>CM062288.1:305020741-305477347 GCA_031216915.1 Pictodentalium vernedei
TTTTTTAACTTGGGTAAAATATCAGACAAAAACTATTTAATTTTTACTTTTTTTTAACTTTACATTAGTTATAAAAAGAGAGAATGCGGCAGCCAAAAGGACCTTGCAGGAGGGCCTGTAAAACAGATTTTTAATTTTTTTAGGCCTAACGTAAAAACATTAAAATATGGAAAAACCCAGTTAATTCTATAAGTAACAAAATGGCAATATCCAATTGGCACTATTTACAAAATGCACCATTCAATGTTTAGCATTTTTCAATCTTTGCCTCCAAAACACTGCTTGTGACACCTTAACTTCTTGCATGCTGCTGGCGGATATTCCTGCACAGAACAGGGTTTCTCTTGTCATCGAAATAAGTATAATTTGGGCACATTTAATCATATTTTCCCCCAGTAAATTGAATGGACTTTATCACCAATGATTTCTTGTGTTATATTTAACATCCAATGGACCAACGACGATCGACCGAATGACAAGTTGACTCCTAAAAACATGGACGACTTCGAAACATTCTTTGCCACTTCGAGAGTATTAAAATAACGATAATTAAAGGATAAAACATAGTTTGGATCAATAAACTCTGCCCAAATGTAAGGAAATATGTGTACTATCGAATGCAGCCGGTAATAAGAGCAAAAGCTTGATATATATCCTAATTTTGAGTTCTGAGTTCCCATAAAAACTTGATGGGAACTTTTTCTATAGGATTGAATGGTAAGAATCTGAACGTAGAGGGGTAGCCACTATGTTCGGATCGCTGAACTAATTTCTTCATATAATATACAGTTGTTACGGCGGTATCGGATCACCTTTCAAAAATTGGCTGTCACCAGTTCAATCGATGCATTTTCCTATTAAATATATATGTGTGTGTAAAGACAATTGTCTCCTTGAAAAATGCAAACAAGTTTCAGACGATATTATACATGAAAGTGACAAAATAATGCACGCCTTTTAATGACCTGATTGCGGCGGTACCGGATCAATTTTGGCGATATCAGATCACACATCCCATTGTACACTTGCGCTTAAAGATCTCATACCCAGATAGGGGAACATGCCTTGTCTGCAGTCTGGGGGTAGTAATGAAAGTATTCCCATTGGAATCATTCGAAGGAACTACTTATTTCTTTCTTGGATAACTCTAAATCTCAACCAAAAACACGTAATAAAAATAAAAGTGATATAAATTTTAATGGCCACAACAAAAAACGGTTTCTCAAAGAAATTACAATAAATCACGTAAAAATCATTTTCAAAATATCCCAGGATTGTTAAATGAACTTGTTTATATCTTTGTTGTATAATATAAGAAGCATTTTTTACAACTCCCCCCCCCCCCCCCCCTGCAAATGCCAAATTAGTTAACAGATACATGCAGCTGTCGATTTACTTAACCACTGTGGTCTGTGTAGAAATTGTCAGGGTATAACCCTTTACCTAACCTTAGTAGCACACGACACTCGTAAAAAATTATCGTGTAACTTAAAATTTTCATTTTTTGCTTCCAAAAACATAGGTTATGACCCCCTCATTGGAAAAGCGTAGCGCACCTTCCAGTGAAGGGGGCAGAACCTATGTTTTGGAAGCAAAAAATGAAAATATAAAAAAAAGATTGAATTGCGATTTTCGTGTATAGCGCTGGCAGATTTTGACCGTTCCCTTATAAAAAAAAGTACCATGGTAAATCCCAAAATACCCTGGTAATACCATGGTATTACCAGGGTATTTTGGGATTTACCATGGGTTTACCATGGTACTTTTTTTATAATTGCGTTGGGGAAAGGGTTAAAACTTGTTTACTGATATTTAGTTGTTTATTGGTTTTGGGGTTTAGCGACTTTTTCGACAGCCAGGGTCATATCGTGTCGGAGACAGTTTTATATGTGGAGAAAGTCGAGAGTCATTGATGAGAACTACCAAGCAGAGACGAGTAATCGTCAACTCCTCAATATTCTTACTCCAGTCCACCCGTGCTCGTATCAGTTGTTGTTTGAGGGTTCATTGGTGAATTATAACCGTGAAAGCCTACATGTACAGTGTATGTATGGAATTTAGACTACCGGGAGAAAATGAATCAACAAAGATGAACAACTGGCAGCTCAACAACATGCTAGTAGTATGGGTCATATGAATCATGCCCTATTTGGGAGATTTTTCGGGGAGCAATTCGGGGGAGCCAGCGTTAAATTCCCATAGAAGGAAGGGGACTACTTTTGGGGGAGCAATTTGTGGGAGCCATCTTTCGGGTGAAAACCCTGATGTTGGGTTTTCTGCCTGCCTGCATCCCCCCCCCCCCCCCCCCCCACGGGTCCTATCTGCTTGCCTGCCTGGCCCCTGGCCAGACTAAACCTTCCTGTCTGCTCTGGGGGTCCTGCTCGAAGGAAGAGTCGTTCAGGCAAGCAAGTAGGTAAGACCTGCAGGAGCAGGCAGGACCCGCAGAGGCAGTCGTTCGAGTCATATGTGGAGTCACTCGATCGAGTGACTCCTCAAACGCTTTGAATTTGGAGGTTAGGCATTACGTAAACCACTTTCCGGATCATGGCTGTTTTGAACCATGGGTTATAAACGAAAGATGGCTCCCCCAAAATTAGTCCCCTTCTATGGGAATTTAGCACTGGCTCCCCCAAATTGCTCTCAGAAAAATCCCCAAATAGGGCCTGATCCATACGACCTATACTACTCATGCTCATACCCTGCAGTGGTGGGGGCAGGGTTTAATTTAATCGCATATAGTTCGATAACAAGTTTCTGTTTGTGTCATAGGGTAAAGCGTTTCACTCCCGCTGCCAACGCGGGGGAGGGGGGGGGGGGCGATGACGTTGTGTACTAGTTTAAGAGGTACTGCACGTCGATTGGGTGCATGTCTTCAGCAACTGTAACCTTGCTTGTGAAGACTGAAAGAGTTAGAATGTTGAGGAGTTGACAGTAGCTCGTTATTCCTCGGAGGTTCTCTCTGTGTACTTCAGCTTCCTGCACCTGTAAAACAGTTACTATCACCAGATGACAATGACTGTCTGCAGAGGCGTCGCGAAGGCCCGCGATGGTGGGGAAGGGATGTACAGATTTCTCCCGACTGCTTTTCACTCACACCAGGGGCAGAGCTTAGTTTCCAGAATGAAGGGGGTTAGGTCCCAATTAAGGGCACACTGTCATGATATGTCAGGCATGAGGTGGGGTCAGGTACGGAAGGGGGTACCGACTCGTGGGTGTGGGGGTTCACACCTACCCTGGGAAGTTTTTTTTTAAATTAGATGCCTCGAGAGTGAGTGCGAGCGCTATAGAGTCGTTCACAAAGTCATTTTCAGACCCAAATAATCTTCTTTCAAACCACTTGAAATAAGATTATTTGGGTCCGAAATTAGCTTGAATAAAAGCAACTCGCTGTGACTTGCTCCCACAGGCAATGACAAGATGGAATTCGGGAATAAGTAATGTGGTAAATGAGCTGGATGGTATGTCTGAGCTGGAAAAATATGACATATCGTCCTTTGGATGAAATGCCGAGTTATTTTGGGACCAGTTTAAAATCGCGTCCAACTCCTAGTAATGGTGGGTGGTGGGAGTGATTCTTTAGGTACGTAGTTGTATTTTATGACTATGTCATAACATAGTTTTTAGTGCTATACAATACATGTTTTTCAAGTGGAGTATATAACACCGGAAATTATATGATGACAATGGAGCATAACTCCTGTTAGTGTGTGTGTATTTGGGGGGGGTCATTTTTCAGCAAGTAGTTGCACTTTATCCCGCAATATAATATTTAGTGCAATATATCCCGCAGGGTTATATTTCGGCAATACAGCATAACTCCTGTTAGTATTTGCATGTGTTTGGGGGGGGGGGGGGGGGGGGGAGGGGGGTAGTTGTACCTCATGCCGTACTATAATTATCAGTGCAATATATCCCCACAGGGTACATAGCATCGGAAATTATGTAACGGTAATAGAGTAGAACACCTGTAAATGTGGGTTGGAAGGGGCTGATTTTAGTCGGTAAATAGTTGTACCTCTTATGTCGTAATATATATAATTCTCATTGCTATATATCCTACAGGGCATATAACATCGGAAATTATATTACGGCAATGGAGTAATATATACCTCCTGTTAGTGGCGAGGGGAAGCTAAACAAAAGTTATTCTTTCGATCGCAGTTAGTGGTTGAGAGAGTATGTGTGGGAGGGCCGGGGGGGGGGGGGTACAGTACAGTCAACGTGGGCGGGCACTTTTCCAAAAGAGGGCATTTCGCCAACGCAAGCTCTTCAGAGATCACTTGAATGAGAAGTTAGCAGAATTTCTATTGGTTTAAAGTTAAACCAAGGCTTCATTAAAAAAATCTGCTAGAGACCTCAACAGTTTTTTCCCACAATGCCTCCGTAGGCAAAATGCTCATGCGTGGGAAAGTGTCCGCCCACGCTAACTCTACTGTAAGTAGCTTATTATTGTTTGAAATGCCACCAAGGTATTGTTGATTCCGAATTTTCACTTAAATATTAAAATGGACATGTCAGACCTTTTATTGGACATTATGTCGGGACTGACGTTTTGAACGATACGTCGTAAGCCCACCTCGGAAGTGGCACCCGAGGAGCATATATATAGGAAGTGTCGCTAATCCCCAGTGGAAAAAAACTGTTGCACAAATTTTAACAGGCGTCGCAAATTACTAAATTAACCCGTCAACAGCAGCTTACATATGTATTTTGGACTTGATCAACTTGATCTACCAGGCGCATACGTTCTCCTTCGGGCATTTGCCCTAACGTTTCAGTCAAGAGTGAATGGACATGTGGAACATTTGAATGGTAAATTATATAATTACAAGGTATAACAACCCCTCCACTTATTTCCAGTGGTGCTGGCCAAGGCGGAAAACTAGGAGTCGGATCCCCGATGGGCTCTGCAAATATGCCATTCCACAGGATCCCTAAAAGTACTTCAAAATCGAAGAAAAGACACATCCGGATGGCAAATCCACAAATCACTGACCAATAGTCCTGGTGATCAACTCCTCCCTCCCCTACAAAAGACCCCGAGAATCTAGGAAAATGCTTCTTCTGTACAACAAACTTCCGCACTTTGTTTATCCATGCACCCCCCCCCCTCCCCCCCCCCCCCCTTTTCATCCTGCAAAATGCATAATAATAATACGATTAGAGTATCGTGGATTTTTTTTTTGTAGGTGTGTGGGGGGGGGGGGGGGGCGTGTGTATAAAAATTCTCATAATGTTTTCACATTTTTACTTTACTGAAAAGGCTAGTTTGGCTAGAAATGTTTTACAAGGGTTATCGATTTACAACTTGTATTAAAGTTTCTTCTTTGCCCACTGGCACAGATGACTGTGGCGAACCATGTAGGAGGTGGGGCAGTTTCGTGTCCTCGCTGTTCTCAAATACTCTGGGGAATCTTTAGCGCCTGTTCGGAATCCTCGCTAAGTATACTCAACCAAAGATCCAAAGCAGGACCTCTGCCATAATAGACCAGCGCACCAATTTTCGAAATGGGAGGGGGCTACTCTGGCGCCGACGGGGGCTACGCTTCGGCATGTTGAATCTGTGATCTAACATGTCGAGACGTAGGCCTAGTCCTCCGTCCGCGCCAGCGTGGCCTAGAGCCCCCCCCCCCCCCCCCCCCCCCCCCATGTGCCTGTGTTTGCCAGCGTTGTGCCCTGTCAACCCTCTGTCTGGGTGTTAGTGTTAGTCCAACCAAGGCACGAAAGAACCCAGTGGCATCTCCAATACATTTGAATGCGAAGGTTCGGAATGTGCATTTCCCATTTATCGTATGTGCTCACAAGATGAGTAATGTCATCTGACGAAAATGCCGGAGTTCTCCGACGTAGGGAGAGGGTCATAGCCCCCACCCCCTCCCTCATTTGTGCCATTTCTGCAATCCATCAGTTTCCCGAATTTCGTTCATTTTTTCTCGAAATGTCCAAGATTTGACAGTTTTCAAGCTCCCCAGCTTCCGGGTCCGCACAGCTGTAGTGCTATTTTAAGGGCAGTATCAATGGGGTTAACACCCTGCTACTGGTTTTAATATGACATCGCAGCCATCCCTGCCATCTTTGTAGTTAATATCGTTTGTGGGGTGGGAAGCGGTTTATTCTTAACATTTTGTGCGACCGCGTGTGTCCATATCGATGAACAGCGTGGAAATGGGTGATCCACTACACAAGGAAAAGGGAGCCTTAAGGCAAGTTACTTTTATAACTTAGAATGGAAACGCAGCATTTTTTCTGATTTAGGAAATCACATATGTATTCATATGAAGTAACTCATAATAGAAATTTGTTCCTTCTATATGTCTTTACCAGAAAACAAACAACTTCTTGTCACCCTCGTATTTTCGCGTTCTCTTTAACTTATGAACTTACGGCGCATGCACAAAAGTTATTTATTGTTTACGAGTACCCCAAATTGGCCAAAATTGAGTGAGAAGCTAATATTTGGTATTTGGTGCAAGAAATAAATTGCCTTCAAAACTATGACCTCCTAGTTCACAGAAAAACGATAACTTTATTGTTATTCAAAATAAAATTTCAAAGTGATCCGTTTTCGCCAATGATCCGATACCGCCGCATCAACTGTATCTCACTTTCAAATTTCCCCTACTTTTTTTGGTAAAGGTGTAGAATAGGGGACTTTTCGTTTTTAAAAAAAAATAACGCTTTTCTCGCTATTTTTTCTCTGTTTTCTTAAAGTAAACTATATTTTGAACAAAATGACACAAAATTAGGTACCTCTATCATGTTTTAACATGTCAGAGAATAGATTTTAAATCCCGTTGAATTGCGAGTTTCTCAGTTGCCATTTGTTTCAACCGCTGAAAATATCGCAGCATCTGTTGTTTTCATTCGTTATTACGAGTGACGTCACAGGGGAGAAATCATTTTATATGATAGCAGGTGCGCTTTGCTTGTGTGCATTTTAGCAGGGTGCGCTTCGCTTCTGTGCGTGTTCCTCGATTTAAGGTCAGTTCAGTTAGGACCAGGGTGATCTAATCGGTAAGCTAACCCTAGCCCTTACTAGACTGACCCTAAAATTTGATCTAGGGTCAGTTTAGTGAGGGGGCAGGGTTTGTCAGCCGACATTTCAAGTACTAAACTCTCCCCTATGATAGCGATAATGGGACAGACCGATTGCAGTGAGTTCGACGGCGCTGTCACAATACAATCGTTAATATTTCTTGAAAAAAACGATAAAAGTATGTGATTTTGTGTCATTTTGTTCAAAATATAGTTTACTTTAAGAAAACAGAGAAAAAATAGCGAAAAAATCGTTATTTTTTTTAAAAAACGATAAGTCCCCTATTCTACACCTTTACCCTTTTTTTAATAGTATAGTTTTGTAATTGTGTGCCGCTTGGTATTAACGGCATATTAATTTGGTCCGTGTACTCTGGTGGTAATTGGGTGTTACTGGTTAAACGACAAGCCCGGTGCCGGTGGGGTTAAAAGTTAAAGCATCTGCCTCCTTGTGCATGTTGTGGTATTTATGAGTAAATTCATTTCACCTTATTACTTGCCGACACGATGTGATCAATGTCATCCAAATCTTCAGCATATTTTCTGTTCGACACAGACATGGTAATGTAACTGTTATTCCAATGAGAAAATTCAAATTACTTCATTTTCTGATTTTTCAAGGAAATTAAAATCTTTAAAAATAAATTCGAAGAAAATGTTTTCATAGCAACGAAACGCTTTCGATTTCATAACGTTTTTCTCTCCCTTGATCATGGAAATTACGTAGAAAGGATATGGTCTTGGATATAATGTAACCGCTATATTGGGGGTCACACTATGGAAGGAAATGATCGTGGGAAACAGGCTATTGGACGAATGACAATGGGCTTGTTGTTATTATACAGAGGTTAAATATACCTAATGTCCTTGGCGATGCCTCACACCAATACTGTGTAAAGTTGAGTCCATAAATCTGTTCACACTCACAGCGTCACAATGCCGTTGAGAGTCCTCTAGGCAACGCACAAGTCCAACTTTAAGGATGCCATAACATGTCAACAAGAGTCCGTAGAAACGGTGGTAAAAATATCAATATAAGCAGCATCAATTATACATCTTGAAGAATTAATTATATAAACATATCAACAGCAGGAATCAAGTAATATATCGAGGAGTAATAAATCAATACATCTTGACAGCTCGAATTATCATGGCGAAAAGCCCAGTCTCTCGCTTTTAGAATCTGGATGTCACGTGACTCGAACTCCTGTTTTTCGTGTAGTGAACACAGTTCATCAATCTTGATAATATCTTAACCCGGTTCGTACCCGGCTCGTACCACACTCCTCCCAGTTCTATAAAGCTCCATACCATTTCTGAAGTTATATATTTCAAGATAATTTTGTTGTGCTGCTGAATTAAAAATATCAAATATTTTTCTTCTAAATACTGTAAAGCTGTTGTGCGTTTGCAGTAGTGATATTAAGGATCTCTAGAAGTGTTTCTTCTCGTTCCCGAGAGACCATTTGTGCTACCATACCTATAAAAGACGGAGTGTTTATATCTGTCCCACATGCCCAGCCAAAATACGGTGAATCCGTTTCCAACAGAAGACGATTTGTTGGTACTTCTCTCAAAGCCAAAATCTGTTCCTTGTTAAAGCTTTTGACAAGACCAGTAAAACCAAAATAGCAGTTCTTAAAATAATCCTTCCAAGCATATAACTGGCCTCTGCCACCAGTGAAGCAATGCAGATGAATTCGTTGTGTAGGTGCACAATTCCGCTTGACAGCCTCTAGACATTTCGAGAAATTTGCAGCAGTATCTGTAGCATTTGTGCCACGAACATGGATAATAATAGGCTTTCTTTTGGTGCAGATATCCAGTATTTCTTCCAAAACTTCTTCCTGTTTCTTCCAGTACATGGGATTAACAGTATGATCCAAACCAATCTCTCCTACAGCACTGACGCTGGGTGAGTCAATTAATTCTTTTAGGTGATCAAATCTGGATATACTCAATTTGTCTACTTTCTTTGGATGAACTCCAATGGCTACCTTCCAAGATGATGCTCTACTAGGAAGTGTAAAATTATAGTTTTCTGGGTCACAATGTATGTCCACCCCACCGATGAGTTTGACCTTGACTAAAGGTTCTCTTGGCATGTAGTGCAACATATCTTCTATTGATGTTGATGTAATTTTCAATTCTCTACAGGTTCTATCGAAGTGAAAATGGCTGTCTATAGCAATTAATGCAGATTCATTGGCATCTTCGGAATAAAGTGGTACCTTACTGGACGATGAATTCCTGACAGTGATTTTGAGGTCATATTTTTGACCAAGAGCCGCCCGTTGTTGTGTACATTTTCCCTGTTTTTCTTTGCTGGTTGAAGTTACAATGCTGGGTGCAGATACAATACTATCTGAAGTTGCAATACTGGCTGAAGTTGCAATACTGGCTGAAGTTGTAGTAATAGTGTGGGAAGAAGATTCAGTTGGATTGCCAGAGATGATTGGTTTTCTCTTCGTAAAAAGTTTGTTGACATTTCTACTATGACCATCCCATAACTGAAGAGATTTTCTATCAGCCGGTGATAATTTGTTGATCAACATCATAGCCACTCTCCAATGTAATACTACAGCAGGTGAATTACATGGCTGAAGTGTAAATGACTGTGGAATCTGCCAATTTTGATGTTTACATAATTTTACCATTGCCATTTCATCTAAAGGAGATACAGCCACATCTCTAGGAAGACGTTCTAAAGATGATATAAAATGGGTTAACTCCTGTAGAGTACCAGTCGATCCGATGAGGAGAGAACAAAGCTTCTGCAATACAATCATTTGGTTAGCAGGACTGTTATCATCACATCCCAAATCTCCATCCCACAATGCTACTGGTAGATGATAAAAGTAACAATGTTTCTTCATTTTCTTCGTGACCACTCCACAAGTAGAAATAGGGCATTTGGAGCCGCTTTTCTTCCCAGTAACTTTTTCAATATGCAAATCTTCAGGCATTGATGAGCTAGTGGTAATTTGTCTGAGGTCCAATGATGCTGTTGTAGCTACAGTAGGGTTGCTGCATAATTTCTTTGTAGTAAATTCTCTCGATTGTCGTGAATGAGGAGATTCTTCTAGAGTTCTCTTTTTAATTTCCAAGGTCCTTGGCTCCCTTACAAATGCTGACTGACCGCTAGGCACAGTGATATCAGTTTCCATAACTTTACGTTTACCTTCTGAAGATAAAATGATCTCAAAATCAGACATCACTCCGCCCATCGGACCACCAAAATGATCTCAAAATCAGACATCACTCCGCCCATCGGACCGCCATCACTAACAGATGAACCAGGATAAGACTTGGGCTCCCTTGATACCCGAGCAGACTTCCCCCCAGATGCCACACCTTCTGTCTTTTTAACCAAGTCGCTCACCTTAGGCAGAGGGACTTGATCCACAGTAGCAGTAGCACCCGTAGGGACATCTCCCAAGCAACCGTCGAACCCACTGGATGTATTATCTGAGGTTACTTTTTCCTTGGATGCTGCTGAATTTTCATTTGTCAAGGAAGAGGAGGCTGATACAGTCGTTCTAACAGTTTGAAGACCGGGCTGAGTTTTCAAACGTACATCTTTGCATGGTGACCATGAATGTGAAGTTGGTTTAGCTGTCTTAACAGTAAATTTCTTTCCGTCCAGAGGTGGTAGATGTTCATCTAGCCAGGAATTGGAGTATATTACTTGACCATCTCTTCGTAATAAACTGATGTAATTTGCGTCTTTATTGCGTTTGGCAATATTATATTGTTGTTTGACTAATTCATTCATCTCTTCCTGACTTAATATATTTCTTGAAACCAAACCAAGCTCCAATACCAATTTATTGACTGGCCTATATAATTTTCCTGCAGCAGTCATCCTTTTCACCTCATCAACAAAACATTGCTTATTCATTTTTCCTGAATTAAAAGATAAAAACCATTGTTTTACCAAAACACCTTTGTACAAGATCAACAATACATTGTCTCAAGATTTTTAGCTTCATCAGCTTTTATATAACACATAAAAACAATTATTCTGCTGAAAATATTTATGTACATGCTTGACACTGATATGTGTCTAAATTTTTAGCTTCATCAGCTTCTATATCAACGCATGATCCATGAAACCATTCGTGACAGAAGTCACACTGAATCATAAATGTTCCATTATCTGGTTTCCGACAGATGCAATAATGAACTTCCTGAGTTGAATCATTATTCTCCTCAGGTCGCTCCCTTGAGCTTCTGTTGAAATAATTTGTTATCCATTTAGGAACAACTCTATCTTTGCAGAGTTTCATTCGATCATGGTTGATAATGAAGGTCAAATTGTTTAGTTTCACTTCATAAAGATAGGGTGTTAATTTTGATGTTACGACCCCTGGTCCTTTCCATACAGGGGATATTTTTTGGCATTTCCCTTTTTTTGTCGAGGAGTCAAGAATGTAGACAAGGTCATTACAATTATAATTTTTAACAAGAACTTTCAAGTCGTAATCTCTTTTCATTCTTTCTTGCGAGGTCTTTAAAGTAGAACGAGCCGATTCATGGGCAAGTTTGATGGTTTTCCCCAAATGAGCTACATATTCATTTAAATCTTCATTTTTGGGTTCTGATTCACGTGGCACTCTATACATAAGGTCAGCAGGCTGGTTAATTTCCCGACCCAACATTAGTTTGTTTGGGGTATATCCTGTATTTCGATTGACTGAACACCGCAAGGCTCCAGCAATCTGGGCTAAATTTTCATCCCATAAATGTTGTGATTTATCAATAAAACAACGAATAGCGTCCAATAAGGTACGGTTGTATCTCTCAACCTGACCATTAGCTGAAGGTCTGTACGGCGTAGTTCGTGTCTTATGAATTCTTAATAGCTCGCATATTTGTGAAAAGAGATTACTCTCAAAATTTCTACCTTGGTCTGTAAATATTTGGAAAGGATAGCCGAATCTAGAAAAAAACTCATTCACTGCTGCTTGAGCAGTTACTTCTGCTGTTTGCGATGGTAGCGGTATACATTCCACCCATTTGGTGAATTGATCTACCATCATCAGTATATATTCGTTTCCTTTCTTACTTTTAGGCAACGGTCCGAGAAAATCTAAATGGACACGTTCCATTGGGGCACCTGCGTGAAACTTTGTCAAATTGTATTTGCCCTTTCTAGAAATCTTTTTATTTTTGTTACATTTGACACAAGTAAGTACAAAATTTTCAATATCTCGTGTCATTCCATACCAATAATATAATTGCTTTATTTTTGCTGTGGTTCGATCAATGCCCTGGTGACCAGCCGAGGGGATATCATGATTCAACATAATTAAATCTTTGGTGAGAGAATTTGGTACCAAAATACATGAAGACGCTGAATCGCTTCCTTTTTTAATTATTTCATTTTCTAAAAAAAAACAATGATTTGTTGATCCAATAATATTTTGAGGCAGAACTTGCTAAAAAGATTTCACCTTCGGATGGTTCTTCAGAGTGTTTCAACCATCTCCTCAAAATTAATATATCTGGGTCTTTCTTTTGAGAATCCACCCAATCTTCACAACTAAAATCTGATAAAGAAAATCCAGAATACCCATCGGTTTCGACATTTACATTTTTACACTGTTTGACTTCAAAATTTTCTGATTCAAATGCTAAATCCACATGAGTAAATGGCAAAGGATTTTCAACATTATTTACACTTGGATAGATTTTCCAACAACCACTACTTTCCCAAGGGTCATTACTTGATGTGAGCTCTTTAAATGATTCTAATGTACTCATCAAGGGTGATTTTTCACATTCTCCTAAACCCCCAGGATCCCATGGAACTGAAACCATTTCGGGGCAGTAATTTTCATTAAAACCCTCAGTTCCTACATTGGTTGTTTCAAATACTGGCTGTCTATCAACTGGGGCCTTTTCATTTTGTTTGACCTGGGAAATTGATACATGATCACTTGACTCCCTATCTCGAGAAGATAAAGGCACTACATAATCTACCTCTGTGGCAAAGGAATTCCATTTTTGATGTGCTCGCCTACAATAGGGGCACCCTTGACATGGCAAGTCCTCTATTCTAACGCCAAATTGGTAGTTTGGGCAGTACTCAGTTTCTGGTATACGAGATAGTGAATCCGCATTGCCATGTTTATTCCCAGGTCTGTGCTGGAGAACCATATTATACTGGCTCAATTCTTCCATCCAACGAGCTATTTGACCTTGGGGTTGCTTGAAGTTTAATAACCAAGTCAAGCTGTTGTGGTCAGTTCTTACAACAAATTGTCTTCCCAAAAGATAATGCCTGAACTGCCTTGTGAATCTAATGACAGCCAATAATTCTTTTCGGGTAGTACAGTATCGCCTTTGCTTGGGACTTAAAACGAAACTGCCATATGCAATAACTCGTTCAATCCCATTTTGAATTTGTATTAATTCACCCCCAATGGCATTATCAGAGGAGTCAGTGTCTAAAATAAACGGGTCTTCATTATTTGGAAGAGCCAAAATTGGGGCAGTAGTAAGCAGATTTATAATTTGTATAAAAGCTTTTTCCTGTTCCTCACCCCATATAAAGGCATTTTTACCTGTTAGATTGTATAATGGTTTTGATATTTTGGAATAATCTTTTATAAAAGCTCTATGATAATTTGATAAGCCCAAAAATCTCTCTACCTCCTTGGAATTAGTAGGTTTGGGCCAATTTTTAACTGTCGCAATAGCCTCATCTCCAATTTCCATACCATTTTTGCTTACAATTCGTCCCAAAAATTCAATTTGTTTTTTAAAAAATTCACACTTCTTAGGTTTTAATTTTAATTGATATTTTCTGAAACGGTCTAAAACTTCCTCAAGATTATTCAAATGATCAGTAAAATTTTTTCCCAATGTGACAATATCGTCGAGGAATGCCAATGCAATTTTCCAATTTAATCCTTGTAGTACAAAATTCATAATACGAGAATAGCAAGCTGGGGCATTACATAATCCAAAACCCATTCTCACAAATTCAAATAGGCCATGTTTAGTAATGAAAGCAGTTTTTTGTCTATCTTTTTCATTTATTGAAACCTGCCAATATGCTGAATTTGCATCTAACTTTGAAAACCATTCATTGTTTGCCAAAGTGTCCAAGCATTCCTCCACTAGTGGCAGAGGATACATATCCTTAACTGTAACTGCATTTAAGGCTCTATAATCAACACACCATCGTACTCCCCCGTCCCGTTTTCTTACTAAAACAGGTGCGGCAGCCCATTCTGAACATGAAGGCTGAATGACCCCTGCACTTAACATTTTATTTAAATGTTCTTCCTCTTCCTTTTCAAATCCTACAGGAGTGCGACGAATGCGATGTTTAATGGGTTTAGCATCTTTTGTATCAATTTTGTGTTCTATTTCCGTAAAATTACCCAAATCAAATTCATTTTTTTCAAAAACGTCCTGATATTCAAGTAGGAGTTCAATCAATTGTTTTAGCTGATGAACATTTAACTCTTTGGACGATCTTACTGTTAAATCCACTAAAAAATCTGGAATTTCCTTTTTAATCATCTCAATTTTTGATAAGGGTAATTCTGAGATTGATGTTATTTTCAAGTTTGGGTCATTACAAGAGTTATGTGAACTGTTTAACCTGGTATGAACAGAATTCTTTTCAAAATCCTGCTCCCATGAGGTTTTAACAGTTTGAGTATCATTTCGGCCTTCTAACCGTGCATGAACAGAATTATGGTCCAAATCCTGCTCCACTGTGGTTTTATCAGTCCGAGTAGCATTTTGACTGTTTAACCCTAAATGAACAGAATTATATTCCAAATCCTGTTCCCTTGAAGTTTTAACAGTTTGACTACTTAGATTGTTTGACCATGCATGAACAGAATTATTTTTCAAATTCTGCTCCACTGAGGTTTTATCAGTCCGAGAATCATTCAAGCCGTTTAACCCTAAATGAACAGAATGATATTCCGAATCCTGCTCCCTTGAAGTTTCAACAGCTTGAATTTTATTTAGACTGTCTACCCGTGCATGAACAGAATTATTTTTCAAATTCTGCTCCACTGAGGTTTTATCAATCTGTTTATTTGTTGCATGTAAACTGGAATGAACAAAATTTGGTTGTAAATTTTGCTCCCCTGTGTTTACTGAACTGGGTTGAACAAAACTTGGCTGTGAGTTCTGCTCCCTTGAATTCAAATTCGTTTGAAATTCATTACTAAAATCAAGTTTAGTTTCAGGGCCACTGCTTTCCCCGTTTTGTGATTCTGTCAAGAGGTCTATAATTTGACACATATCTACTTCTTCAGCATGAGCAACCAATTGATTTTGTTTAACTGTAACATTATTGTCATTAAAATTTATTAGACAAACTTTGGGGTTTTCATTATCCTGATACAAAGATGGTAGTACCCAAAGCTCAAGTCCATTTACTGGTTCTATCATATATTTTGTTAAGTTTACATTAATAGAGCAAGGTAACATACACAATGTGTTTGGTGGAATTTTCATTTGGTTACTCACTCTGACTTCTGCAACTCTGGGTGATTCATTACGTGGTTCAAAATGTAATGTGATCTTATCATTACCCAATTTTAGTATATTATTCTTAAAATCAGTTTTTGCCTCATATTTTCTAAGAAAATCCAACCCCAATAGCATGTCATCTTCGATAGGAGCAACATAAATATTTTCTATAAATTTTTGTGATCCCAATTTGATGGAGACCGAATCTAATAGATGACCAAACATTGTAAGTTCCCGACCTGCGGTTCTCATTTTAACTTTTTGAATGATTTGTGGTTTTCTAGCAAATCTCTCCAATAATTTGTCACTTATGATAGTAACTTCGGCCGCAGTGTCGATAATTGCTGTGATTGGAATTTCTTCGATTTCTAATAGAACTGTATACATGGAACAACAGTTCAATTGACAAATTGTTATTTCGGTAATGTTTTGTTGATCATCCAGAGGTACTGAAGTGTTGTTGACTATTTGGAGGTCCTGAACACCTTGGGTCAAGGTTGGACCTCTTTTTTCTTTGACCCGTTCAAGTTTTTTTTGCTCTGTTTTTTCAAACCTCACCCTGGATGATTGATTGATAGGGCTCTTAGATGGACATACGTTTTGAAAATGTCCGGTGCCCCCGCATTTAAAACATTTACTGTTTTCGTTACGTGTGGGCGAGGGTGATGGGCTCGGCGTTCTTGATTTTCTATTTATTGCCCTGCCGATCTCATTTAATTTTGATAAAATATCGGACATGCCTGATTTTAAATCATCGACGGTGGAAATAGTTGATGACATCTGAGATTCTAGTCGAGACAGTCTTTTTTCGATTGTTGTATTCTTTGATTTCTCAAAAAGAGAAGCTGCCTCGACTACAATCGGTTTACTGGGGCTTCTTAGTTTTGTATCCGAGTCAGATTTATTAAAATTTTCAATTTTAGATTCATCATATGAGCCATGGATAGCTTTATTTGTGTGTTGGTACCACCTAATTGAGTCGATGGCTTGCTCAATTGTTGTGGGTCTGGTATTAGCTGCATGCTGACCCGCTTTTTTGTCGATAACCCCATGACAGAATCGAAAAATGACCTGTTTATACATGTGCTCATCAGGTAGATCTTGAAAAGCACGAGTTCCCAAGGATAAAATTCGGTCTGCCCATTCTTGTAAAGGTTCGCTTTCTTTTTGTGAAATGCTCTGAAATTCTACCTGGGCAGTTTCTGGTAAGTCCTGATACCCAAATCTTTTTTCCAGTTTTTCTAACAATTCCCCGAATCTAATCGTTGGGTTGCGCTTTAACAGTAGCGCATAGTACTCGCTGGCCTTGCCTATTAAACACCAGCATAAATTATCTGTACAGTCTTGCGTAGACCAATCTTGTAAATCGGCATATTTTAAAAATTTTGTCCTGTATGCTCGCCAATTTGTGGTGCCGTCATACATTAATGATTTGGGATATTGAATATTCTTCTTATTCCTTCTATCCTCATACACATTTTGATATTGTGGAGTTTTATGTTCTGAAGTAACATTCGAGTACTGCTGCTGATTTTGTTGAGGTGTTTGTACTCTATAATTATTAACAGACTGATTTTGCACAGGTGTCTGTTGTTGATAATTTGGTATTGGCGGCGGAGGAATTGGCGTATATGGATTTGGTTGAGATGGCCAGTTGAAAGGTGGTGGAGGAGGGTATGGATAGGGATACCCCATAGGAGGATACATGGGTGGCATATAAGTGGGTGCTGATTGGCCTTGGATGGGTTGTTGTGGCCTATTTACGAAATTTTGTTGAGATTGTGCCACATATGGATTTTGAAATATTTGTTGGTTCCCATCTATTGATGAATTTCCTCCTATATTTTGCATACCAGTGCTATTATTTCCTCCCATATTTTGAATATTTCCAATATTTCCAGGATTTTGAGGGGGGTGTTTATTTGCATTATCAATTACTGTTGAAACTTTTTTAATATATGTTGTTGGCGATGATAATGCCGTGTCGGTGTCAATTTTTTTAACAGGCGAGCTAAGAGGGCTAGCTAACAAATCCTCCTCGGCTTCTTGTTTAGCCTGAATGCTACACATATCTTTTGATCTTTGATCATCATCCCCCTCATTATGAGGTGTGTAGTCGATCATATTTTCTAATTCTGGTGTCCATCTCAATCTCGGTATGGATCTTACTAGATCTTCATCCAAGTTTATATATCTTGCTCGAGTTTTGAGTAAAACAGGTGCAATGTTGTGGCCTACACCAGGTAACTCGAGCAACTGAACAAATGAGCATTTATTTATTTGGATTTTTGGTTGTTCAGTACTGGACATTTTTGTTTGTAATTATTTAGTGATACAGTATATTTGACAATACTTTATTATCACTTGATTTATGTCTGTTCAAATCTGATATATTGAAAAACTATGTCCGAACTTCCGCTCAACCTTGGTTTTTCAAAAATATATCAGTATACACAAATTGTACTCAATGCAAAAAACTTTACCGAACTTTCGCTCGACTTGTTTTTCACAAGTAAATTTGTATTGAAAGTTTAGTTTTCAAAAAAAAACAAAACAATTTTTATAAACATTGAAAAACGATGCCGAACTGCCGCTCAACTTGTGTTTTTCAGACCTTATTTACTGGAAAAACAATGCCGAACTATTGCTCAACATTTTGCCTTCCAGTAGTAAATTCAAATTCAAAAAAATATTTTCATTTACTGAAAAACGATGCCGAACTGCCGCTCAACTTGTGTTTTTCAGACCTTATTTACTGGAAAAACAATGCCGAACTATTGCTCAACATTTTGCCTTCCAGTAGTAAATTCAAATTCAAAAAATATTTTCATTTACTGAAAAACAATGCCGAACTGCCGCTCAACTTGTGTTTTTCAGACCTTATTTACTGGAAAAACAATGCCGAACTATTGCTCAACTTTTTGCCTTCCAGTAGTAAATTCAAATTCAAAAAAATATTTTCATTTACTGAAAAACGATGCCGAACTGCCGCTCAACTTTTGTTTCTCAGTAATTGATGCTACATGTAAAGTTAACATTTTTTATTAAAATCAGCAATTTGTAACTCGGCCAAAAAAAATAAATTATTATTTAATATGTACAATTATTAATTTCAGCCGAAAATTCAATTCAAAATTTTTGGAATTGAAACAGTATTTGGTTCTACAATATCTTCAAGTCTATACAAAATATATTTGAATTTAAATAAACAACTAATACTTTGACTTTAAATGCAAAAGTCAATGAGGCAATTGACATAAAAAAATAAGATGAACAATTTATTTAGAAAATCACATCAAATTTTAATAATTTAATTTGATATGAAAAGTTGCCAAAAATATTGGTATAAATAAATCATGACATGCAAAAAATCTAAAGTTGAAATGTTGAAAAAATTGAATTTGAAAAGTCAAAAAAATTTGGTCCTAATTTATTGGCTCAACTTTACTGGGGTGCGAAATTGCTGATATCCTTTTTTTTTTTTTGTTTTTGAAGCTGATGTTATTTTTGCCGTTTCTTTTGATCAAATTTAATTAATTATTTTATTGTTGTCCAACGCAGGGCCGAATGCTCGCAGCGCCATAATAATGTAACCGCTATATTGGGGGTCACACTATGGAAGGAAATGATCGTGGGAAACAGGCTATTGGACGAATGACAATGGGCTTGTTGTTATTATACAGAGGTTAAATATACCTAATGTCCTTGGCGATGCCTCACACCAATACTGTGTAAAGTTGAGTCCATAAATCTGTTCACACTCACAGCGTCACAATGCCGTTGAGAGTCCTCTAGGCAACGCACAAGTCCAACTTTAAGGATGCCATAACATGTCAACAAGAGTCCGTAGAAACGGTGGTAAAAATATCAATATAAGCAGCATCAATTATACATCTTGAAGAATTAATTATATAAACATATCAACAGCAGGAATCAAGTAATATATCGAGGAGTAATAAATCAATACCTCTTGACAGCTCGAATTATCATGGCGAAAAGCCCAGTCTCTCGCTTTTAGAATCTGGATGTCACGTGACTCGAACTCCTGTTTTTCGTGTAGTGAACACAGTTCATCAATCTTGATAATATCTTAACCCGGTTCGTACCCGGCTCGTACCACAGATATATGGTTGCGTTATCTGAACTGAACTTACTTACTTACTTCCTCTTCGATACGCTCATCTTGAGCAACCACCGTTGGATCACAACGGGTATATCCTTTCATCTTATTTAAAAATTTAAAAAAAAAAAAAAAAAAAAAAAAAAAAAATTTAGAAAAATTCTGGTGCCATTATATACACGTACATCCTAACTCGGCTCAAGTATATACATCGTGTAGTGCTAAAAAATCAGGTATTAAATCAATAGCATGTGCATGCTCAGTCAGTTCTCTCTAGGAACCATTCTTCACCAGTAGAAACCTTGTACAATGCAGCTGGTGACACAGCCTACTGGAAACAGCTTCAAGAGTGACAAGACTTTCTTTATCATTTATAAGTTGTGAGTCATAGGAATCTAGAATAAACTGTATCTTCTGAGACTCAGAAAGATGTTGGAATAGTTTACCTGTGGTTCTGTATCTGTATTTATACATAGCAGTAACCTATTTAGGCTTTAATGCTACGGGTTGAAGAGAACGCTTACGGTTTCTTTTGGATGGCCTTCTTGAATAGCTCCAGCGTTGGTGCCGAGACAACATTATCTTCCAGCTGGTTCCAGTCTGTTGTTGTCTTGGGGAAGAAGGAAATTCTGTAGATTATTGTTTTGCAATATGGGACTTGGAATGTTCTTTGATTTACTCTAGCTTGGTTTAATATGGCATTTTTTGTCTCACAGTCCCTGTATGTTGTTGGTCTTATGCGTCTTTTGTTGGTTGTTGGCTTGAGTAATTTGTCAGGGGGTAGTCCTGGTACTGACCCCTCAACCACTTTGTAGAAGAAGATCAGTCGATTTTGTCGTCTTCTGTCTTCTAGGGCTGTTAATTTCAGGTCTTCCATTGTAGATTTGATGTAGCCTTCTTCTCTGGTTTTGTAGTTTTGGGTGATGTAACGGACTGCCTGTCTCTGTATTTTCTCTATTTTGTTTATGTCCTGTTTTAGATGTGGGTCCCAGATTATTGAGCCGTATTCTAGGGTTGATCTTATTAGCGAGATGTAGGCTAGTTTGCGGCATTCTATAGGGCAGTGCTTTAAGTTTCTCTTCAGGAAGCCAAGTGTTGAGCTCGCTTTTTTAGTGGTGTTGCTGATATGGGTTTGCCACTGTAGGTCTTGTGATATTTGTAGCCCCAAGTATGGATTCGATTGGACTTCTTCTAGAATATGGCCATCAAGTGTATAGAATTTTGAAGTTTTCTTTTTTATGCTTAGGATGTAGCATTTCTTTGCGTTAAATTTCATTCCCCAGTCTTTTGCCCAAATTTCCAAATTTTCCAGATCTTTCTGGAGAGTGCTGTGGTCGTTGTAGTTTTTTATTTCTCTGTAGAGCAAGCAGTCGTCAGCAAATAATCTTACTTGGGATCTTGTTACTTCTGGTAGGTCATTTATGTGGCACAGGAATAAGATGGGGCCGAGAACAGTTCCTTGTGGTACTCCTGAATCCACTGTTACTTCTGTTGAGGCTTCGCCGTCGAGGACTACCTTCATTTTCCTTTTTGTTAGGAAATTTGTTAGCCAGGTATGCGTTGCGCCTTTGATTCCATATCGGTCTAGTTTATGTAAGAGCTTACCATGTGGGACGGTATCGAAGGCTTTTGAGAAGTCGAGGATGGCCATGTCGACTTGTTTTCCAGCATCGGATGATTTAAGGAGGTCATCAATTGTTAGGACAAGTTGGGTTTCGCATGAGTAGCCAGATCTGAATCCATGGTTCAGTAATGTTAAGATTTTGTTTTCTTCTAGGTGCCCCATGAGATTTTTACAGATGATGTGTTCGAGTAATTTGCAGCAGACTGATGTCAGGGAGACTGGGCGATAGTTTTCGGCTTTGTGCTTGTCCCCCTTTTTGTATATGCATGATATATTTGCTTCTAGCCAGTCTGTTGGTAGGTCTCCGGTGTCAAGTGACAGTTGGAATATTGCTGCTAATCCCGGTGCTAGTTCTTCAGCACACTCTTTTAACATGCGGTTCGGGATGTTATCCGGACCTGAGGATTTGTTGACGTTCAGGTTTTTCAGTAATTTTTTAACCCCTTTTTCATCAATTTTGATGTCTGGTAGGTTACTGATGTTGGCTTTTAGAGGTTTCGGTTTGATTGGATTGGTGTCTGTTGTAAAAACTGACTTGAATTGTTGTACCAGTATTTCTGCTTTTTCCCTACTTGTACTTACGAGTTGATTGCCATCCTTGAGTGGTGCTACTCCGATGCTGTCTTGTTTTTTTGATTTTATGTATTTCCAGAATGGTTTGCAGTTTCTATTTTCCAGGCCTTCTTTTATTGTTTCGTTTATATAATTCCATTCTGTTTGCTTGAAGAGTTTTTTACATTCTTTTTGGGTCTGTTTATAATTTTGCCAATTTCCAGTTTTCTTAGCCTTGTTGTACTGGCGTTGCTTCCTCTTCAGCATTTTTTTAAGCTGGTAGGTCATCCACGGTAGTTTGTTGTTGGATTTTATCAGTTTGGATGGGATGTTCTTTTCCATGCAATCGTGGATTCCGATTTTGAATGTCTCCCAAAGGTTTTGGACATTTTTGCCTTCTCCTAGTTTTTCTGTGACCATTTCCGATAGATGTTGTGCTTCCGATCTGATTGAATCCCAGTTTGCTCTACTAATATAATAATAACACTTTGGCCAGCCGCTGATTTGTCGCGGTTCTCGAACGAGAAGGCCTTGGTTACCCCTGAACTCCCAACTGCCTCCCTGTTCCCAAGCTTCTCCTCTCCTCCCAACATTCGGAGACGAACTGCTTGATGACATCCCTTACCCCATTCTTCCCAATCTCTCCGATTAGCACATTAACCCTCTCCTTTGAGTCTCCCCCTAACCACATGTCCTTCATTCTCCCATCCCACTTCCCCATTATACTCCCAGTGAATCTCATTCTTTTAGACTGATACTTTGGGCATTCTAGAAGGAAGTGTTCCAGGATCTCCACCATGCCCAAGTTACACATCTGGCACTCCCTTTCACCGTCTTTCCCAATTTTTCCCCTCAGCTCCAGGGATCGCGACCGCAGCTTGAACAGCAGTGACCCCCCAAAGGTGCCATCAAGGTACTCTTCAAAACCTGGCCTCTCTTTATCACGCAGGCCACCCAAAGACCTCTTTGATTTGACCCCCTCTCGCCAATTACGGTTACAATCCTCCAAGACCCTTTCTCTGACGATTTTTTTACCCCGGTTTGCCCCAACGTCCGGGTCCGAGATCTCCAATGAGTAGTTCTCTACTAGCTCCCTCACTTGGATCATCCACCCCGTTTTGATATTTGAGTTGAAGATTTGCAGGAACATTACTTTACACCATCGGCTGTCGGGGAGATTCACCAAATAATTAAGATAACCGAGTTTCAACAGGTCTATCCTGTCCTTGATCCTCATCCACCCAAGCTCACCCCTGATTGCTTCTAGCGCTGCGGCATTGCTCGACCCCGTTATCCATCGGCCTGCATCGTTCTGTAAGATTTCCAAGCTCTTTATGGCCGTCTGGTTTAGAGGTACCACTTCCGTACCGTATGTTATACTTGGCAGCCCCACCATTTCCCAAATGGTTTTCCCCACGAAAACCTTATTGAAACTGTTTCTCCCTATAAGTTTCATTTGGTTAAGGATTCGCTTCCCCTTCAGAATCAATTTGTTTGTGTAGTTTCGGTAGATGCCTCTTCCTGTAATGTTTATATTTACCCCCAAATACTCGTAATCACCTGTCTCTCCTACATTGAGAAGTTTGCTGCTCCCTTCCGGAATGCAGAACTCACCCACTCTCCACCTTCGAGTGGGGTCCACTTGGCGGCCCACAGGTATAACTTTGCTCTTGCTTTCATTAAGTTCGAGTCTCCATTTGCTCCCATATTTCCCAACAATTCCCAGCATTTTCGTTAGCCCCTCTTCGCTTTCTGACACTAGAACCATATCGTCTGCAAAAAATAGCCCTGGGATCTTCAAGTTCCCAACTGCTACCCCCTCGTCGCTACGCAGGAGTTCATCTCCTAAACCTTTGATGTACAATGCAAACAGGATTGGCGAAAGGATACACCCCTGTTTTAGGCCTATCTCCATAGGCACACGTTTTGTTGTAATGTTTCCCAGACTAAGTTCACTCTGTACATCTTTATATAATGCTTTCATAATTCCAACAAACTCGCCTCCTAAGCCCAGAGCCTCCAGCTTGCGCCACATACCCTCCCTCCATACTCTATCGTATGCCTTTTTGAATCCAAAAAGGCCATAAACATCTTTTTCTTTTTTGCTTTCGCGGATTCTATCATTTGGGATAGCGTGAAAAGATGGTCGGTTACTCTCCTTCCCTTCCTGAAGCCATTCTGGATTTCTCCCAAAAAACCCTTCTCCTCAATTACCTCCTCTAGTCTCCCATAAAGGACTTTACAGAAAACCTTTCCAATGTTGCTACTGACAGAGATCCCTCGATAGTTATCCAAAACGTCTTTTTCCCCCTTTTTGTGAATAAACGTCACTTTGCTTTCCCTCCACTCCTTTGGGACCTCTTGTTTTTCTATGGCTAAATTGAATAGGGCAGTCAGGCTTTCCAAGAGTTCCTCTCCCCCTTTTTTGATAAACTCGTTAGGAATTTCGTCCACCCCTCCCGCTTTTCCATTCCTCAATTTTGAGATCACCCTTCGCACCTCCTCGGTTTTGATTTCGCTGCACACGAAGTCCGAGAGATTTTCCTCGACCTGGTTCGGACACTCCGGTGGGTTCCCCATGCCCCATCGCTTATCGTTTACCTTTTCCCAGTGCTTGACTAGTTCTAATGCGATTTGATCTCGCTCTTCTGTAACTCTGCCATCTACTTTAATGCTCTGTTGGTTATTCCCTTTGTTACGTTTGTTCACCCATTTCCAAAATACGCTCGAACTCGACCCCCCTGTCGTTCTTATCGTCCTAATAAGACTGCTATTTCGCACTCTCCGGTTGTCGTCTTTAATCTTATTTACTTTATTTCGTGCTTGTTGGTATTCTTCCTTTGCCACCATGGCCTCATTGCTTTCCACCCCCTTAAGTTTTCTACTTCTCCTGTATGCAGCACATTTATCTTTTCTAACCTTTATGGCCCTTTTCAATTCTTCGTTCACTCTGTACCCAAGTTCCCGTGTTGGCACCCTAATCTTTCCTACACTTTCCTTCCCTGCCTCCACTAGGCTCGCAACTATGGCGTCGGCCATCTTCTGGACACTACCCCCCTTGTGTACGGCTGCAAGCTTTGGTTTCAGTTTTTCTTCGAACTTCGCCCAGTCGGCATCCTTTTTGAGTTCCCAAATCTCCTTGAAGCTTCCTTTCCTTTTCTCTGGGTTTTTGGCCCTCATCGTCACTGTAATCAAGTTGTGATCACTATCCAACTCCATTTTGCCCTCATCATCCACTTCTACCCTTATCACCTCCCTCCATAAATTCATATCTATGAGAATGTAGTCAATTATTGATTTTCTGTCGTTTCTCTCGTTACTATAGGTGTAGCACTTTCTTGGCTGCGTTTTTTGGTAGTGCGGTTTCGTGTCGATATCAGTGACCACCATGGCGTGGTCTGAAATTCCTGGAATGTTTATTGAGTTTTTTACAAGTGATGGGTTTGTTGTCATGACCAGATCTAGTAAGTTGTTTTCTCTCGTGGCTTCCTCGTGGATTTGCGTGAGGTGGTATTCTACTGCGAGGTCTATCAATGCAGTTTGGGTTTCTCTGTCCGGTGCTTGTGGTTTAGGCTGTGAACTATCCCAGTCAATGTCTGGGCAGTTGAAATCTCCTGCAAGTATTATGTTGTTATTTTTCTGTTGAACCAATGTCAAAGATTTTCGGAGTTCTTCGATGGTTTTTGGGTTGCGGTGTGGCATATAGAAGGACCCTATCGCCAGGTCTTTGTTGTTTTGGAGTTTTATTTTCACCCAGTCAATTTCACAGGATGTTACGTATTCAGGATTTTCTGTTGAAGTTATTTCTTTTTTTACCATGATAAAGACTCCACCGCCATTTGTATTTCTATCGTTTCTGTAGATGTTGTAGCCGTCTGGGAAAATTTCGCAGCTCTTTATTGCGTCTTTTTGTGTTGTTTTTCCAGGCTTCACCCCTTTCAGCCATGACTCACAGCCACACACTATATCTGGCTTTACATAGTTGACCGTGGTTTTGAACTCTGCAGCTTTTTCTTTAATGCTCCTGCAGTTGACTGTTAGTATTCGCAGGTTTGTTTTCTTGTTCAATTTAAATGGGTCACTTATGTCGCCTGATACGTTCATGCTTCTGTTGTTTAACCCAGCTGGTTTGCTGCTTGACGAGTGGCTTCCACGAAAGCTTTTTGGGCTGCTGCTTCGCAATGGGCTGAATGGGTTTTCCGAATTGATTGAGTTGATCGATATTTCGTTTTCCGATAAGGGTTCATAATAGTTTGTTGATGAGATTTCATAGTGATGGGAAGTGAACGAGCTGACGTTCACGCTGTTGCATTTGCAGCATAGCCATGATACATTAGGTTTCTGGAGTAGCTCGTAGTCTGCGGAACAGAGTTCGATGCATGATTTGTCGTGCCATAGGCTGCAGCAGTCGCAGCATACACCCTGATCAGACCATGACACTGGTAGTTCACATAATCCACATGGAAAGATGGTTGCCTGTTTTTTTGCAGGCCCAGGGTTAAGTTCGATGTCTCCTGATAAGATAAGGATAAGTAGAATGATGTTTCTATTTTTGCTCTGTTTGCAAGGCAATGTGATTGATCGGTACCTTACTACTGAGAATTTTGGGTTTAACAGTGCTGTAGTGTACTGTTGGTTCTGCCATGATTTACTTTGCTGCGTACAGCTGTTCTTAAAGAGAACGAGAAGAAGTGCTGAGTATAGTAGGAAGGTAAACATGATGGAGTCGGTTGATGGTAGAGGTTGACGTGAATTCGGTGGGGTTTCCAGTCAGCGTGGAGTAGCCACACTTCCCGGTTACTTGCCAGTCGCTTGAGACAGTCGGTCAGCGTGGAAGAGCCACACTTCCCAAGTGTTAGCCAGGAGCGTGGAAAAGCCACACAACTGGTTAAAGCCAACAGTCCTTCCTTATTCTCTCCGATATCTTTCTCAGCCAGACTTTGGATAGTAGTCGATCTGGGTGAATGCCGTCCCTGTATAGGTTCTTTCAAACGAATGCTGGACGATTCGGCACCAAGACGATTCGGCACCTAGGTTTTTGGACGATTCGGCACCAGGGTCTGGACGATTCGGCACCGGAGTCTGGACGACTCGGCACCAGTGTTGGACGACTCGGCACCCGGGTTTAATTTTTTGGTTTCTAGACAACTCGTACCCACGGCAACTCGTACCAGTCAAGTCGTACCCAAAATTGGACGACTCGCACCCATTTTCGGATGGACAACTCGTACCCACAATTGGACAACTCGTACCCAAGGTTGGACAACTCGTACCCATGGCTGATCAACTTGTACTTGGTGTTTAATTGTATGGGCGAAGGCCGTTAATGGCCTAAGAACTATAGAAGCGGGGTTTTTGCTTTTGTTTTATCCGTTTAAGGTGCTGTAATAGTAGTGGAAATCAGTTTACTTTGAAATTCCTTCGTCAGATATTCCATGAATATGAATGAAATATACACAAAGTTTACGATACACAGAACAGGAAACATATATTCATTGACCGTATTTTGTTGATAGCAGGCACCAGTGGTTCCTGAAAGTCTGCAATCGTATTCGTACGAGAACTGGCGTGAATGACACCCACCCCCCCCCCCCCCCCTCTAACCCCGACACCCGGTTTCTGTGCTTCAGTTTTGGGAAACAGAGTACTGGAAAAAACTAAAAGGCCTCGCATCTAGGCCTAGGCTCTGCAAATTATCAGGGTGAAAACCATAGCCTTCGTCGCATTAACTCTTGCCTTTCCTAATTAATAATGCCACTCTCCACCTTTAGATTATTTTTCGTGTGGCAAAGTTACATCACTGGTGAGGCGCCACTCCGGTCAGGCGAGAAAGGATTTCATTGTAAATTGAGAGTCCACCCGGATTTTGTACTTGAAGCGCAGCACATTTACTGGCTGGGAAGAAAAACGGCAAACAATGACCAGTGGTAGACTGAATCAAGAAGATCACAAATGATGTTCATTTAAAAAGAAATCTAATTAAAAATCTCAAATACATCTCTATGAGTCCACTAGCTCGCATCAATTGATTTCTGTCGGAAATTTTATGGTCAACACCGACACACCTGAAAACTCGACCGTCATTTAATTTAAACTTACCCGGCAGTGACAGGTGTGAGATCATGAAGAATTATTTTCTATCGTCTATTACCTTCAAGTCGATTGGTGTTTAATTTTCTTCCAATTATCTGTGCATATTATTATCGCCAATTAAGTTAATCTTCCAGTTGGGAGGTGTGTTTTTCTAACAATTATCTTCCATGACAATCATGAAAATTAAATGATAATTATACAATAACATTATTTTTGAGGGCATTATGGTTCATTAACGGCCCTACGAAAATGATTAACAGCCCAAGGGTCTATTAGTGGCCCGAGACGAAGTCGAGGGCCACTAATAGGCCCAAGGGCTGTTAATCATTTTCGTAGGGCCGTTAATGAACCACAACGCCCGTACAAAATAATGTTATTTGTATTATTATCACATTTCAAAGAGGTACATGTTAAACCAAGAAAAATCAAGTTTGCTATTTTTTTCATCATTTATATATTATTATCATTTTTCAATGTAGTAGATGTGTGAAATTCCCACACAATCATTGTCAGCAACTAACTCATGCCTTAAATGCGAATGTATATCTTAATTCTTTCACGCCAAAGATCACAAAATTCCGCCATCACATCTCTCTTCTCCAAATATTCCAGGTTTCTAGACAACTCGTACCCACGGCAACTCGTACCAGTCAAGTCGTACCCAAAATTGGACGACTCGTACCCATTTTCGGCTGGACAACTCGTACCCAAGGTTGGACAACTCGTACCCATGGCTGGTCAACTTGTACTTGGTGTTTAATTGTATGGGCGAAGGCCGTTAATGGGCTAAGAACTATAGAAGCGGGGTTTTTGCTTTTGTTTCATCCGTTTAAGGTGCTATAATAGTAATGGAAATCAGTTTACTTTGAAATTCCTTCGTCAGATATTCCATGAATATGAATGAAATATACACAAAGTTTACGTCTAAATGACGACTGTGATACACAGAACAGGAAACATATATTCATTGGTCGTACTTTGTTGATAGCAGGCACCAGTGGTTCCTGAAAGTCTGCAATCGTATTCGTTCCAGAACTGGCGTGAATGACCCCCCCCCCCCCCCTCCAACCCCGACACCCGGTTTCTGTGCTTCAGTTTTGGGAAATAGAGTACTGGAAAAAACTAAAAGGCCTTGCATCTAGGCCTAGGCTCTGCAAATTATCAGGGTGAAAACCATAGCCTTCGTCGCATTAACTCTTGCCTTTCCTAATTAATAATGCCACTCTCCACCTTTACATTATTTTTCGTGTGGCAAAGATTCATCACTGGTGAGGCGCCACTCCGGTCAGGCGAGAAAGGATTTCATTGTAAATTGAGAGTCCAGCCGGATTTTGTACTTGAAGCGTAGCACATTTACCCGCTAGGAAGAAAAACGGCAAACAATGACCAGTGATAGACTGAATCAAGAAGATCACAAATGATGTTCATTTTTAAAAAAATGTAATTAAAAATCTCTAATACATCTCTCTCTATGAGTCCACCAGCTCGCATCAAGACCGGATGAAATGGTTTCGCGCGCCGAAGGCGCGCAAGGACGATTTGGGGGCAAGCCCCTTTCGACCCTCTTTAACAGTATGTGATTCGGTTTGTCCTCGCATCAACTGATTTCTGTCGCAAATTTTATGGTCAATACCGACACACCTGAAAACTCGACAGCCATTTAATTTAGACTTACCCGGCAGTGCCAGGTGTGAAATCACGAAGAATTATTTTCTATCGTCTATTACCTTATAGTCGATTGGTGTTTAATTTTCTTTCAATTATGTGTGCATATTATTATCGCCAATTAAGTTAATCTTCCAGTTGGGAGGTGTGTTTTTCTAACAATTATCTTCCATGACAATCATGAAAATTAAATGGTAATTAGCATTTTTGTAAGGTTTGCAATTAGACTATAAATGTGAATAAAAGTGAATCTCTCTCTCTCTCTCTCTCTTCTCTCTCTCTCTCTCTCTAGGCACCTGACTCTCGTTCCTCGACTGATCGAAACAAAAATTGGCACAGGTCTATATCGATGTAATTTGACCAGGAAAGGACTTGTGATGGCCACGATCGCGTCCGACATCGCGTTAATCCTTCAACTAATGAAGGGGTGGGTTAGGATGGGGGAATGAGCCCCGATCGCATCTGATTTTGCATTAACCCTGCAACACGTGAACTGCTGGGTATGACTACCAGCACAACAAAATATTACGCAGAAAAGCCCTCAGAAGTTTAACGAAGAGCCAAAGATTACCCGATTTTGGGGAGTGGGAGTGGGAAGGGGGGAGGGAAGGGGGGGGGGGGGGCGTCTCCCGTATCTACACCTCTGTATTAATATATAATTTAAATATTTCCTGTTTCCTTCGAATTGCTCTCTTGATGAAATGTCCATACCGGAGAAATTGACTTTCGGCGAAGTCTATTCAGACTGTTCTGCTGAGATAAATGCTAAAAATGGAAAGTTTTTGCCTTTCTACACACCCATTGAAAGCAGACACAAATCTTATCAAGTCCTTCGGCCAATATTCGCCTTCGCCCATACAATTAAAGACCAGGTACATGTTGACCAACTGTGGGTACGAGTTGTCCAACCTTGGGTACGAGTTGTCCAACTGTGGGTACGAGCTGTCCAGCCGAAGTTGGGTACGAGCCGTCCAATTTTGGGTACGACTTGACTGGTACGAGTTGCCGTGGGTACGAGTTGTCCTGATACCATATTCCAACTCAAAGCAGTGTTACCTCCCGTACATCCGGGGATGTGCGGGCCGCCGGGCCATATTGAAACGAATTTTTCATTATTGCCCGGCAACCCGGATGTGAATGGAAACATATGAGTTTTTTGCAGCCCCCGAAAATGAAAATATTCGCCAGGGAGTGCCCTATAAACTGATAATAATTTGCATTTTTACAAGGTTTGCAATTAGACTATAAATGTAAATAAAAGTGAATCTCTCTCTCTCTCTCTCTCTCTCTCTCTCTCTCTCTCTCTCTCTCTCTCTCTAGGCACCTGACTCTCGTGCCTCGACCGATCGAAACAAAAATTGGCACAGGTATATATAGATGTAATTTAGTTAGTTTAAACAATATTTATTTCCAACTTTCAGAATATACATGAAACAGTATAATGATGTATGTTGACCAGGAAAGGACTTCTGATGGCCACGATCGCGTCCGACATCGCGTTAATCCTTCAACTAATGAAGGAGTGGGTTAGGGTGGGGGAATGAGCCCCGATCGCATCTGATTTTGCATTAACCCTGCAACACGTGAACTGCTGGGTATGACTACCAGTACAACAAAATATTACGTAGAAAAGCCCTCAGAAGTTTAACGAAGAGCTAAAGATTACCCGATTTTGGGGAGGAGGGGGGTGGGAGTGGGGGGGAGGGGGGGGGGTCGTCTCCCGTATATCCACACCACTGTATTAATATATAATTTAAATATTTCCTGTTTCCTTCGAATTGCTCTCTTGATGAAATGTTCATTCCGGAGAAATTGACTTTCGGCGAAGTCTGTCCAGACTGTTCTGCTGAGATATATGCTAAAAATGGAACGTTTTTACCTTTATGCACACCCACTGAAAGCAGACACAAATCTTCTCAAGTCCTTCAGCCAATATTCGCCTTCGCCCATACAATTAAAGACCAGGTACATGTTGACCAACTGTGGGTACGAGTTGTCCAACCTTGGGTACGAGTTGTCCAACTGTGGGTACGAGTTGTCCAGCCGAAATTGGGTACGAGTCGTCCAATTTTGGGTACGACTTGACTGGTACGAGTTGCCGTGGGTACGGGTTGTCCTGATACCAATTTTTTCTGATAATTAAAAAACAAACTAAAAACGTGTTTTGTTTTATTTCCTTTTATTATTAGTTTGTTATTTTAATGAATTGTGTCGGTTCTTTTAATAATGAGGAAGCATCAGTGCTCTTTGGTGATGATTGTTATGATTACGATTATCAAAACTGTCGGCCAATCAAGGTGAGTATGTTTGTATATTTCTTTCAGTGGCTGAAATTTGTTAATAAGTTTTTATATCGGCCTCTGTGATCAATCATGACCAATCATCACCAACAGGTGTTTTAATGTGGCTTCAGTAAACTAAAATTTGTATAAAAGAACATGGTTCCCAGAGTCAAGTCATCATTTCCATAATGTCTTCAGATCTGTGCAAACACTGTGAATTTGAAGAACTCTTGAAGAACTCGATCTATTCGTGGTAAATAACGATCAAGACGTAACATACATAAGCAACAACCCACTCCATCAATCAGATATCCTAGACTTGATTATCACCAGCAAATCACTAACCAGCCAAATGCAAGACATATTTGTAGGAGATGATGATCTAGGCAGTGATCACCTGCCGGTTCACGCCACTCTGAAATGTAATACTGGTCCCGCAAGGTATCCTCCCGTGAATAGGAGGAACCTATCAAAAATTGACTGGAACCTCTTCAGAAACATTATCGAAGTAAAAATAAAGGCAAATGACCCCTCAAATGTTCATGAACTCGAAAAAGCCAGCACCCACCTTAACGAGGTTATCAACAGTACGCTAGATGAAATCTGTCCCAAGCAAACAGTAAAGACGCGGATAAACAGAATAACCCAAACAACTCTTCAAATAATCAAACAAAAAAGAAAAGCCTTCCGGGCTTACCAATCAGAGAATGATCAAATGAAAAGAGCAGAACTTAAAACCGCGTATAATCGCCTTCATGGGGAAGTAAAAAAGGCCATAGCTAACGAAAATCGCGTGAGATGGGAAAAAGCAACCGAAAACCTAAATGGGCTGAGAGAACCTAAGAGGTTCTGGGATACATTTAAAACTCTTACTGGCCAAAAGAGCAAAATTGCCAATAATAATGCGCTAAAGACTAGCGACGGATCTATGACCATAGAAGACAAGGCAAAGGCCAGTGCTTTTGCCGAACTTCTAAAGAAGGCACATCGTCCACAAGAAGGGAACAGATATGACAACGATTTTAAGGTACGAGTAAATAAATTTGTCCAAGATAACAACTCAATCTTCAATGAACCGAACTTCGACCAAAGGCATGAAGACGGGGACGACCATGAATTAACCGAACCAATAAGCGTAGAAGAGGTCATGGGTATAATCAGAAAATGCAGGTCATCTTCGTCCCCAGGAGAAGACGAAGTCTCTTACAAAATAATGAAACAGTGCCCCAACATCTTCTACTGCAGACTTACCAAACTCTTAAACTGCTGTCTCTCCTGTGGGTACTTCCCAAAATGCTGGAAAGTGGCCACGGGAGTCATGATACCTAAACCCGACAAAGACCTTACCAACCCTTCTAACTACCGCCCAATAAGCTTGCTTAGCTGTGTTGGGAAAATATTTGAGCGGATTCTCACTACGAGACTTCGCAGCTATCTCGAATCAATCAACTTTTTCAACAAATGGCAAAGAGCGTATAGGAGTCAGAAAGAGGGAATCGAACACGTATATAGACTGGTCGATTATATGAAAACAGCATTTAGTCAAAACGAAATCGGAACCGCGCTTTTCTTGAATGTAGAAAAAGCGTTCGACTCGGTATGGCACAATGGCGTGAGATATAAACTAGCGAAAATCGGATTACCCACTAAAATTCTAAGGATCATATCATCATTTCTAACTGACCGAAAAATCAAGGTGAGGGTTAATCGCGAGGTGTCCGAAGAAGTAATACTCGAAGCGGGAACACCACAAGGGTCGGTTCTAAGTCCGCTTCTTTTCATAATATATGTGAATGATATAGAAAAAGTAGGGAAAAACTTTGTTGAACTATCGCAGTTCTCAGACGACAAAGGCATTTGGACAGCCAGCAAGTCCAGAAACATAATTAAAAATCGTCTACAGGATACCATTCGCGATCTTGAGAGCTGGTGTGCCCTGTGGCGCATCAAACTTAATGCCGCCAAAACTCAAAAAGTTACGTTCTTCAAAAAGCAAAGGAAAAAACCAGTCCCAAGTATCGATCTCCAGTTATACGATCACAAACTAGAAGCAAACAAAGAGGCCAAATTTTTGGGATTTATCCTAGATAGCAATCTCAGTCTAAACAGTCACGTAAACTCCATTACAGTTAGAGCTACTAAACGTATCAATTTTCTGAAGATGATCAGAGGTAGAAATTGGGGAGCAAACAAAGATGTGCTTCTCAAGCTCTACAAAACATTTATACGTCCGGTACTAGAATACGGTGCCATAATAACAAGCGACCTAAGCAAAACCAACATTCAGAAGCTACAGAGGGTTCAAAATTATGCCCTGCGAGTGGCACTATGCAAACCGAAATGGACACCGATAAAGGAACTTCACGAGCTAGCAAAAATAGAAACTATTGATACGCGATTAAAAGACCTACAAACCAAAACCCTCAACAGACTCCAAGATAGTGAATTAATGGTTGAGCTGAACGAACACCGATCCCTTAACAGAAAAACAAAATAAGTTTCCGGAAAAAAAAAAAAAAAAAAAAATTTATACAATATAACTAAATCGCGTGGAGTCAGTGAGGATTGCCTCGCTACTCATTGGGAACTTTAGGATACAGTCTGTGAGGACTGCCTCGCAACTCTGCTGAAGCGCGATTGAAACGCGTTTAATAAGATCTATTTTACAAAACCCTCCACATACTCCAGGATAGTGAATCAATGGTGAAGCTGAACGAACACCGAACCCTAAACAGAAAAACAAAATAATCCACAGTAAATTAAAATTACTCAATAGAATTAAACTGCGTGGAGTCAGTGAGGATTGCCTCGCTACTCATTGAGATCTTTAGGATTGAGTCTGTGAGGATTGCCTCGCAACTCTGCGTGTGGGGAGTGGGCTCCGAAGAAACACACCCCTTACCCCATCCATAGCAACAATCACACGGCAGGCACAATATACAATAGCGGATACCTATCTTTCTCTCTACCTTTTACTTTTCTAACTGAACATTCTCAAATTTTCTTGCAACACTCTTATCAGGAAGACGCATGGAAATGGTAGACAAAGCGTAGGAGGAATTGGTGCAACCTACCTTTCTGCAACATATACAAGAAACCACCAAACGCTAGGCAAGGATTGAAACAAGCTTGTCTGGCTGGGAACGGGTGTACATTTGATATAAATAAACATTTGAATAAAGATTTAACAGCCCTTTTAAGGGCTTGAGGGTGTGTGTCAGTGAGTGGCTTTTTTTTTTTTTTTTTTTTTTTTTTTTTTTTGGGGGGGGGGGGGGTTGGAGGAGGTCATTTGGAATTCCCGAAGGATAACCAGATACCTCAAAATCACATACGGCATCCTATCTCCCAGAAGGCTTGATGGATGACTCCCGGTTTCTTAAAACTAAACTGTTGGAGCTTTCTCCACTTCTTTTTTGTAACCGCTATGGTCATTTACCGGGGCCGCTACCAAACCGGCGTTGCTGTTTGGTTTTCTTTTCTCTTCTTCCCTTAAACTTGCCATCGCACAACATTACATTCTGGCTCGCCACCATGGTGGGACTCAAACCTCTACCATCGCCGAACTGGAACCGAATAGAGCTCGCTCTCTAATAGTTTTAAAGGCGTTGAGGGATTGAGTATTGACCATCTAACACTCCAGCGTAAACTGCCGGGTATTCTAACCGCGTGCATAACCCCCCTCAGACTCCATTTTGGGCAATAGGAAAGCTAGGCCTGTGTGATCCAAGGGAAAAAAATAAGGTTAACCGGGTCGCAAGGGATTTGTAAATCCCACATCGTCCCTGCGCGCCTTCGGCGCGCTAAAACCTTTCATTCATTCATCAAGTCATCATTTCCATAATGTCTTCAGATCTGTGCAAACACTGTGAAGTACCAGTTCGTCCAAGACAAGAGGGGTTGCGATGCGATGGTTGTGAGAGATGGCAACATAGGACCTGTGACACTGGCATCACTCGCCAAGAATATAGAGAGGCGATTCGGCAAAATAGAGACATCGAATGGTCGTGTACAGATTGTCGCAATTCAACTCAGGTAAGTAAATAAGCTATATTATCAAACCAAAAGTGGCGTCGCAACAAATTTATGCATGAGGGAGGGAGGGAGGGACGGACGGACGGAGAGAGAGATGGAGGGATGTAGAAAGTGAGAGAGGGAAAGAGGGAGAGAGTGAAAGAGGGGAGAGACAGGGAGAGAGAGGGTGGAATTCACTTTATGCGGTACATATGCGAATTATTAATATCAGGTCTTCTTTTTATTTTCAGAACACAACATCAGCATCTCAGCTGCCACCGAACCGAACATTTGTTATTGAGCATTCCTTCGGGACAGTTACTGAATCAACAAATCAGACAACGGAAGCAACCTTTAACATAGAACAATCTTTTCAAATTCCCGAAGAAGTTGCAGAGGAATCGATTGCAGAAGACAACACTGTGTCAGAGGAGAGTGATGCTATAGCAGAATACCATATAGTAAATAATGGATCCGAGCGCGGAAAGAGGATGTTAGTACATGATGACGGCTTCAGCTTTACGGTCAAAAAACAGAAAAATGACCACACGCTCTGGAGATGCACAAAGCGCAGCAAAAATTGCTATTGTCCAGCGACAGTCATCCAGGATGGGGACTCCTTCACAGAGGGCAAAAGGAGCCACATCCATGCTGGCGAACCAGGGAGACTATTATCTGTCAAAACTACAACACAGGTAATTATTGTTTATTTTTTATTCATAAATGCGTGAATAACAGTAAAAACTGTAAAAACTGTAAAAATAAAAAAAATTATAAACATCAAGTGCATAAAAACCACGACACGTGTAATTGTTTATTTTTTATTCATAAATGCGTGAATAACTGTAAAAATAAAAAAAAAAAATAATAGTAAGTATTCATATTAATCGGGAAAAAATATAGTACATAAAAAGATACAACACAGGTAATAATTGTCTATTTTTTATTCATAAATGCGTAAAAAAATAATTAATACATATTTATATACTGTTTTCCAGGCAAAACAGATGGCACACCAGTCACTGTTTGAGAAGGCTGCTGCACGAGTGGTAGAGGAGGCAATAGCAGAGAATGTGGATGCACAGGCACCGAAACCCAGTCGACCGAATCCGGATAACTTAGTAAGAGCTGTAAATAGATTAAGACAGACACTGAGGCCACACGACCCTGAGCAGTTACACTCTGAGGTGAGAATCATTATATTAATAACTTAAATAAGTCACAAACTAAATTAATCACGATTAAGTAGTATGAATTTTTTTATTGAGAGAGAGAGAGAGAGAGAGAGAGAGAGAGAGAAATAGAGAGATGAACGAGAAGGAGAGACAGTTGTTTTAATGTCATCATATAATTTAATTCGTTTGATTCGTTTCAGCTTGCATTAGATTTCCTCGAAGAGAATTCGCCTCGTTTTTTCAAGAAAGACATCACCGTAGACGACAGACGGCATTTGTTATTTTATACCAACAGGCAACTTGAACTCTTAGCAACCGCAAAGACATGGTATATGGACGGTACATTTCGAGTAGTCAACAAACCATGGGTCCAACTTTTTACAATACACGCATTTGTAAAATCGTCTGGAAACATCAAGCCACTGCCTCTGGTTTTTTGCATTATGTCAGGAAAAAGAAAGGACGATTACTATGCTGTACTACGTGCCATCGACAGGCGATTACCGTCGAGAATTTCCTTGGAAAGAATAGTAGTGGACTTTTGAGTGTGGACTCTGGCAAGCCATTCGTTCAAGATTTCCAGAGATGCCCATCCAGGGATGTGTCTTCCACTGGGCTCAAGCCGTCTTTAGGAAGGTTCAAGAGATTGGTTTACAGGTAAGAAATGTTATTCCTTCATAGAACCATCTAAAATAAATTAATATATAAATCAAATTAATATTATATTATGTCGTAAGCCCCAAATTTAGCATACACTTTCGGGTCAGGGAGTAACCCCACGATTAATCAAAAAACCGCCCAACTCTAGTCAACAGTATCTTATTTAAAACAAAATGCATTAATCTATTCTATTTGTTTTATTTTAAGGCTGAGTACAATCAGAAAGATGATGTATATAAATACATTCGAAGAATCATGGCACTTCCCTTCTTGCCAACTGAACATATCCTTCCAGCATTTGTAAAATTGGAAGACAAAGCTGGAACGCCGAAACTGAGAACGTTGGTAGAATATGTTAGATCAACATGGATAGAGAGTACCACCTTTAACATAGACAACTGGAGTATATTCATGTCAAGTGTCAGGACTAACAACGATGTTGAAGGCTGGCACAATAGATTGAACAGTCGAATGAACAACAGAGGACGGGTGCCATTTTATCTTTTGATAGCAGAGTTATACAAAGAGGCAACATCGATCCCAGTCACTTTGAAGATGATTTCAGAGGGCAAACTTCAGAGGCGTCAGAGGAAGACAGCAGGAGAGGTTCAGGCCAAGTTGTTTGAGATCTGGAAACAGTACTCGGATGGGTACTGTTTCCAGATCTAGTCAATTGCTACGGATCTAGTCAATTGCTACGAAAGTGTGCCGGTATCTATGGTCCCTGAACAATGACTTTGTTTATTAAAAGTGCTACTTTTTTCTGTTTTTGTATGTGTGGCTTTGTATGTATTATCTCGTTCTGTATGTTTTTAACCATGGTTGTACAAATATTATATTTTTATACCAGAATTCGATGACTAAATAAATATGAATAGTAAAAAGCGTTATTTTTTCATACATAGATACCCACTCTTGAGGTCCTCAACTTTCCAGTTCTGAAACTTCTGGGGTCGTTTCCCTGAAATATAATCCTCTCCTAATGTCATTTCTTTTGTTTTAGAAACCATCCCATGAGTGACAAGTTGCTCAGAAGCATGTGTCAAATCGTCCAAATCCAAGTGCCGAATCGTCCAAACCCAAGTGCCGAATCGTCCAAACCCAAGTGCCGAGTCGTCCAGCGCTGGTGCCGAATCGTCCTGGTGCCGAATCGTCCCGGTGCCGAATCGTCTGCATCCCCTTTCAAACGAGTCGGACGTGCGAAAATCTGCTCCTCAACTTTTATGTTTTTAATCTGTAAAAAGTGATATTTTAAAAACAAGAACTTCTGCAGTGTTGAAGGAATGACAGTCGCCTAAACGACCGAACTCTTTTTACCCAAATCATTTTTTAAGTGTTTTATCCAGAAACCCGAAATGAACATTTAAAGGAAAATATACCGGGGGGACGCAGTCGCCATCTTGAAACCATTTGACTTCAAATATTTCAACCCAAAATTTATGTCTTCAGTCTAGAAGTTAAACTTCATTGACTCTTTGTTTATTAATTGGAACAGGATTGCTTGAAATCGAAGCTCATTAATTCGGTATACTCAAAACATAATTTCTATAAGCCCTCTGATAGAACTTTACTTTGAAATTTTGGATGTAAATAAAGGCTGCCATTTTGAATTTCGGCAATCGAATAAAAATAACTGACCACAATCAATCTTAGACTACTATAGAAAAGAACATTTATACGGGGTAACAGTGATATTTCTGAAGTGGCGAAGATTGGTACCCGGGTTACTTATGAACTGAACAGTTGTTATTCCATAACCCAACCCCATGAACTCATTGAATTCATCTGTTTTTATTGAACTCATAGAACTGTTTTTAATCCCAAGTGTATCACATGAGCATGCCTCATAGAACTTTTAAATAGTCCATGAACTTTGATTTTATGTGAACACAAAGAACTTTTATCATAGACTTATATGTTTTCAGGAAAAACTATCTGTGATAGACAAATCTTTCAATGTAAACAAACAATTTCCACAGCAATCTCTAACCCTATCAGAATTATACTTAGCTGAAACAGAAATCTGACATCACCTAACTTGGAAAATTTTGAATTTAAGTCCATTAAATACTGGCCGCAGCCAGTTAAATTAAGTCATTATAAAATAGCCCGTCTATAGGGCAAAACAGATTTTTTGGTTAAAAGTAGGTATCCCATATATCTCACCCCAGAGGAAGCTCAGTCGTGCTTGTTGTCCTGAAGAAATGACAGGTAACAACACCCGGATACAGAGGTTGAGCCAGCCTGGTACACATCCTGAACCATCCGTAGCACTTGGCATAGAACCACTTGCCACAAAGACAAAAATTATGTACTGAACCGAGATAAATCTCTGGCTAAGAAGCGACAGGCCTGTAACAGACCGGTCATCAACATAATACCAAAAGATGCAGGTAGACAATTGAAAATTGAATGCAGTACAGGCTGCTATGAATTTATTAAACAAGAACTGATTAACAAGTTGTTTGACCCCACTTTTGCTGAGAAATACCAACTGTATGCTGAAGTCATAACAGTCATAGAGAAGACTGGTAACTCTCCAGAATTAATTTTAAAAGCCTTTAACAGACTTACTACAGGAAAACCAGGCTGACGCCTTAAGTTTACAATTAACATATACCGCACACAATCATCCATACTTGTAAACGGAAGAAGTACCCCGTTATTTCATGATGAGATTTTACCAGGCATCATAAATACAATTTCTCAGAAACCTCATATGAGCAAACTCGACAAACACATTGCAGCGCTTATTGATCGATGTGTAACAAAGTGCTTAGACCAGCCCGAAGCCAGCACGAGTATGATGGCTCTGGAAGAAGGGATAATCCTGGACGCCTCTGATCCCAAGTCAGATGACAGCGCCTTAGCGGTTTCCCCCCATTGTAAACTTTACGTCGGAGATGGTCTAGCTTGTGACATATGCAATCAATGGTATCATGAGGATTGCGAACAACTTGATTCTGCTTTGAGTGACTTTTATGAAGCGGGCGGTCCCCAATATAGCTGCCTCTCATGTCGTCACTTAACCATCAACAATCCTACAGACATAGATGATACATTAAAGTCTACAGATAACTCGATGCTATCGGGAGCTACATCCAATACTGATTTGAACCCTCCAGACATCCAAATGATACCCACTAAGGAGGATAAGGACCCTATGGACAGTGACCCTCATAACCATGTACACCATGACAGTACAGGAGAGGAACTAAATGGAGAAGTACCTGACTCCCCGCATCCAGAGCCTCTGCCAAATGATGTAGACCAAAATCTAACTAATAATAGATAGACTCCTATTGACACAATAGGACAAATATATAGCCAACCACCATCACCCATGTTGTATACACAGGAACATGATCCTAGTCTCACTCCTAGTAAGAAAACACAAGGTGAGCACAGCCATAAGACAAAGCGAGATAAGCCTAAGACAAAACAAAGGAAATCACAGTCCACTCATGGTACAGATGTAGGAGAGCAGCTGAACTTGGCTCAAATTGTGATAACGAAGCTCGAAACAAAGGTACGGGACCTAGAAAATTCAAATAGAATCCTCAAAATACATGCAAATACCTTCAACAGTACCACTGATGTAGAACCTCCAGCATACTTACAGAAGGGTGCCCCCCCTTAACGACGTAGGAGGTAGAGCCCCAGTACAAAACATGTACCAGAATCAGAATACTGACATACAGGCCCTCCATCACCAAATGAATCGGATTGAACTGCAACAACTGCAACAAAGAATGACAGCTATCGAAACACTTATGCTTCAGGCTAGAGGCCCAACCAATATACAGGGAGCTTCACCCTTATTTGTACCAAACCATCAACATATTCATGCCGGATGGCATCCGTCTTTAGGAACATAGCCACCAACAATTCATCATCCAAGTGGCATATTTCAACCCAGATTCCAGCCTCCTATGCAGTCATGGAATCAACCCCAACCTACGATGCAAAATAATTCTCAACATAATACAAGCTGCAAGAATCAACCTTGCATGCAGAACATAACAAATCACCATAAATACGACACGCTTAATCAGAAGCCGTCTGAGAGAGAAACAAAAAAATTACCAGACGAGAACGAAAAATCAACTCGATATAACCAAAAAAGAGCTCAATCACCCCCAGATCACGGCAATGGTAAATCAGACAAACAGCCGCTTAACAGATGGTCAAGGGGAATACATGGTACTTATGAGCCCCCACCACGCCTCCAGGGCAAATCAAATCGACAGCAGCGTGGAAGTCGTCATTCTACTCCAAAAAAAGTCTCTTTCAATGACACTGAAGCACATAAAATGCACCTCTCTCTAGCTCTAACCAATGTGTCAGTTGATAATCATCCACAGCCGCAAGGGCAAGAGAACGAAGGTTCCGGGGCTTCTTTTTTAGGATACGGCCGAGCCCAAACCGGACATTGGCGGACAAGACCACTACCTCACCTCAACAGGGGCCGGCAGACCCGACGCCATTACACACAAAACAGCTCCTACTGAGGACGTTTAATGTAAAAAATGCGAAGACGAACACGCTTTATCTACAGGAACTTCTAGAGGAAGCTGACATTTTATGTATACAAAACTTCCTGACAGGCCTCTCCAATACACACCTAGTCCATGCCAAGTCAGTAGATACATATAATCCCATTACGCCATTACAGGCACCCAGAGGCTATGGAGGGGTGGCAGTTTTATTTAACAGCAGACTTAATATCCAAATCAAGAAACACCCGGATGGAGGAAATAGAATTACTGTTTTAGAGATCTTGACAGGAATCCCTATATGTATCATTTGCGTGTATCTACCAGCACGAGGTAACTCTACAAAAGAGGACTTCGTATCTACACTGGACGAGATAGCAGAGATAATATCAAAATTCCAGCTGGAACATGCCATCATACTATGTGGGGACATGGATGCCTCACTGAATGCCAGACCTGGTAATGATAGAGATAGTAAACTGATATCTTTCTTTAAAGAAAATAATCTCTCTGTTAAGCAATCTGGAAGATCAACCTTTTATCACGTTGACGAGAAACGTGCTGCAGAAATTGATTACATTGCATATAATGATACTGCTAAAACAATAGTAACCCAGCTAAGGACTTTTGAGATGGACGAGAAAAACCATTCAGACCATGTGCCAGTGGAAGTTATTTTAAATGTAAAGGTCCAGAGAAAACAGAAAGAGGCGGCTATCCAAGCGATACCGCTCTGGGATAAATGCTCAAAATACGAGTATTGTAAGGCGATTGAAGAAAACCTTGAATGTGTACAAGAAGAGGGGACAAACGAAGGACAACTACAACAATATATTGTCCAGCTGGCAAGGACTCTGAAGGATGCAACACGAAAACGTATACCAGGATACAAAGACAAAATAGCAGTTAGAAAACGGCACATGAAGACTCGTAATCCTGAGATAATAGAGGCGATTAAGGTCAACAAGTTGATGTGGTGGAAGTGGAAGAAGGCAGGAAAACTACGAGATGGAGGAGCAGATTATGTTAATTCCAAAAAGGCTAAGCGGACACTACAAAAACTTCAACGCCAGGATGCATATAGAAGGACGAAGACAAGATTGGAAAAATTGATGATTTCATCAAATGACCCCAAGACTTTCTATAGCATCAGCAAACAACAACGAGCTACCAAAACCTGTACAACCTCAGAACTAGTTATCGGCGATCGTGCCCTGACGTCACCGCACGCTATTACCAAAGGCTGGACCGAGCATTTTTCTACCTTGGCAACTCCTACGAACAACAGCACATTTCATGATGAGCACTTATTTAGTGCCGAGATGGATCTTCTATACATTGAAGATATATGCTTACGAAATAGAACACCACCTGATCCAATCACAATTACTGAACTGGAGGATGCCGTAAAGAAATTGTCAAATAATAAGGCCGCAGACTCACTAGGCATTACTGGAGAACATCTTAAATTTGCCTTACCGGTCCTTAAACTACCACTTACACATTTTATGAATATTATATTAAAAAGCGGGAAAGTTCCATCCATCATGAAAGAAGGAATTTTAACTCCAGTCTTCAAGAAAGGGGACCTAAGTAACCCTTCAAACTACAGAGGAATTACAGTCACAAATATCCTTCTAAAAGTCCTGGAACATATACTGCTTAAGCGACATGAGAAACTGATTAAGGATATTCAATCTAAACTACAAACCGGCTTTACCAAAGGAAAATCCTCTATAAATGCTGCTCTAGTTGTAACAGAATGCTTTAATGAAGCCAAGATTGGGAAGAGGAAACTTGTATTTACAACATTGGATGCACAGAAAGCCTTTGATGTAGTAGACCACACTATATTATTCCATAGACTCTATCTAGATGGTATACAGAATCTTGAATGGTTAGTTATCAAAGACATTTACACAGATGCCACGTCCAGAGTGAAATGGGCAGGGACAAAATCTGACACATTTAACATCACACAAGGGGTACAACAAGGAGAAATTCTGTCAACTTCCCATTACAAACATTACAACAACCCTCTGCTTTTACAACTTGAAGAAAAGTACGAAGGAGCTCGAATCGGCACAGTAAATATACCTCACACAACATGTGCTGACGACCTGGCTCTACTGGCGCATCGACCCACTGAAATGCAGCAGATGATAAGTGAAATTGAAGAGTTTTCAAAGGCTCCAGATATCTAGTAAATCCAACAAAGAGCAACGTCATCGAATACAATACTAATTCAAAAAAGCAATACAAAATGTATGAAATGGACATAGCGCACCCGGTTAGTGTAGAACACTTAGGAATACCCAGAAACAAGAAGAACTTACCAGATATGGACAAAAAAATTCAGCTGTCAAGAAGAACAGTCTACTCACTGATGGGTGCAGGTTTGCACGGAAAAACTGGAATTACTCAAGCAATTAAATCGCAACTCTGGATGCTGTACGTCATCCCTAGAATGACCTATGGACTGGAAGTCCTCTTATTAACTCAAACCAACAGAAAGAAACTTGAAAAAACATCAACTTATTATTTTACGACAGATACAACATCTACCTGCCAGAACAGCAACGGTTGCAGTTACATCACCCATGGGGGTACCAGATATTGCTACAATAATCAATAAAAACCGATTGAATCTATTCTATCGAATTGTAAGTGACAACACATCTGTGGAATATGACATTGCAATGAGACAACTTGCTATGAGAAATATTAATGAAAAAAGCTGGTTTTCCCACACCCGACAACTCCTAGAGCAATATGAACTTCCAACTGCATATGACCTCCTTAAGTAACCTCCAAACAGAGCAACGTGGAAGAATTTACTAAACACAGCTATCCAGAAGGTCACCAAAGCAAAGTGGTCTGAAGAGATTGAGACAAAAACATCTTTAAAGTATCTGAACCCCGGAGCTGTAGAACTGAATAAAACACATAACGTATATAGATACGTCCACAGGAACATTCATGATACTTCAAGAGCTGAAATAAAGGCCAGGCTACTCACCGGAACCTATATACTGCAAACAAATAGGGCAGCCTTTAACCAATATTCAGTGGATTCCACCTGTCAACTATGTAAAATCAAGGAAGAAGATAGACAACACTTTATCTCTGAATGCCAAGTGTTTGAAGATGAAAGAAGGCAGGTAAAAAGAAAGCTGAACAGGCTACAGGCACTACATAATCCCACCCAGCTTCTTGAAAATCCAGAGCTCTTCACCCAGCTTATACTAGATTGCTCACATCCGAAATTAACAGAATACCTAACCCTGGAAGAAGAGGATATACAAGCCTTGGAGCTACACAGTAGAGAATTCCTACATCAGTTACACCTGAAAAGAACACGCCTTCTTTCTCCACTCCTTTTTTGTAACCGCTATGGTCATATACCGGGCCGCTACCAAACCGGCGTTGCTGTTTGGTTTTCTTTTCTCTTCTTCCCTTAAATTTGCCAACGCACAACATTATATTCTGACTCACCACCATGGTGGGACTCAAACCTCTACTATCGCCAAGCTAGAACCGAATAGAGCCCACTCTCTAACAGTCTTAATGGCGTTGAGGAATTGATTATTGACAATCTATCACTCCAACGTACACTGCCGGGAAATCTGACCCCATTTGAGGCAATAGGAAAGCTTAGCATGTGTGATCCAAGTGAAATAAAATAAGCTTAAGCGGGTCGCAAGGGATTTGTAAATCTCACATCGTCTCTGCGCGCCTTCGGCACGCTAAAACCTTTCATTCATCTCCTTCAGTTTGGAAGGCAGCAGACTGCCTATCTGGAAACATCTTTCACAACTGTTAGGGATTTGTAACCAACAGGCTGTGTTAGATTTCGTATAGGATATAAAGTTGCGATGGATTTTTATCACTTTTTAATTGGAGGACATCACTTTCTGTAAAATGAGGTAGGCATTTTTTTTATTTAAATATTTATCCAAACTCCTGTCCTTAATTTTTTTTCAAAGATTACAAAGAAATGGGTATGAATAAAATTGTAGAAAATTTAGAAATTTAAAACAAAAATCTTGCGGAGGCCGGTTTGGGTGTATTTGTGGAGGCCGGTTTGGGCGAAATTGTGGAGGCCACTTTGGCTGGAGGCCGGTTTGGGTGTATTTCAGACAAACAGATGCAGGAATGGAGAGAATAAAGGACAGGGGCGAGCAGAAAGTTTTCAGGAAGTTATAGGGTTATTTGTTGAAATTTGTCAAACTCGTATGCAATGGAACGCCACCCTTTAGAGTCTTCCCGGTGCTGTAACACTACTTGCCACTCTTATAATGATGGTTCGGGGGAATCCGAACTAGAAAGACTCCGTTTCAGTCATTGTTTTAGTACTTTTTCTCCACCCTGCCTTATTAGAAGGCTCCTAATCTTATGACAACCTCGTGGCATTATAAAACCAAGATGGCGGCCTCCATGGCCAGTATACAAAATCGATGACGGAAACATGTGTCACCCTAACAACACGCGCTGTGCACGCGCTCAGGCACCACATATCATCATGGTGATGGTGCTACAACATAATAACCCAACATAACGTCACTGAGATACGCGACTAGAACGTCAAATTTGAGATCCGCCTTGAGATCTGACAACATGGGATTGAAAACCACTAACACTATTACTTTAAATTGTTTACCCCACAAATTTGTTTATTGTAGGGATGAATTATTTTAATGCGCTGAGAATATACTCTATCATCATTGTAGATGCAAAGTGTAACAGGAGGAGAGATAAGTGCGGGAGCCGAGGTTCGAACCTTGTCTGGTCTGTATAATTGAATCTCTCTGACAATTCTTACCATAATCTAATGTTGTGTCATGACCTTTACCCATTGTCATATCAAGGTCAAAGTCACAAGCAGCAACACTTGGATTCTTTTCTTGTATTTAGTTTCCTCTAAAAGCAGTGACCCTGGGTGGAGCTGTCTATGCTGAGAGGTAGATTTCAGTTTTTGAAAAAAGATATTTTTTAATTTTGAAATAATAAACACATGTAACAGGAGGAGTGATAAGTGCGGAGCCGGGGTTCGAACCGTCGACCTCTAGCAACGTGACTGATTTACCACGAGACTAAGAAATCCGGACCAACCAGGGTGGTTGGTAAATGGCCTTTATACCTCGATCGCTACACTACTCTCCCCTTCTTTTGAGATTCACCCACCGTGAATCTCACCCCAGATTCCACCTCAGGTCTCGTTTCCTTCAAAAGTTAGCACTTCCGGGTTATCGAATACCCCTCTAGGAACTGAGAATTTAGGACCTTATTTGATTTCATGATGGTGTGGATCTAGTAAATAGTGACCATCAGTGTTTATATGCTCCCCTAAATCTACTGTTTGGGGGGTTGAAAGTGGTGTACGGTTATATGCATTTTGGTTAGAGGTCAAGTTCACATAGGCTTGTTGATTGTGTGACCAAGACCATACTGTGGGCTGATTTTTCACAGGTGAGAAATGGGACAATTTTTCATGAACTTCTTTTGGTGTGCCTTCTTGAAAAAATGAATAAGAAAACCGCCTTTTTTCTTGATTAATTTTGAGCTGCCGATGCCATAAAACAATTGAGAAACAATGAAAAAGGTCTATAACACTGTTTTCTCGCTGTGCATGCACGAAATTTGGAGAGTTTTGCCCTTTAATGAGTGAATTTTGACAATTTTACACGTTTTTCAAGAAATTAACTTGTTCATTCGGACAAGCGTATATGAATGATGTATTCAGGGTTCCATATTGTGATATAATCTGCTGGGTAGCCTAGAAAGAGATCTTTCTGAAAATGTACAATTCTGTGCACATTTGGTGTAAGGGAGATAACTCAAATGTGAATTCATTTACGCTGCTCCATTGAACACATTTGACACTTGGTGAAAACATGCATTTTCAACAGAATAACTGTAACGAGACCTCAGAGCTGTCGAAACATCCACCATGCTTCACCAGACCGCCCACAACGCCACAAACTGCTGAGGATCGGACGAGCCCCCAAATGTAACAGCAGGAGAGATAAGTGCGGGGCCAGTATTCGAACCGTCGACCTCTTTTACACAAAACTACCGATTTACCACGAGACTAAGAAATCTGGACCAACCAGGCTGGTTGGTAAATGGCCTTTATACCTCGACCGCTACACAAAGTAGTGTTATTAAACGAAAAGTGTCGTCAACCGTATGTATTTACCCCATAACAAACCAAACACCACAAGAGAGCGGAAGGGTGATACCCTATTCAAATGCAGACACCTGAACCCTGTATTCCCATTTTGGTGCCCCATCATCACAAACTTAGTGAAAAATAGTAGGAAGGTGGCGTCAAGACTGTTTAGATGCAATAAAGGATTCCTCGTATGCTTTCGTTTTTATCTTTTCAACTCTTTTATTCATACATTAAATACGAGGAAAATTAAATATTGTTGGAATGTTCATGTTCCAAACTTTACCCCTCTTAATTCTGTAGGAGGTTATCTCCCAAATCTTTGATGTGGTAACAGGGAGGAGCGTATGGACACCCCTATAACGTCTCACAGCCCCTGTTCGTAGCCCAACTATGCATGTCTCCCATCCTCCCAAGAAGTCAGGCCAGGGCCAGCCTACCCCAAACCTATAATGCTCCCCCACACACCCAGCTAGCCTGGGTCACGCAGCCCTGTTCACCCAATTATATACCCCTCTCACCCCATATAGTCTAGGATCCACCAGACCAACCCATCGCATACAACGCCCATGGCCCCTGTCCTCGGGTATCGTCTACAATGGATGGTCTTATAGACGAGATACTTGTGAAAGTGCTCTGCCCCATAGCAGGGGGAGCAATTCACCAACTTGGACACCTTCGCGCCTCTCACGCGAGGTGAGTCTACCTGCAACGCGCAGTGTGTAGAGATGATAGTGGGCCAAGACTTAGTTTGAAGTTGACGGAGACACTGCGGTCTTCTCCACATGGAAGAAGCAAGGAAACCTGTATGGTCTTCAATGCCGAATGACAGATGGAGAGAAGCACAACTACTCATACAAGTTTCTGAGGGCAAGTACATTATGAAGATCAAGTTCTTACGCAAGCAGAATGACAGTGCCTGGGTAATCGAAGGCAAGTTTGATCTGGCAGAGGCAGAAACGAGGAAAGCCCATGGTGTAGTACAGATCGACGGCCTGCATTATAAAGATGCCTGCCCGTCACAACTGTGGTCTACGGTCTATAGGCTCTATGCTCTCATAGACAGGCCAATCTAGCACTGCTGAAAGGTGGTGGTCTCAGCTCCATCATCCAGAGAGTGGTTGAGCACTTAGAGGCTACCTTCGGGGGCAAGGGTTCATCCACATCGGACACCATGCCCATTCTCTACGCACGAGGCTAGAGTCAGGTTCCAGTCTTTCCTTTCTCTTGCCATTATTGTTCCAGCGTGATTTACCCCGAACACTCTTTTGAAACCAGAAAATATAGGCGTAGGAAGAACGGGTTCACAAAATTGGCGATACAGTCGAGGACGTGGCTGACCTCGAAAGTATTCCCAAGAAGCCGATCATTCTGACAGACATTGCAGTCGAGGAGATATACAACAGTGGGAGGGGCAGAAGAGGAGACAAATGCAATCGTCTAGAAATCATAGTCCACAACAACCCTGCCTGGCCCAAAGCACTCCACCTCCCTATGACAGACATGTCCACATCTATGAGGATTCCGCATGGGTGCCATATTAAGACGAGTCATTCAAAATGAACCAATCGCGATGGCCAGACCTGCAGAACACAGGAACTGTAAAACTTGTTAGTTCAAGCCTGTACTTAAGGAGACGAGACCCTAGCAGACAGAGTGTTTGGGATGAGTCACCAGAAGCAATATTTGCAAGACAAAGGAATGGCTGGAACCTGACCCCAGCCTTCTTCCTGGACAACATCCAGAGAACCTGAGTAGTGCAGGGCATGGCATCAATCAGCATCGATACGAAGGCGTGCTACGCTGCAAGCCGAAGTATTGGAGCCAGAAAAGGACATCCCAGATTCTACAGCACCCTGGTATGATGACCCTTTCATGACCCTCCACATCCCATACCTGAACAGGGTCATCTGCAGTTAAAAGTCGACAAAAGCGATCTAGGTCATTCGAGTCAGAGACTCACTGTTGTTTACTCGGACTCGCGACTTTGCAAAAGAAATAAGGGGCATGGGTGTGAAGGCCAGACCTCCCGCAGCTTCTTCCAGTGGAGCGGACAGAACGACTGGAAGCCAGAGGATATGGGTCAGAAGTATGTCCCATGAGTCATCATCTAGGAAAGCTATTCGCCTCTATCCAGGCAGGGTGCAGTGCCAGCAGATATATAAAGCCCTCCTCAGTTGTCGTGGATAGAACCAGATTATGGAGCAGTGGAAGCCGGATGATCTAATTCTTTCCAGCTGCCATAAAGTCTGAGATAAAACACAGGAGTCATGGACACCACAGCCCCCCCCCCCCCCCCCCCCACCCACCCAAAGGACAGCCGAAGACAGAACATTCTCGTCACAATAGCCATTCTTCGGGTCAGCAACACGCGGCCCGACCAGGAGGTCCTCGACCTGAATGATGTCGTTGATACAGATCTTCTCCATGCCCTCGATGCGGTTGAGCGAAATACATATGACGAGGACAGGCACCTCGGGTATGCACTCACAGTCCACCCCAGGCAGGGGCTGACAAGAAAAGCCACACAGAGAATTTGGACCAACGAAGACTATCTCCAGTGGTTCACTTTGGCATACCAGGCCATCTCCAAGGTGGAGTACTTCGAGTCAGCTTCAGAGGGTCACATGTCCGCCTGAGAAGTGAGAGAGAACCGACTTCATGCAACCCACAGCACAGAGAATCCGGAGAGTAGTCCAAAAAAAGCTTGTGTTCTACATACTCAATGGCCAACGGAAGAACCTTAAGTTCGAAAAGACAGTGGACTACGTCTTGAGGCTCAAAGAGAGCCAACACAACCAATGCGCAGCCTATAACACTAGATACTAGAACTCAAGGACACGCAGGAGTTTATGTAAACTGACTATTCAACAGCAACTGCAAAGGATATGGACGCCTAACATGCCTCGAATGTAATCAGAAAAGAGAAGTAGTCAGTAAGTGTACCAGAAGGTGGCAGCACCGTGTCGCCAGGGACTACCTGTAGCTCTTTTTGGACCAACCCACGAGCAAACCCATCCTGTCCGTCAGATAAATAATACTGGAGAGGCTCCCAAGCTAGTTGGTCCTGAGGGACCACAGAGGATTAGTAGACATCATCCTTCTCCCTCCAGCTCACCAGGCCGGTAGAGGTACCATGTTCGTGGGATAAATAATACTGGAGAGGCTCCCTAGCTGGTTGGCCCTGGTGGACCACAGAGGATAAGTAGCACATCGTCGTCCTCCCTCCAGCTCACCGGGCCTGTAGAGGTACCGCATTCCCACACCAAAAGGGGACTTTTTGCTCTTCCGAACCAACATGCCTATCTGCAATGACAGAGGGCTTCAGAGTCAATGTCATAATCATGATGGCACCCTTGACCTTTTACCAGTAAGGTGCGTCACTTCAGAGCTGAGACGACAGCTGGGATTCAGGTCACCCATTTAGTGGATCTTTGACTTGAGACAACACTATCTCCTGGGCGTCCTGATGCCCAAACAGCTACTCTGCCAGTGAGCTGCTAAATAATGTTATGATGCCTCGATGCCAGCACTCTGTGGCATCCCTCTCACTTTGTTGGGCTGCGGCGTCATGTTTGAGCAGCTGGATACAATGCCCATAAACTCTCGTCCGGGATCACCCTGAAGGTGTTGGGCCACCTCACGGGCACTCGACTGTACATGCGTGAGAAAATGCTAACTCCCTCATTGGAATCCTTTGAGTTCAGAGGCTCCGCCCCTTTGTACAGCTGGCTACATCGACCATGGAAGAAGACTACTTCAAGACCTTTTGACTTTTGTGCAGGTGATTGTGATGTAGAAATAGGTGGTCGGCCTGGTCGACCTCGTTTGGCAAAGTTTGACGTCAGATTTCAGCCCCGTATGTGAAGCGGTGCTGGCAGGTAGAATTGCATAATAGCCTTCTTTTTTAAGCTTGCTCGGGCTACCTCTTCAGAGAATTTGGCAGCTTCACCTAGCCTTTTTCTGGCTGCATTCTGTTTCCAGTAGAATATAGGGGGAAGTCCGATTGCGTACTTAGATTGCCTGTTTGTCCAACGAAGCGATCAGAGTGATGAGCCTCCAATGGGCCAAAATCATCGCAGCCAGTTCTCGTGGAAAATCTGATTGGTGAGTTTATAGGCAAAAAGCGCAGTCGCGTCCATTCCTAGAATAACAAAGGCCAGTTTGTATTTCTTCTGTTTATCTAAGAGTTGGGGTTCGGATGGAGGGAGTGCAGAGTATGGTCGTCTACAATACAGATAATGCTGATAGGTGAGTTCATTGCCTCGTCAGTGACATTTGGAGTGCGAACAGCATGGCTTTGATGCCAGAGTTCTTCATTGATCCAGTGGACTTGTGTCTTTCTTCGGTATCCTAGGACATGAGTAGTCTGTTGTTCTTCTGTGGCCTTAGCATGGAGCTTCCGCTCAGCATCTATACCCGAACTTCGTAACATTGAGCAGAGGTGATTTGATCCGCTGAAGGCAAGTGCGTGTACTGCCCCCCCCCCCCCCCCCCACCCACCCACCCACCACCTACCAGAATAGCAAGAGAAGCCATTTTATACTCGTAGTACAGGTTACTTCAATATTTCAGACAGAGTGATACCTTGCTTTATCAACAGATTTCACGCCATGGCCAGGCCTACACCGAGAACAACCAAACCCAGATCTCTATATATTAAATCTATACAATTTCAGAGGCGAACCTTCCTTTGCCATTTTGCCCATGCCTGCATAGACCAGAGTCGGATACAACATCTGAATGGTAGGCCTTATTCAATAACATCTTTCCATCAGCTTGGAATGACTACTGTATGTAGAATGGGCGGGCCTAACCTTTAAATTAGTATCACACCTCGATGCTCGTATGGCAGTGGGCGATTGTATGACAGAGGGTAGCATCCGGCGAGTTAGCAGCCCTAAGCCCCCTTATAACCTCTAGACCGCCGACAATGAATAGCATTTTGGTATTGTGATGGCTGCTCTTGGCTTCTATCGCTTTCAGCGGCATGTACTGGAAGAACTACCTCCTGGCCCATTGCAACCTTAGCATCACGTAATTCTGCCAGCGGCTATTCTAGTTTCTTCCTTAATGCCACGGCCCCAGTCCGCTCACCATCCACCATCTCAGCATCTTTCATCCGCTTCAGAATCTGCTGAATGGATTCATATTATCTTGTTTGAAAATCGCCCTCTCCGTTGTTGGACGAGGTAGTTTCTGCCATTTCCAGGTATAGTGCGAGGGCAGGCATGACCAAATTAGCAATGCCTAGCTTTTGTAAGGACGAGCTAGGTACATGCTGTTCTGAATAATGTCCGTTAAACTGGTCAGCTTCTAGGTCTGCAATCAGCCCTGGTTGGTTCTCCGGCGGGGACAGGCAGAAATTTACAGGCTGCTGTGGCAAACAGCCGATGGACTGTGGTGCCCAGAGTCGTAACCATTGCAGTGCCTTGCCATGCCTCGTATCTCACATAAAGCCACAGAACCTCTTCGTTGTCCATAATGTCGGTCAACATCGATGGCTCGTTCTAAGTATTGTTTACTTATCCCCACCCCCTCCACCCTGCAGTCAGTGCGGCGCGTCCTTCTCACTTTTTATGATCAGGCCCTAATAGTACATCCGCTTGGCTCGCTGTAGCACCTTTCGACGATGCGAGCTCCTTCTGTCTTTCAGACAATACGTCCCCCGAGATCCAATGTGTTCTATGTGCCAGTAGGCACATAGAACACATTGGAACTCAAGGGACGAATTGTCTGGCAATAACTTCATACAGCCCGTTCTCGCTTTGTGAAGCACTGTGGCCACCCTTCGCTTAAGTCTAATATATTCATAAACTCCATAATACAAAATCACCTCCTGGCAGGCCAACAGAAGCGCTTCCCACGTACTTAGTGCATTATAAACAGCGGGCTTATGGGCTATATAGTTTATTTTAGCATCTTATAATCAGCCTGCAGACCAGCTTTTAATAGCAGCTTAACGTGCTTGCTTTTGAACAGCAGCTGGAGTACTGCACAGGTTGTTCCCCCCATATCATGTTACCCCATATCATTCTCCCAGAGACAGTCATCGAAGCTTTCATAGTCTTTGCAGAGAAATAGAGCAACCCGGCGGGTCTGCTCTCTCGGGTCTTTCACAACAGAGTTATGTGTTGTTGGATCAGCACTTACATGCTTTTCGGTGCGTGGGAGCTACTGAATGTCAGCTCCGACAACATGTCCGTTTTCTTCGTAAGAGCCTTTAAAGCGGAGCAGGCATCGATGATGTAAAGGCTGGGTTCCCCCTGGAACAGGTAATAGAAGGCCCACAAATAGTAGAGGAGCCGCTTTGAGGGCCTGCGATGTAAACTTCAGGGTCTGTCCAGATTTGTGAGTGGGCCTTCTAAGTCCTACTATACCATACCATACCAAATATATATATACTACACCAAATTGCATTTACGGACGTGAAGGCGTGTAATAAACACAAAAAATCCACATGCGTGTGAATGGATTAATCGATATGGCACGTGTGCCATTGCGGAAGGATAAAACTCGAGGACTGCGGCTTCTCGTTTTATCCTTCTGCGCTGGCACACGTGCTATATCGACTAACAGATTCACATGCGAGTGTCTTTCTGTGAATATAAAGGTCTCCATTTTTCCTGATTATACCAAATAATATTGGCCAGTTATAGGTATCACGGAACTAAATATTTTCCCATTGGCAACCATTATAACGTTCAGGCAAAAACATATATGATCGCATCACTTTAATTTTGGCATTCAAATATCTTTGTCAAGTATAGCCCTTCAGACAACTTTTTCTGACCCCAAAACAGGGGGTCATGCAACATATAAGAGAGAAAAATTGACAACATGGGAAGTACCGGTCACGTGCACATATTTTTCAGGGAATTCCCTACAAAAACACACCAAATATAAATTGTATGTTTAGGTCCAAAAGTCATCAAATCACCCTCTTTTTTTTATCTGGAATATTCGTCAATAACGAAAGATGTCAATAGAATGCTTCAAACGTTTATTGAAACAATTTATTTTTAGAGATTGCATCACTTCCGAGGCGGGAAACTCTAATTCAAATATTTAGTTCCCTGATACCTATAGTTGAAAATAGAAAATGTGGGTATTTTATACCTGTGGTTATTAGACATTATGGTAACTAATGAAGCTACCGAACTATCCATTCCATTTAGGCTCATCGTTTATACAACAAAACAGCTGATGATACAATATCAATATTGTATACACATGTCTCACACGTGTAATAATTACTGGAAATTAAGTATCAGGTTGACTGGACACTCTTAAGTTATCTTTGTAATCACCCGTCACGTAGCGGGGAGGGGGTTCATGAATGGGTCTCTTGAGTTGGGGCGCGGTGGCGTCGCGGTAACCGGTACTCGTTAGATCACCAAAGTTAAGCAACGCCGAACGTGGTTAGTAGTTGTATGGGTGACCATTTCAGTGACTGATTCGTGCTCCCGCGTTGTCTTCTTGGGCAAGTCACTTAACCCCGATGGCCTACATGGGCGCACGATGACGCTGTGAACTAAGGCGTACTGCACGTCGATGGTGCGCATGTCTTCAATCAATCTAACCCTGTCTGTGCCGCGGTTCAGAGTTACGATGTTGGAGAGCTGACAGCTGCTCGTCGTTGTTCGGTGGTTCTCTCCGGGTACTCCGGCTTCCTCCACCCGTAAAACTGTCACCGACATGATATGACCTTGGCTGTTAATGTGTCGTTAAACCCTAATAAATAAATAATAAATACTCTTAAGTTATCTTTGTAATCCCCTGTCACGGGGAGGGGGGTACATGAATGGGTCCCGTCCGTCCGTCCGTCCATCCATCCGTCCGTTCGTCCGCCTTACCGCCCTTCCGTCCTTTCCCATTTCTTGTCATCATGTTTAGAAGAAAGCCATTCCAGATATTTTTCCAAATTTGTTATATAGCTTTTTTGTGATAATATTGTGAACGGTATTGGAAACCAGCTCTGTCCAAGTATTTGTTCAAGAGTCATTACTCTTGTTGGACTTAGACTTTCTTGTCATCACATTACCATTTCGTGTCATCGCATTTCAAGGAAAACTTTTAGAGTTTTTCCTCCATCTTTAATATATAGCTCTATGGGTAATAATAGCATGAAAGGGGATTGCACACCAGCTGTGTACACATATTTCTACAAGAGTTATTGCTCTTGTTGGACATACATGTAAATTTTCTTGTCATCACATTACCACTTCTAGTTATCACATTTCAAAGAAAACTGTTGAAGATTTTTTTCTCCAAATTTAATCTGTAGCTTTTTGTGATACATCTAATATCTTAAACGGGATTGTGAACCAACTGCGTCCAGTATTGCTTTGCGAGTTATTGCCTTTGTTGCACTTATGTAGTGGGGATTGGTCAGCCCATGGCGTTTCACCTGTTAAATTTGAACTACATCTGTTAGAAAAAAGATTTAGAGGATACCCTGAGTTCTTTAGAAGGTGCCAGGCTGATTGTCCCATGAGTTACTGCACGGAAAAGAACCAAAAACTCAAAACTCGCTGAGACACGGTGTTAGTCGGACATCTACGGATGTTGGGTTACAGAAATGCTAGAGTGGAATTTGCCTTTTTCGTGATTTTTATCGACGTGTTGCTCCCAGTTCAAACCTTTTGTTGATGTTAAACCCAGGCATTTTGCAGTGCCTTTGGTAGTCAATATTTGACCGTGGATGATATAGTTTTATTACTTTCCAAGGTGGGATTTACTGGGATTTCCGGGTTTGATTATAAACGATAACTTCACAAGTGAATTATGAAATCAACAATTGGGTCATGTATCCGTGCGCACAAACGAAGACGCTTTGCCGCGGGTGTAATGGGGACTTCATTGTTTTTTGGGGGTTTTTTTTAACCCTTTACTTACCATGAAAAGCAGACGACACTTGCAAAAACAATTCTTAAATAACTACTAATTTCATTTTTTGTCTCAAAAACATAGGTTAGCTCGTTCCAATAAGGAGTCATAACCTATGTTTTAGAAACAAAAAATGAGAAAATAATGAAAATTAATTGGCGATTTTTGAGAATAGCGCTGGCCGGTTTTGGCCGTTACGTTAGGTAAAGGGTTAAATAATATAATTATCGTTAATAATGAAAAGTAATAAACAGAGTAATCGCTTGACTGGACTGTTAGGTGAAATAATTCATTCGAGGCGAGGGACTATATTGTAAAACACTCGTGCGCATTTACACACTCGTGTTTGTACAGCGTCCCTCGCCTCTCATGAACTATTTCACGTAATCAGTCCAGTCAAGCGATTACACTCTATGTAGCGTGATGGCGATTTTCTGTTAGTTACTTTCATCACTTAGTTCACATTTATCCTTGTTAAACTTCATCATCTAGCTACTCCCCACTACCAGTGTTGTAATTTATTGAGGTCTTTATGTAGCTGTATCAGAACCGGTGTTTATTTGATCCTCTGTAGAGGAGACAATAGTCCGCGAATAATCGAGCGGTGGGTGAGACTGCTGATGGTAAGTCGTTTATGAACAGAAGAAATAATAAAGGTTCTATGAAGTTTCTTGTGGGACTCCTGATGAAAACAACCAGGCCTGAAAATAAGCAGTCTGACATTTGCAGAATGAGGTCCCCAGAGGTGAATTTGATGATACTATCCCATACAGTGGGCCAGTCTATCCTCTGGGTACCTCTTTCCGTTTAATTTTGAGATCCTGATTCAGATTGTGATTCACAGAGGGTAAATTTAGTGGTGCTACCCTGCTATGCAGGGTAGCATCACTAAATTCACCCTCTGGGGACCTCATTTGAAGATGACAGTCTGCCTATTTTCTGGCTTGAAAACAACACACTGTGTGCGGTTCATAGGGAAGCCGGCTATCCATTTATGTAGGTTTCCTTGGATGCCGTGTACCGGAATTTCATCAAAGTCGTTCATGCGGACGTTGCCAAAGAGGTTCGGGGTCAATTCGGCATTGAGTCGATTTGGCCTAAGTCAATTCGGCATGAGTTGATTCGGCCTAATTTCAGGCCGAATTGACTCCATGTTTAGGCCGAAATGACCCACTTTCAGACAAAGACAAATACTCAATTAAAATATATTTTAAGTATATTTTAGTTAAATAAAACATAAATAATGAAAATTCTGAATTTTTAAAGACCTTTATTGTGAAAGCATAGCAGATAATTCAGGCTTTGATTTCTTTCTAGTCTCTGAACAACTGTTTTCAGTCATAAAGCAATGGGATTAGTGTCTGATTTTTTCATATAGTCGTAAATTTCAACTGGTTCCACAGGTAAAGCTGTTTTTAGAGTGATAACGTTACATTCACTCTGAAGAATGCCTGAAAACTTGTTTTCATAGTAATCAATGTGAATTGCTATTTTCGGAACAACTGCAATGCAAGTACATTTCTTGCTGGAGCATATTTAGACACAGTGTTAGCTCAAACAATGGCATAGGGGGTTGGCATCGTAGACTAAACTCAAAGTTACAAACTGGTTCCATTTCTTCAAAAGGAAGCAAAAGTTGTAAGAATCTATTTAACCCTTTACCCTTTTACGGTCAAAACCGGCCAGCGCTATTCTCAAAAATCGCCAATTCATTTTCATTATATTTTCATTTTTTGTCTCAAAAACATAGGTTATGACCCCTCTTTGGAACGAGCTCGACGAGCTCGTTCCAATGAGGGGTCATAACCTATGTTTTTGAGACAAAAAATGAAAAAAAATAGTTATTCAAGAATTTTTTTTGCAAGTGTCGTCTGCTTTTCATGTTAGGTAAAGGGTTAAAGGCGAAGGATATAGGAACTAACACAAGGACGAAATATAGAGTGCATAAATAATGAACTCACGACAACAGGACTTTGAAAAAGTGTGCATATATTTATTCACCTTCCAGAGCTGAGTACAAATTAGATTATTTACAGTTTACAGTAAAAACCTGCTGTGTATTCACAGTGCATTTCGGTGAAGAAAATTTGAATGCCTTGCGGAAATATCTGTTGTTATAACAACGTGTATCTCTGCCCAGCAAGCATTATCATATAGGGCCGATATCGGCTGAACAGTGAGAATATCGGCGGATTTGGCAAAAGTCGGTCTGACGTCAATCTGCCATCAGAACGATATTGACTCATTTGTGAGTCATTTTCAATTCCGAGTGCGAACCTCGCAAAGTAATATTGTCTGGATTATTTAAAGTATTGAATTTTCACTCTCATTTTAATTTTTTGGAAAACAAAAATCAATGATCGGGCCGATGTTGGGCTGACGTCGGAGTGCCAGCATACACAATCGGGGAAAATACAATCCCAGCAAACGTACAATTAACGTTCCGGTAACATTACAGAGAGGTTGCCGGTGTAACACAATTTCTAGTAGTCTCCCTTAGTACTATTTTTCCAAAGTCATATTTTTAAATTCCTATAGCCTCTATTGCTGTTTTGTGGTTCCTGTGTGGTGTTACAGCGCCTCTTTTGCTGACCACAATCCTGAAGACATGGACCCGTTAGCACAATATCTGCCCTTTCCTGAATTATTATTTTGAGAAAGACTCTTTGCAATCAACTGTGTAGTAGACTTCAGAGTGTGCGTCGATAACCTTCTGCTACTTTGTCACCGTCCAGTCATGGAGCTGATGATGATATCTCAAAATTACTGCAAAAATAGTATACCGTAAAAGAGGGTCGAAATGGGTTTGCCCCACATCGTTCCTGTGCGCCTTCGGTGCGCCAAAACCATTTGGTTTGTTTTGGTTTGGTATCCTTCTTCTGTTTTAGTGAAAGACTTTCACTTCTTTTGGAAAGACCAAAGTGAAACAATTTCTGTATCCTATTAGGCATATACCATTTACATAGAGATTATTACCACTATGTGGATGTACAAAATATGTATCCGAGTCTCGCTCCGGGTTCTAAGGGCAGATCACGACGAGTCGAAGACGAGCCGTGATCTACCCTTAGAACCCGGAGCGAGACTCGGATACATATTTTGTACGTCCACATAATGGTAATAATCATTTTATCTAACAATATATTGGGGATAAGTAAAAATTGTATACGAATATATAACGAACTATTTATTCGTACGGATGAACAAAAAGAAAAAAAATGGAACTCGCGCGAAAGGAACGTGCTTGTATCTGACCCCCTGCTACAAACATCTGTATCAGGGGGTCGGATACACGACAGTTGCGGAGTTAATACAGACAAAATACATGTTGATTGTAAGATAAAATATAGTATATTAGCAGACATGTTCTATTTTGGCTAACATATTCTTTTATCCAATTCAGTTAAAACATACCAACTTAGGGGGTATTAGGGTTGGGGAAATAAATAACAAAACCTTTGTTTTCTTTGTCATTTATAGAAGAGAATTTCCTATCTGTTGGTAAATTACAGGATATTGACAAATTTTTTGGTACACCAGAAGGAAACCGATGTATGAGCTCTAGAATAATACATTGGTTCACTCTCAAATTCATGTCGGGCCGACATCGGAAACAATGTCGGGTCGACATCGGAAACAATGTCGGGCCGATGCCGCGTCATGTTTCAAAATGAGAACGGGTCGAGATCAAACCACCATAATATCCAATGTAAGGCTGATATTGCTGACAACATCGGTTTGATATTGGCCCGATGTGGTTGTGCTGGCTCAGGCATGTCAAATTTTCAAACCTAAAGTACTGTTAATTGCAGTCTCCCAGTAGTTTTCAGGCCGAATCGACTCAAGGACGAATCAAGTCAGGCCGAATCGACTCAGGCTGAATCGACTCAAGGCCGAATCAATCCAAGGCTGAATTGACTCAAGGCCGAATCGACCCATTCCTGTCAAAGACCTTTGGAAAATCTAAAAGGACACAATCTACCTGGTCTCCAATATCCACACTCTGTGCCAGGTCATTTACTAATAATATCAACTGTGTTTCGGTGGATTGAGGTTTCGTGAAGCCATGCTGTGAATCTGTCAATATTCTATAGAGAATTGCAGACACAGAAGTCAATGTAACTGGTCGGTAATGGGCCGATGCACTTCGGAGACTTCGGTCTCCTTTCTTAAATAGCAGTGTTGTATTAGCGAGACCTCAATCTGTTTGGTACTTTCTCTTGACTGTGAGACTCTTGGAAGAACTAGCTGGTACTAGCTGGTGGCAATTTCCATGAGTACACGCGATGGAAATTCGTCGTCTGTTCAGTCGCCTTGTGGGGGTTTATCTGTTGTAAGAGAATAATCAACCCCTCCCCCTCCCCTACCACTGTGGGAAAACCCCAAACCGTCCTCTGGCCGAATCGTCCTCTGCAATTCGACGCAAACCGGCCGCTACATTTAGCCCGAACCATTCTCCACGGCACACGATTCGTCCACTGCAGAGCCCGAACCGTCCTCTATGCAATTTAGCCCGTGCTGTTATCTAGAAATTGTGGTGATTAATAGATCTATGTGGGAAACAAGAAAAAGGAATAATATTTTCACAATATTTGCTTTTATTTTAATACTTCCTTCGAAAAGTATACAAACATAGAGTATAGTGTTAACCAAAATGTTCTGAAAAATATAGTAACATCTGATACATTTGATAACATAATGATATATTTGATATATTTATGAACTGTCGCTAGGTTAGATATAAATAATTTTAAATAAATTCTTGTCGGGGCGACGTTTATATTTGATCTTTGATATGAATAATTTAACGTTTAATTTTAAATAATTATCGGTGTGACGTTGATAAATATTATTTTACTACCAGAAGTTGAACATTTAGTCCCCTGAGTTCCAATGTGTTCTATGTGCCTACTGGCACGTAGAACACATTGGAACTCAGGGGACGAGTAACAAAATGATATTTATGAACTGTCGCCAGGTTAGATGTGAATAATTAACGTCTAATTTTGAAAACTTGTCGGAGCAATGTTTATAAATATTATTGTACTACTAGATGTTGAACATTTGGAAACAAAATGGTATTTATAAACTGTCGCTAGGTTAGATATGATAATGTTTACTCAATAACTACTAGGACAATACAAACAAGTACACAGAGATAATGAAACAAACATTTCACTATTGATCATAATTAATTAAATATACTCAAATAATGTTTACTCAATAACTACAAGGACAATACAAACAACTACACAGAGATAACAAGAGACAAACAACTAGCGGAAGTGGTACCCCTAAACCAGACGGCTGTAAAGAGCTTGTAAACCCTGCAGAACAATGCAGGCCGATGGATAACGGGGTCGAGTAATGCCACAGCACTAGAAGCAATCAGGGGCAAGCTTGGGTGGATGAGGATCAAGCACAGGTTAGACAAATTAAAACTCGGTTAGTGGTCCAAGTGTGGGAGCTAATAGAGAACTACTCATTGGAGATCTCGGACCTAGACCTAGGGGCAAACCGGGGTTAAAAAATCGTCAGAGAAAAGGTCATGGGTATGGTAACCTTAATTGGCGGGAGGGGGTCAAACCAAAGAGGTCTTTGGGTGGCCTGCGTGATAAAGATAAGCCTGGTTTTGAAGAGTATCTTGATGGCACCTTGATAGGGGGGGGGGGGGGGCACTGTTGTTCAAGCTGAGGTCGTGGTCCCTGGAGCTGAGGGTGGGGATTGGGAAAAAACAGTGAAATGGAGTGCCAGATGTGTAATTTGGGCGTAGTGGAGACCCTGGAACTCTTTTTTCTAGAATGCCCAAAATACCAGTTAAAAAGAATAAGATTCACTGGGTGTATAATGGAAAAGTGGGATGGGAGAATAAAGGACATGTGGTTAGTGAGACTCAAAGGAGAGGGTTAATATGCTAATCGGAGAGATTGGGAAAAATAGGGCAAGGTACATGTATGTCATCAAGCAGTTCGTCTTCGGGTGTTGGGAGAAGAGAAGAAGCGTGGGAATGGGGAGACAGTTGGGAGTACAGGGGTAACGAAGGCTTTCTCACCCGAGAAACGCGACAAATCAGCGGCCGGCCAAAGAGTTATTGTTATTAGTAATAAGTAATTATCGAAAACAAACATGAAAAATGATTTTGAAAAACTCTCAAACTTTCGAAAATAACTTATTATTTACTCAACATAATAAAAATTCAGTTTAAAATATTAAAAAAAGAGGGAATAAATAATTTTTCTAGAGGGCAAAATTTGGCGGCCGGTTTGGGTCAAATTGCAGGAGACAGTCCAGCCAGCGGACGGTTTGGGTGTAATTCGTCACTGTAATATAACAAAAACATGATTTTGGAGGTCATTATAGTTCATTAGCGGCCCTGCAGCAATGATGAACAGCACGAGGGTTTATTAAAGATCCGAGACGAAGTCGAGGGCCGTTAATAAGCCCAAGGGCTGTTCATCATTGCTGCAGGGCCGCTAATGAATCATGATGCCTGACAACAATCATGTTATTACTATTATTACCACGGAATCTAAAAACAGCCGGGTCGCGGGCCGCTAATGGCTATTTAAACAATTATCGCCCGTGGTCCGGCTCCGTCGAATGACGTCACTGAAATTATGGGGTTTTAACGGCCCTCCAAAATCATGTTAATCGACTAGTAATTTATAGATTAAGTGGTAATAATGACGCATACTACATGATGTGTGAGTCGCGAACTAGGCCTGAGGTTTGGCATCGGTTCCCAGCAGTGAAAACAGATGTAAACCGATCGTTCAGAACGTTATGTATTCTTTCATTTTAGCATCGCTTTTGGCTATGTCATCTCTTTTCAAAGGTCTTGCACCGCAGGCGTCGAAATATTTAATCTTATCATGTATCATATATGATGTTTAATAAACGTGTTACCATTAACTGGCAGCATGCATACGAGATAAAGACAAGTATTTATTAGACATGATTTTCTTTCCCTTTTCCAGAATTGCCCTTATCGAGCTCGGCAGATATGGCTTCACACTCGACTGATGTGACCCCGATCTCGGCCGATACGAACCAAGCTGTAGTTGCTTCTTCAAGTTATCAAAAAACTCCGGACAGAAACAAACGATTGGGTGCGGGACAAGTCGCCGTCGGGACAACTCGCCGTCGGACGGCGAGTTGTCCCGATTTTTACGGCGACTTGTCCCGTTTTTTTGTTTTGTTTTTTTTTAATTTATTTTTTATTATTTCATTTTTTGGGGTGAAATATTGTTAAATTTATCACTTACTAACCTATAGAGTATTTTCACCAATAAATCCGACCTCCATGAATTGAAAGAAATGAACAGAATTAAATCCAATTAAATCCACGTGTTATGAAAGTCCCACCTTGAACTAAACTGTCCACTGCAACATTTTCAGAAGAATGATTTTGTTGAAAATGAAATAAAAGTATTCGTCAGCTTTGATTAAGTTGATGTATTCTCAATTGCCGGTTGCTACTAAAGGTTGGTTGTAATCACTGTGTTTTAGGCGCTGATATAAAGTGATTGGTTTTCAGTCGTCGGCTATTACAATATCGTTTCAGTAATGATTTTGTTTTGATTTGGTGATGGCTTCTCAATTAACCAAGATCACAGTTATTTCAGAGTGTTTTGGGGTTCCCTTTTATTTGCCCACCTGATCTTCTATAAATATAGTCAGACGGCAAGACTCAGCAGTCGTACTGATCGGACGTGTCTGTGAAAGCTCCTGACTGAACACATCTCACAGCTTGGATATTAACAAAGCCTATTGTTCTCTGTACCACTTCTGTGCACTCTAGTGTAATTTTGTAAGTGTTTATCTTTAACTCTATCTATTTTCTGTCTGCTTTTCTCTGTTAAAACTAAAAACGAATATTTAAGTCAATACAATTTAAGTCAATACAATTAAATTAAAATTAAAATCTTTAATAACTTAAAAAATAAAATTTAGAATTTTAGAATTATTTACAAATAAAAATAATGGATAAACAAAGTCAAGCTCAGTTAAACAGTTCTGCCTTTAATTCTGGTAATCTGAGTAACAGTGGAAATTCCACTAATACTGATATGACATCGATAATGTCGATGATGTCTGGCTTCCAGAAAGAAATAGCCAGATTAAATGACACCATAGAGGGTTTGCGATCAGAGCTTCAAACCCAGAAGCGACAGGCAGATAAAGAAAAGGCTGAATTGAGAAGGGAATTGGAAAAGGCAATTCTGAAAGCCAAACCAGGTAAGGAGGACCATGCTCCTCCTGTTCCCGAGTTACCATGTATTGACGCTGCTACAGAAATGAGAAGACCTGCGTCCGCCGGCTCACTGCCGGGGATATCTGAAATAGATTCAGATCTAATTACCCCCAGCCAGGATAACTGGCTGCGTTCCATAGTAGAAGAAGCTACCAACACGGTCGCAGTTTCCCCGGCCGTGGCGGTTGAAATTCAATTGGATAAAAATTCAGCTAAAGTCCCCAAATCGCAGCGACAGAAAAAAATCACCAAACCAAAATCGATCGAAAAGGAAACTCTCCAATGAGTTCCGTGAAAATGATGAAACCGTGGACGTCGAAGACGAAAATGGTTTCTGTATGACTATTGATCGGCATGTCAAGAAGACAAAAATCATCAAGAAAAATTCACAGAGCACCGCTACTGGAAAGGACTCGGTGGTCACACCAAGAAATGGGGACTCTGTTAACGCAACAGAGTCTACATCACCGGAAATAGTGAATGCGACAGCTAGCCCAACCGATAGAGCGACGTACGCCGATAAAGTAAAAGCCAAAACGCCCCCTAAGGTGATCAATAAAACCAACAAGACACAGGGCCACCCGCAACCAAACCCCTGTGTCGTAATCACACGCGTCCACCCCAAAACGGAAAAAAACTCGATTGATAAAGCCCTTCCAGGATGCTCGTGGGAGAGACTAATCTCCAAAGCCACGGGTAACCATACTTGGAAAATAAAAGTAAAATGCCCTAATAGAGCAACGAAATTAAATCTGATAAGCAAAGGGGTAATTATTAATGGCAAAAAATACGAAACCGAGGAATATCGTGTTCTTCCGCAACCCGTTCAGTGTCACAAGTGTCAGAAATTTGGGCACTTGTCACACAAATGCAACGGGGAGCAACGATGTATGAAATGCGGTGACAAACACATCGCGAAGGCATGTAGTGCTAAAACTCTGAAATGCCCGAATTGCGGTGGTCAACACCCCAGCAACTACCGGGGTTGTAGCCACTTCAAAAAAGTTAAAACAAACATCCAGCTTAAAGCTCTAAATGTAAGTAATGTCGAGAACTCATCTTCCCCTTATTCCACGTGTACTCTAATGGCTGGCTCTATTTTCAGCATAATGAAGAAACACTTGGACACCAGTCTTTCGGACGTTTGCAAAGAGATTAGTAAAACAGCCTCCAAGTTATATAATACTCAAATATCTCACACGCTATTAGAAGCGGCCGTCAACAGAATATAATTATGTAACAATATTACAAATAGTAATTAAACTTAAATAAACTTAGTACAGTTATTCCTAAACCATTCATGGATACACTAAAAATAGTGCAGTGGAACGCTCGAAGCGTTAATCAGAAAAATTTGCAAATGTCACATTATTTAAAAAATACGGACGTAATTGGAATTAGCGAAACCTGGCTTAAACCAAACAAACAATTCTCGTTATGTGGTTTTGATATTATTAGAAGAGATCGCCCCGCCCAAAAAGGCGGCGGTGTCGCTCTGTTAATAAGGCAGGAGATTAAATACAAATCAATACCATGCGACCACCTCAATGCTGAAGTGATTGCAGCTGAAATTGAACTTGACCACAAACACGTGGCCATCATATCATATTATAACAAGCCGCAAGCAACAGTAGACAGTAAAGTATTTGAATTTTTTACCAACAAGTACAAGCACTGCATATTCTTGGGTGATTTCAATTCCAAACACCAGGTATTCGGTTGTCATAAGACTGAGCCTAATGGTGACGCCCTTTTCCATATCATTGAAGAACTCGATCTATTCGTGGTAAATAACGATCAAGACGTAACATACATAAGCAACAACACACTCCATCAATCAGATATCCTAGACTTGATTATCACCAGCAAATCACTAACCAGCCAAATGCAAGACATATTTGTAGGAGACGATGATCTAGGCAGTGATCACCTGCCGGTTCACGCCACTCTGAAATGTAATACTGGTCCCGCAAGGTATCCTCCCGTGAATAGGAGGAACCTATCAAAAACTGACTGGAACCTCTTCAGAAACATTATCGAAGTAAAAATAAAGGCAAATGACCCCTCAAATGTTCATGAACTAGAAAAAGCCTGCACCCACCTTAACGACGTTATCAACAGTACGCTAGATGAAATCTGTCCCAAGCAAACAGTAAAGACGCGGATAAACAGAATAACCCAAACAACTCTTCAAATAATCAAACAAAAAAGAAAAGCCTTCCGGGCTTACCAATCAGAGAATGATCAAATGAAAAGAGCAGAACTTAAAACCGCGTACAATCGCCTTCATGGGGAAGTAAAAAAGGCCATAGCTAACGACAATCGCGTGAGATGGGAAAAAGCAACCGAAAACCTAAATGGGCTGAGAGAACCTAAGAGGTTCTGGGATACATTTAAAACTCTTACTGGCCAAAAGAGCAAAATTGCCAATAATAATGCGCTAAAGACTAGCGACGGATCTATGGCCATAGATGACAAGGCAAAGGCCAGTGCTTTTGCCGAACTTCTAAAGAAGGCACATCGTCCACAAGAAGGGAACAGATATGACAACGATTTTAAGGTACGAGTAAATAAATTTGTCCAAGATAACAACTCAATCTTCAATGAACCGAACTTCGACAAAAGGCATGAAGACGGGGACGACCATGAATTAACCGAACCAATAAGCGTAGAAGAGGTCATGGGTATAATCAGAAAATGCAGGTCATCTTCGTCCCCAGGAGAAGACGAAGTCTCTTACAAAATAATGAAACAGTGCCCCAACATCTTCTACTGCAGACTTACCAAACTCTTAAACTGCTGTCTCTCCTGTGGGTACTTCCCAAAATGCTGGAAAGTGGCCACGGGAGTCATGATACCTAAACCCGACAAAGACCTTACAAACCCTTCTAACTACCGCCCAATCAGCTTGCTTAGCTGTGTTGGGAAAATATTTGAGCGGATTCTCACTACGAGACTTCGCAGCTATCTCGAATCAATCAATTTTTTCAACAAATGGCAAAGAGCGTATAGGAGTCAGAAAGAGGGAATCGAACACGTATATAGACTGGTCGATTATATGAAAACAGCATTTAGTCAAAACGAAATCGGAACCGCGCTTTTCTTGGATGTAGAAAAAGCGTTCGACTCGGTATGGCACAATGGCGTGAGATATAAACTAGCGAAAATGGGATTACCCACTAAAATTCTAAGGATCATATCATCATTTCTAACTGACCGAAAAATCAAGGTGAGGGTTAATCGCGAGGTGTCAGAGGAAGTAATACTCGAAGCGGGAACACCACAAGGGTCGGTTCTAAGTCCGCTTCTTTTCATAATATATGTGAATGATATAGAAAAAGTAGGGAAAAACTTTGTTGAACTATCGCAGTTCTCAGATGACAAAGGCATTTGGACAGCCAGCAAGTCCAGAAACATAATTAAAAATCGTCTGCAGGATACCATTCGCGATCTTGAAAGCTGGTGTGCCCTGTGGCGCATCAAACTCAATGCCGCCAAAACTCAAAAAGTTACGTTCTTCAAAAAGCAAAGGAAAAAACCAGTCCCGAGTATCGATCTCCAGTTATACGATCACAAACTAGAAGCAAACAAAGAGGCCAAATTTTTGGGATTTATCCTAGATAGCAATCTCAGTCTAAACAGTCACGTAAACTCCATTACGGTTAGAGCTACTAAACGTATCAATTTTCTGAAGATGATCAGAGGTAGAAATTGGGGAGCAAACAAAGATGTGCTTCTCAAGCTCTACAAAACATTTATACGTCCGGTACTAGAATACGGTGCCATAATAACAAGCGACCTAAGCAAAACCAACATTCAGAAGCTACAGAGGGTTCAAAATTATGCCCTGCGAGTGGCACTATGCAAACCGAAATGGACACCGATAAAGGAACTTCACGAGCTAGCAAAAATAGAAACTATTGATACGCGATTAAAAGACCTACAAACCAAAACCCTCAACAGACTCCAAGATAGTGAATTAATGGTTGAGTTGAACGAACACCGATCCCTTAACAGAAAAACAAAAAAAAAAAAAAAAAAAATAATAAAATAAAATAAAAATTATACAATATAACTAAATCGCGTGGAGTCAGTGAGGATTGCCTCGCTACTCATTGGGAACTTTAGGATAGAGTCTGTGAGGACTGCCTCGCAACTCTGCTGAAGCGCGATTGAAACGCGTTTAATAAGATCTATATAACAAAACCCTCCACATACTCCAGGATAGTGAATCAATGGTGAAGCTGAACGAACACCGAACCCTAAACAGAAAAACAAAATAATCCACAGTAAATTAAAATTACTCAATAGAATTAAACTGCGTGGAGTCAGTGAGGATTGCCTCGCTACTCATTGAGGTCTTTAGGATTGAGTCTGTGAGGATTGCCTCGCAACTCTGCGTGTTGGGAGTGGACTCCGAAGAAACACACCCCTTACCCCATCCATAGCAACAATCACACAGCAGGCACAATATACAATAGCGGATACCTATCTTTCTCTCTACCTTTTACTTTTCTAACTGAACATTCTCAAATTTTCTTGCAACACTCTTATCAAGAAGACGCATGGAAATGGTAGACAAAGCGTAGGAGGAATTGGTGCAACCTACCTTTCTGCAACATATACAAGAAACCACCAAACGCTAGGCAAGGATTGAAACAAGCTTGTCTGGCTGGGAACGAGTGTACATTTGATATAAATAAACATTTGAATAAAGATTTAACAGCCCTTTTAAGGGCTTGAGGGTGTGTGTCAGTGATTTTTTTTTTTTTTTTTGGGGGGGGGGGGGGGGGGTTGGGGGGGGGGGGGTGGAGGAGGTCATTTGGGATTCCCGAAGGATAACCAGATACCTCAAAATCACATACGGCATCCTATCTCCCAGAAGGCTTGATGGATGACTCCCGGTTTCTTAAAACTAAACTGTTGGAGCTTTCTCCACTTCTTTTTTGTAACCGCTATGGTCATATACCGGGGCCGCTACCAAACCGGCGTTGCTGTTTGGTTTTCTTTTCTCTTCTTCCCTTAAACTTGCCATCGCACAACATTACATTCTGGCTCGCCACCATGGTGGGACTCAAACCTCTACCATCGCCGAACTGGAACCGAACAGAGCTCGCTCTCTAATAGTTTTAAAGGCGTTGGGGGATTGAGTATTGACCATCTAACACTCCAGCTTAAACTGCCGGGTATTCTAACCGCGTGCATAACCCCCTCAGACTCCATTTTGGGCAATAGGAAAGCTAGGCCTGTGTGATCCAAGGAAAAAAATAAGGTTAACCGGGTCGCAAGGGATTTGTAAATCCCACATCGTCCCTGCGCGCCTTCGGCGCGCTAAAACCTTTCATTCATTCACTCAGCATCATTTCCAAAATGCCTTCATATTTTTGTATTCAATGCAACAGAGAAGTTCGACCACGACAACATGCTGTTGACTGTGATGACTGTGACAGACACAGAGAGAAAAAAGCGTCCGCCTCCACCAGCTGACATCCAATTTACCATAGACAGTGATTTCCTACACCTGGACACCTTTCTGGTAGCAGACATAAAACTGGAAACGGCAAGACATATAGTGTTTTCAACACCATTCCAGCTCAATTTATTGAACAGAACTCGTTGCTGGTTCATTGACGATTGACGGTACCTTTAAGGTTAGTTATTCTCTTTCTGTTCAATAACTGATTGAAAAGTCAGAAAGTCACTGTAACTATGTCACATAATTGAATAACTGATTGAAAAGTCAGAAGTCGCTTTAACTTTGTCACATAATTGAATAACTGATTGAAAAATCAGAAATCGCTTTAACTTTGTCACATAATTGAATAACTGATTGAAAAGTCAGAAGTCGCTTTAACTTTGTCACACAATTGAATAACTGATTGAAAACTCGTTGTCGCTATTTCGCTCGTTTGTTTCTCGCGGAATGAAATTTAAATATTTAATTTCAATTTCAGATCGTTGGAGCTCCATTTCAATCAGGGCAACTTTTAACGGTAAACGGTTTCGTACAGAAAGAAGGAAAAAAGAAGCAATTTCCAATGCTTTACAAACAGAAGCAGAAAATGTAGAATTAAGAGTCCAGGCATCAGATTTAGAGACGGACGCACGCTCCAAATACACAAAAATGTCCCAGAAGATCCAGAAGTATTGGGACGAATATATGTCAGAACCTCCATCACTATCAACGTCAGCCTTTCTGAAAAAATGTTCCTCCGTTTATAAATGTTAAATAATTGTCTTTCCTTAAATGTATCATGATTTAAAAAAAAACCCTGTAATATTATAGTAACTATTGTATGTGTTAAATCATTATTGTTAACTATTGTTACATGTCTTTGTTGTGAAGAATATATATAATTAAATAATAAAGATAATTAAATATATGCCTCTAGTTACTTTACAACCCCATGAGTCATGAGTATTAATAAAGATAATTTAATCCTATGGCGCGTATTACTTCTCAACTACTACTCCACGGCGACTTGTCCCGACGGCGACTTGTCCCGACGGCGACTCGTCCCACATCGGGTACGGCGAGTTGTCCCGACGGCGAGTTGTCCCGTTCCCCAAACGATTCAGTGATGATTACAGTTCATATTTCGATGCAATGCAGTCCAAGTTCGAAATCCAAAAGCATCCTCTGCCTCTGGTGTCTGGCAAAATGTGAACTATGGTTTCGTTTCCTTGTGCAGCAAACAGTTTTTTACCGACACCCGAATGCTTAGTACTACAAACCAAATTTGTTTAGCATTTTTACAGCTGTTTCCCTGGATGCAAATTGTTAACTGAGTCAGAACAAAAGCCAAATAAACTTCCAGGTCTTTCATAATTACCGAAAAATGTACAACTTCCATTTCCACGCGACACACATTTACAAAATTACATGCACAATGAATGGGAGTTGGACAACTCCCACCCTGGACGACTCGTTCCTTGGCCAACTCGTACCTTTTCTGGACGATTCTTACCCCTATGTCTGGACCCTTCGGCTTCGTACCTTTTCTGTGGACAATTTGTGTCTTTTGCCTGGATATTCTAGTTTAACGATCCGAACCGTTAACGTAGTGCCTAGTGGCTACCCCTCTACGTTCAGATTTTCCCAATGATTAGTTCTGTTGTCTCGGGACTCTTGTCTGGAGTTGATATTGATTCGTGTTGTAAGTGATTTTCTACTTTCTCATGAAAATAGATTGCATCATATTGAGGACGAGGTGCATATTTTAGGTACATTCAGAGCTTAAATGTTCTGAACTTTTGAGCCGTCTGTGTAATAATCAAGACCAGTAGTCAGTTGCAAACTTCGGTCGACCGGTCTTGATTATTACACTGACAGTTCAAAAGTGCAGAACATCAAAGCTTTGAATATACCTAAAAGACAAATGCTTCTAATGGCTTCTTGAGGTTTAACATTAACGTTCGTGATCTTTTACCTTTAAAAACGATAGTTTCTTCTTCAAATTTTTTTAATTATTAAACATCTAAAATGGGGTAAAATTTAACAATTCTTCGACAACGAAAAATGCTTATCGATTTGGGAGTGACCGATCGACAATCGATTAATCGTGACAGCCCTAATGCTGGGTGAACTGGTTGAATAGATATTGAGGCTCAAACATCAATACAAAATATGTCCGAACCATATTTAGAGGTATAAAAGGTCAGGAGAATAAAAGTGTACAGAGCCGATTTTTTTTTTTTTTTTTTTTTTACAGTTTTGCACACATTTATAGGCAGTTTTGGAATAAAAAGCATCTACAGTAACGCATGGGAATAGCGCATGATCATTATCGCGTACCATTGCAAATTCTAAATTTGTCCAAGGTGTGCGAATAATCGCTCACCTCTATTCTTGGGAGTGTTTTCATCCTTTTGAGTTGCGTCAACAGAAACATTCAATTAAATTTTGATGTTGGAAATTTTAAGAATCACTCACAATTTGAAGCGTTTAAAGTACAATTCCAAACAATTTCCTTTCCGCCATTACTAACATGACACACACACATGACATGCTAACAGTAAAAGAGTTGTACATTGACAGGTACAGGAACTATTCAAAGCATGTGAACAAATGGTACCCAGCATTTATCCAGACGTCCCCAATTCAACTGATGAGTGCACCAATTCATTTTTATGAATGACAAGTTGACATCTTGTTGGTCCTCTGAATTTTCTACAATGACTCCAGTATACATGTGCCAATTATTGTCATAAACAACAGCCACAAAGTTTCCTGGCCGCAGGTCATTTTGCTGGAAATCTGGAGGTTTCTGGACTATGTCAGTAGACACTGCAACTTTGGTATGTTCAGTGTCTTCAGACAATGGAATATCAGAACTTCGTTCTTACTTGCAACAGCAAATCGATAATGGCTTCTTGTTCCTGCAACAGTCTTCACAGCAGACATTTTGTCTTCAAGACCTTTAATGTCTTCTGTAAATACATAATGAAAGGTTATACCAAGCCTTTACATTACCCCAATTTCACATCATTTACAGGTGTGACCAAATTAGAGAAGGTGTGAAGAGATCAAGAAAAAAATATAAATTCTCTCTGCCTCTTTTGCATTTGAGAATAATTTCCATCATAATATGACCATAGAAACACAAAGAAAGGCATGGCAATAAAACATAGGATATAGCTGTTATTTCTAGCTTTAATTTGCCTAAATTGGGGAAAATGGTGTGCCCAAAATAATTTAAAGGCCTGGTTATACATGCTATGTTTTCTAATGCCCAGGTAAACAACTGGATTGGTGGCACTATGTGTCCTTTATTGGTAGCCTGTAGACTCGCTCTTGTCACTAACCATTTTACAGTACCGCCTATGCCATCACAAGGGATTTTACCATGGGATGTTGCAAAGAAATTCCAATCATCTTTTGTTCCATTAAAGTCATCTTCATGAAAACACAAATTCCTGAAGTTTTGGCAGTTTTTGTACTGGCTTGCTGCACCGTCACTGGAATAATGTATGCATGACAGCTGTGGCTTCTGTACCAGCAGTGACTCTGCCTCAATGAACTTGTAGACTGCTGTTGCACTGTGTATATGGTCATCACTTCCAACACAGACACTAATGGAAATCAGTTCTTCACCTGGGGAATTTCGGTGGTAGATTACAAAGGGATGTAGAGTTACTTGAGTTGTGTCTCAGTGGAATATTTGAATGGCATCTTGACAAACAAAAGAGTAATTTTCAGCAAAGTCCTTCAAAATTATAGCACAAGTGGTATCCAATAGCTCCGTCAGCCCAGGTAGATGTGCAGCTTGAGCCTTGTTTTTTCATTAGCTCACCTGACTGAAAGTCAGGGGGAGCTCAAGTGATCACTTTCTGTCCGTCGTCCATCTGTCTGTCATGAACTTTACATTAATTGACTTTTACTCTTAAACCTGTTGGCCAAATTGAACCAAATTTGATTTGCATGGTCCTTATCATATGTCCATAATCTTCTCCATTCAAGTTTGTTCAAAGAAAGCTGCCATGCTCCATAGGGAGGAGGTTGGAAAAATGCTCCAAAATTCTAGAATAATCTTGAACCAGTGGGTACAATGACTTTATATTTGGTATGAAGCTTCCTTCTGAGGTGCAGTATCGTATCAAGTTGTTCAAACAAAGATCATGGAGCAATATTTGCTTTCCTAATGGGAGGGTCAAGATTTTTGGCCCCACCCAAAATTTCTATTTTTTTTAACCAATGGTCTGATTTGAACGAAATTCGGTATGTGGTATTATTGAGTCATAAGTGCTTGATTCATGGTAAAAAAAATTCCCCATGTTCCCCATGGGAACCCCAGGAGCTAAAAGTAGAAAATATTTTCACTCATTTTTCCCAAACCACACGGAACAGAGAACTGTTATTTGGTATGTAGCATCCTTCGGACCAGTAGAATCGATTGATAAAAAAAATTGAAATTGGTTGTGTTTGGGTGTTCTGTGGAGTGCATCGAAAAAATGCTGAGTCAGCATATTTGCAAATAATTAAAAACATTTTCTTCTCCAGAGCCACTGATCAGAATCTTCTTATATTTGGCATACAGCATCCATAGGGGTGTCAGATACAAGTGTGTTCAGTTTAAGCTCTTCAATTCGTATTTGGGCTCAATACAGGAGCGCAAATCTCAACTTAGGGCAATATGGGAAATAAGCTTTAAAAATCTTCTTCAAAACTACTGGTCAGAGTGTTTTAATATTGGGTAAACATCATTGTTACAAGGGTCAGATTCAAGTTTGTTCGAATCAAGTCTCTCAGTTAATATTTGGGCTTCCTATGGGGGCCGGAATTTTAACTTAGTACAATATGAGGAAATTTCTTGAAAAATCATCTTCAGATTTACCACTCAGAATCCTTTCATATTTGGTATACAACATCTCTAGGGGTGTCAGATTCATGTTTGTTCAAATCGAGTCTCTGGGTTTATATTTGGGCTCCCTATGGGAGTGCGCATTTTAACTTAGTGCAACATGAGGAAATTTCTTTAAAAGTCTTCTTCAGATCCACCTGTCAGGACCCTTTCATATTTCTTATACGACATCTCTAGGGGGGGTTAGATTCATGTTTGTTCAAATCGAGTCCCTGGGTTAATATTTGGGCTCCCTATAGGAGCCCAGATTCTAATTTAGTGCAATATGAGGAAATTTCTTTAAAAATCTTCTTCAGATCCACCAGTCAGAATCTAACTTCTGTGTAAGCTGTTCATTGTTCACTTGGGTATACGTGAATCTTGTAAAGATACACTGACTACAGACCTTCTGGTCTGTCATGTCAGATCAACACCTCATTGTCACAGCACTGACCAATTTGCTACTGATGCCGTCAAACTCAAGGTAGAATTGAAACAACTAGCCATCACCATGAAACAACTAATCCAAACCAGATTATGTCTAACAAATTATCTGAATACTCAGTAGATGTTGTTGGCATTGATTGTATCATTTTAAGAAAAAATAAACAAACATCACTGAATTCATTTAATTTAGGTGAGAGAATAATACTGTCAACATTAACCCTTTAGCCAACGTAGACGATATCAAAATTTGTTATTTTAAATATCATTTTTTAAAATTTTTCCAAAAATTTCAACAAAACCATATCATGTGACCCCTCATTGGGACGAGCTTGTCGAGCTCATTCCAACAAGGGGTCACATGATATGGTGTTGTTGAAATTTTTGGAAAAATAATATTTTTTCAACTGCTGAATTTGCATATCACGCTGCGGATGCGGCTGATTCGTTGGGTAAAGGGTTAAATCTCAAGTCTGCATTCCACATCTGGTCTGCATCAAGTGGCCAAGTGTCAGATGACAGGTTGTTTCTTCCTACCATCAAGGAGCCATGTGTTAGATTAGCTAATTAAAGAAAATTATCAAGTCCCATATATGTGTGTGGATTTTGTCATGGAACAGAAGTTAACTTATTCTTGATTGTCACAGTTCTTGTCTTATACATGTATCATAATCCTTTCATAAACATTGAACATTATCTTTTACATCAAACACTACAAACAGTCAAGTTAAGCTACAGTGTCATTGACACCTTCATTTAGGTTTCTATGGGGAGGCCAAAATTTTAACTTTCAGTACAGTCGCCGTGGATTGGTTGTAATCCACACATGGGCAGTTATGTCCACTCATGCGTTTACCAGGTTGTAAAAAGCATTATCAGCAAAATTTTAATTAATGAAACACCGGGTTGTACCCAGTGCTTCATTAATTAAGTTTTTGATGATTATTCCTGTAATTAGTGCTTGGAATCTAATATTATTGCATCTGTGGAAATATTGCCCACACAGAAGAAAGTGGCCAGTCCATGTCGACTGTACTGTAGAGCAATGTGAGGACATTCTTTAACTGGTAGAGTGCTAAATTATTTTTGGTCCTTAAAATTTCTTTGTGCATCTTTGCCTTGTTTCAATTTATGGGAGAGTGCCTAATGGCACTCTCCCATAAATTGTAACAAGGTAAATCCTAGAAGATAAAATAATATCATTTTGAAGATAATCTGAAGCACATCCACAGAATATGAAGCCTTTAAATTACGGTACCGGTACTTCAGAATAAAGCCCAAATATGGGCTTCCAGCACTCTACCAGTTAAGAAACCTTCTTCTTCAGATAAACCTCGATTCAGGTGGTATTCGAACGACTGTTGATCAGTTCGGATGTTCCACTGGATTCTCTATGAGCACCACTAATTACAGCCAGAATGATTTTACCACACATGTTATTGGGCATGTTAAAATGTCTGAATGTGAGCAACACCAGAGACTGGTCCATCCATGATTCTGGAAATACCTGCCAGGTGATCTTGGATTTTCACATACCACCTGGAATGGCACAAAAAAAAAAATCTCACCAGAAACCCCAAAAGCCAGCAGCCAGACCATTGGCCTCTCTGGGGAGTGGTAGTACCTTAGCCCAGTCGGGCTCTGGTCCACACCCAGACGACCCTGAAAGGGTCAAGTGCAAGAAGAGGAAGAAAAACGTGTCCACTAAATGCTGGGATGCCAAGCGCAAGGAAGCCTTGAAGAGAAAGACTAAAGAAACCCGGAAATGCACTCCCACCATCCAGATGGAAAAACCAGCACCAAACACCACCCAGTCATCAAATTCCTCCCTCTCCAGTTCCATCTCCAGCTTGGACCCCCATGCCAAAGAGGAACATGATGAAGAATAACATAAGCTCGCCCACGAATGGGAACAAGAGATCGTGGGAGCAGAAGAGTCAACCGACAGCTCTCCAGTTAAAACCCAGCTAACCACACAGCTCCAGGAAAAAGGTCTTTTTTTGCTCGAAACGAAGCTCAGAGAGACCAAGAATGCCCTAGATTCCCAACTGGCAGTAGTAGGAAAGAAAGCAGATGAACTATGTCCCAAGTCGCCATGGCACGAAATCAGGATCAACAACCAAATGCCATCACGGAACTGTAGCCCCACCATAAAAAGTCGAGGAACCACCACCTCTACAGCCACCCCCAAAGAAAAAGGGAAGAAGCAGAGGAAGTAAGTGAGCGAGTCGACAAGCAAAGAACACTGCCAAGAGTTCCAAGTCACATCCACTTATGGAATGCATGTCGCATCCCCAAGTGAAGAATCTTTCGGAAGATCCACCAGTCAGAATTCTTTTATATTGGGTATATAACATCCCAAGGGGATCAGATCCAAGTTTGTTCAATTTGAGTCCTTGGCTTAATATTTGGCTCTCTTGTGGGAGGGAGGGGGGGGGGAGCATAGGAGGGAAGCAGGTTAGGTTCAAGTTGGTCAAATCTATTCCTTAGTGTTTTGCCATAAAGTTTGCCTTTCATCACTTCATTTCTTTGTAGTGTTGATGAACCATGTCTAACCAAATGTGACCCCAAATACTTCTTTGAACCACTTTGTCAGGTGAGCAATTAAGGCCCCTTGGGGACTCTTGTTTAAGTTGGACTGGCCACCACCACCTTTCTTTATTTTTTATCTCATATTTTACACATTGGAAAACACCATCTGCATCATTTTTTTCTGAATACAGATACCCACATACTGGAAAATAATATGTTCCCACATGTGAGCCCTGTAGCGTCATGTATTTTGGTATCGTTCCTGTACTTGTCGCAGTATTAGAATTACTGGTCGATTCACTAATTTCACTAGATTGAGTACCATTTGACTCTCGAGAAGGCTCCATTATTATTTTAAATTTTAACAATTAGTTATGCTATATTTTAAACAAACGACCGGTAAATAGAGTTACAGAATTACAAATGATTTATTTGGAACCATCTGGCATCTGCCAACGACCCAACACTCAAGTCAATAAATGTTTGCTATGTGACATTATCGTGATTGAAGATTGCTAGTTTGTTACTGAATCAAGCGCGTTCCAATCAGGGCATTCTCTGAAGTCGGTGGAATCAGACAGAAACGGTACTTGGCAGTCACTGTCGTTTGATGTCACTGACATCAAAGAATGTATCTGACAAGCTGCTATGAGATCTCACACAAGATGACCAGACATTTGTGACACTGTGTATTGACTGGTGATTGAAGCTTTGGATTTCCGTACCAGATAACCCCAGTGCTAAAGCTAGGCAACTATGTATTAAAGTCTGCGAACCAGACCAGTACTGGACCACCACGTGTGGATTGGTCCAAAGCCGTCCAATGACGGAAATCCTGGACCATGGGCCATATCATTTTTGCTGTCTGGTCCACATCCCTAGTTTGTTTTATACAACCCCCTTTACCCCCAGAATGGACTGAATGAGTACTGTTCGATGAGACCAGCACTAACTGTTTCCAACCGGTCATGAATGACCGGTGTATTTTTCTCCAAGGATATTAATTTTTCACATGAGACCTTGTGTTCTGAATCATTAATTATGGATGTTGATGGTGAATAATTTCCACATTCTAATATATTCTCTAAAATAAATACAAATACAAAATCGTAAAACACGAGACAGATTTATAAATGAGAGACGCTCCTTTCACAATCGAAACTGAAACTCATTTGTACTCTATTTTTTTCGTGTATGTTCTTCAAATCAAACCAAATGATCCCCTCCTCTTTCCTTTTCTTTGTGTAATATACTTTCTTTGAAGACTGTGAGCAGAATTTGTCATAATTTCTGGAAAGCTTTACAGTAATTCAGTAATACTTCCAGAAAAATATAACCAGTTTTAACTCAGGTGACAGATGTGCAAGTGCCAATTTTATTTGGTGCTGAGGTTACCTGGTGTCGAAAATGATGGGATTGGTTTTGACCACGTGCCAGATTTACCAGTGGTGAGACGCCCAGGCCCCAGGTGTGGAGATGTTCAGCATTCAATTTCAAAGAAATTATCGCCTTTGAGTCCAGTTGTTACGTTTTAAAAAAAAAAGTGATTTGCGGACTGAAGACATCCCCGTCATGCAGTTTAATGTTATAAAAGTTAAGTGTCATTTCAATAAAATTGAACGCAGGTAGGCCCTAATATTTTTTATATCGTTACGACGTTAGCTCAACATTATTTACATGGGTTTAGCTCTAGTTAATGTTTGATTTGGAAGCAAAAAAGTATGACCGACCCGGGTTACTGTTTGACCGATCCGATCATTATGGAGCTCATCATTATGAAGACCGATGCACCAAAAATTTCTAGGCCCAGGTAAAGGGTTAAGAAGTTCTGCTGCATGTACTTTATGCAAAATTTAATAATATTATTACAGATGATATAACAAATAAAAGCAAGATTTTGGAGGAGATTGTGGTTTATCAATGGCATTCCAGGAATGATTAACCCATACTGATCAGACATACTGAATTTACATTTTTGAGGGTGCTGGGAATTCTTAATGTCACTTCTGTTTTACCCTTCGGAAATGGAGCTGTCAAAGTGTCTGAGATACTGGCAAAATCAAAAATGGCCAACTAGGTGTGAAAAAATGCTTATGCACGATTAAAATTGTGCAAGCTGTAGGAATGCAAAAAAATTGCCTGCATCAGATTTCCATCACCGATGTCGTGGAATTCTGTTGCAGCTTCTCAAAAAACCTTGTTGATAGCACAAGCAGTAGCTTACAATTACATACAACTTAACATGTGTGTTGTGAGGGGTCATAACCTATTTTTTTGAGACAAAAAATGAAAATAATAGTTATTCAAGAATTTATTTTGCAAGTGTTGTCTGCTTTTCATGTTAGGTAAAGGGTTAAGAAAGAAGACATTATTTTTAAATTTCCATATATTTCTTTACAGATGTAATTGCATGTATGTTGGTGGATTTATTCTTTATAGTCTAGTCATCATGTGGTTGCTGTGGAGTCAATGATCAGGATCAAAAATGAGTGCAGGCAAGGTGGATATTCTGTGGTCACCTGTTGAAGAAGACTTATTCTTAACTTACAGTACTTCCATTAAGTTATACAAATGTCAGAATTCTCAAGCTGGACAACCTGTTGAAGGACAAAATGGTATGTCTTACATGTAGAACAAGCGCAGGTACAGTTAAAACTAGAAGTCCTGTCACAAACTGTGCGCTTATCTAGGCTTAATTGCACGTAGGAATTACGCGCAATTGCCATATCGAATGGCATCCAAAGCACGCAGGTTCACCTGGTTACTGATAGCAAACACATGCAATGTTTCTGCCAATGGACCTCCGGGTAACCCGGAGGTCCATTGGCTGAAACATTGCTTGTGCACAGGCCATATGTACAGTATTTGATAGTCTTACTATGGTAATAATGCGTAGATTAACGCGCAGATCGACCTTTTATTTGAGCGCATTTCATGACAGGACTTCTAGTTTTAACTGTATACCGTATAACTTATAAGGTATGGGGAGCGCGGTGGCTCACTGCTGGGCTGCTGGACTTCTATGCTGGAGGTCTGAGTTCTATCCCCATCCAGGACCACCCGCGTTGTGTCCTTGGGCAAGGCACTTTATCCCGGTTGCCTACATGGGGGCACAATGACGCCGTGTGTAAGGCGTACTGCACGTCGATGGTGCACATGTCTTGAACTGCAGTAACCCTGTCTGAGCGGAGTTTGAACAGAGTTAGAATGTTGTGGAGCTGACAGTTGCTCGTCAATGGTCAGTGGTTCTTTGTGGATACTCCAACTTCCTCCACCCATAAAACTGTCGCAGTCACAATTAGCCATTGTGCATAAGTATGTGACCGTAAACACCAATAAATAAATAAATAAATAATTACTTCCACTTCAGTTGATATATGTTATATGTGGTAACGGTTAACCGGTTAAAGAAATCATAACCAGTTAACCGTTTCAGCCCTAGTTTTTTCCTGCAACTGAATTGAGACTAAAACTGAATCAGAAAAAAACATATCAAAACTTCCCAGCTCTATTAAAATTTGAGAGTAACATGAAACCCTTGTGAGTGGCAAGTGCTACCAGTGCATTCATGTATTCCACTGTAAAAAAACAAGCATCATATTTATATATTTAAAGTTGAACTCTTAAGGGTTAAATTCCAGCTGTGGTGAGTTCCTTATATTACATGTATGTGAAGAGTGCATATTCAAGCATGCAGGCTTTCAGTGTTTTTGTTAATGGAAGTTACAGTACCTCAGACCTTTAGATCAGTCCAATTTGGGCACAACGGCAAATATGGATGTGGCCTGCATGGTTGGCGAAAAAGCACCGGTGTTTCTTTCTTCTTGGCATCTGTTTTAGGTTTTCTGTCCCCATCTTGAAATGATAGTTTACAACCCCATGTTATAGGTCTTCACCATTATCACTGGTTCCCGCCACCCTTTGACGTAAGTTGACTCGACTAACTCGAGAAGGGCTCTTAGTTTCCCAAAGGCCTATTTGAATATAAGCTAAATTACGCATGGTGTTTACCGAGAAATGCCACAAACATGAATACAATTGATCTCAAGCTTTCAGTTCATGATCATATTGAATTCGCCACAGAAAAGCAATCGCCGTCGACAGTGTCGTATACAACACTGTCGACGGCGATTGCTTTTCTGTCGCTAACTCTGTGGGGTTTATTTATGGGTTGCATTGATTTGAAGGTAAGCTCTACGCTATATTACAAGCATTAGGGAAACCTGGCCAAACTATATATGTTGCCGAACCACTGCAAAACTTTGAAAAAAGTTTCAAACTCCCCATAATTTGGGCGCTATTATCTTATTTGGGCACAGCTTTTACCGTTGTTAGTTGGGAAGAATTTAAAGGCCTGCAGTACCTTGGCCATGGTTTTTAACAACATCTTGACTAACCCACATGTAATGACCTGTAATATTTGAATGACCTGGCCAGGCCCCACCCCTGTTATATACCATTCATACAAGATGAAATGTCCCGTGTTTTCGTAGAAATTGACTTTGACACTTAATCAAATTGAACAGATTTTTTTTCACCAATGATTCCTTGAGCTAAATTTGAATAAATTTTTCATTAAATCTAGTCCTGGCTGCTTTATACCAGCCAGGACTATAGATTGAATGAACTATATCTTGAAAATTCTCAGCGAGTTAAGAATGACACATTCTAACCTCTGCTTTTTTAAAATTACCTTGAGGATCACCTCGTATAGGACAGTTCTATGAGTGGAGGAAGCTGGAGTACCAAGAGAAAACCCCAAGCAGCAGCGAGCAACTGTCAGACTAACTAACTCTGCACAACCAGTGTTAGCATTGGTTGAAGACAAGTGCACCATCGATGTGCAGTATGGCTTAGTACACAGTTGGGCAATCTGGTTTAAGTGCCCTGCCCAAAGACACAATGCAGCTGCCACAGGGGCAGATTGAACTGTGAACCTTTTGGTTTAAGTCCAGTGTTTCAACCACTGATCACTGCATACCCTTAAACTCTGCTTATTTAAAGCATCAAATAATCCAACAACTTGAAAGCTTAAATGTTATATAAATAAAGAATGTGATCATGCTGTATAACCAAGCCAGAAAATAAGCAGACTGTCATCTGCAAAATGAGGTCCCCAGAGGGTGAATTTAGTGATGCTACCCTGCACAGCAGGGTAGCATCACTAAATTTACCCTCTGTGAACCTCAATCTCAATCAGGGTCTCAAAACTAAACAGAAAGAAGTACCCAGAGGATAAATTGCCCACTGTATGGGATAGCATCATCAAATTCACTCTATGGGAACCTCATTCTGCAAATGTCAGACTGCTTATTTTCAGGCCTGTGTATAACAGTGTAAGCAGGGGGGGGGCGGTGGCATTGCAGTAACCGGTTCTCATCAGATCACCGAAGTTAAGCAACTTAAGCCCAGTTAGTCCTTGGATGGGTGACCGTCTGAACGATTGATTCGGACTCCTGCGTAGTGTCCTTGGACAAGGCACTTAACCCTGATTGTCCACATGCATCATGATGCCGCCATGTACTAAGGTGTACTGCATGTGTGCAGGTCTTCAACCAATCTAACCCTGTCTGTGCTTCAGTGCGCAGTTACATTTTGGGGAGCTGGCAGCCACTTGTCATTGCACGGTGGTTCTCTCCGGGTAATCCGGCTTCCACCGCCCATAAAACTGTCACCGTCGTGATATGACCATGGCTGTTAAAGTGTCATTAAACCTTAATAAATAAATAACAATGTAAGCAAGTGGAATTTTCCAATCAAGTTGAAGATATGTTTTCGGTTTTGTGACAATACTCTTTACTTGTGATTGAATCTTTCACTTGTTGATCAGCAGTTAACATTAAGTGTGAAATATTAACTAATCCATTTGCAAGCACTACATCTCTATGCTACACAGTATGACCGATTTGCGATTAGGCCTCACAAAGTAGATCATCTGTTTCTCGGGCCATTTTTTGTAAAACTGCATGTGGGCGGGCATTTTTTTCTTTTATTTTTGTAATTATTTCTTTGTCATCAAAAGTTCATGTTCTTGGTTTGTTTTATGTCTTCGGCCTCATAATCTACAGAGCAGCATGGGTTGTGGTGTATTTCATCCCTGGATTGCAAGAAGGCTTTGCAATGCTAAAGCATTGCAAAGCCTTGTTTACCTCAAGGTACAAATTTATCAATTTTATTAAATTGGGTAAAAAATGTTCGAAATAAACGTTTAATTTTTATTTTTTTAAGTTTGTATTGGATATAAAAAGAGTGTATGTGGCAGCCAAAATGACCTTGCAGGAGGGCCTGAGAAACAGATTTTTTACTTTTTTTAGGCCTTATGGTCAGAATACTGATATTGAATGTGAAATCGTACATTCCTATAGGAATTTCATAAAGGTCAAGACAGGAAATTTTGCTTGAATGATGCATATTGTAGATGGAAAGATCAGAAAGAAGAATTTTTTTTTATTTTGGCTTTACTGTTGAAATAACACTTTTTTGAATGGAACTTTTCATTAGTTGATGATTTGTCATTAACACAATTTTTCTGAATTCCAGTTCTGAAGCTGTCAGATCAAACCTATGCTCTATACCAACCTGCCAATTCATCTGAGAACCAGTTTATCAAGGTAGGATATTTGTGTATTCATTGCAATAAATTCTTGTGATATGGTTTTGTTTCACTTTTTCAGTTGGAATTTTTTTTTTTGCATGGCATATATGGATGCTGCATTTTTGCTCACCTGAGCAAAACTCAAGGGAAGTTTTATGGATCACTTTCCATCTGTTGTCCATCTGCCATGAAGTTTACATTGTGGGCATCTCAAAAACTACTGGACTGAATTGAACCAAATTTGATATGCTTGTTCCACATCGTATGTCAATTTTAGTTTGTTCAAATAAAGTGCCTTTAGGGGAGCCGGAAATTTATCTCCGTGCAACATGAGGAATATTCTTTAGAAATCTTCTTCAGACACATGAGTCAGAATCTTTCGATACTTTGCATACAGCATCCTGATTGAGGACTGATTCAAATTTGTTCAAAGCAGGTCCCTGTGTTCATGTTTGGACTCCCTATGTGAGCCCAAATTTTAATTTAGTGCAATATGATGACTATTCTTTAAAAATCTTCTTTAGTGTTCAACCGATGATGGGAAGCGGCCACCACAATCGGCCGATCGTAAGCAATCGGTTGACAATGGCAACAGCTCCTGGAAGATCGATTCAACTGATTGTTGCCAAGCATTTTGTGATGATTCATTAACCATATTTTATTATTTTCTGCAATTGTTCAATTGTTAATGTAAAATGTGGTCAATGATACCATTCAATAACATTGAAAATCCACCACAATGTGTATTGTTAATCTCTCTAGATGCCCTTTTACGGGATAAACAAGTTAAACGACATGTAAAACTTACAATTGAGCGTACTTGCGGCAATAGCCAGTTCATACGGGAAAATTGAAGGTTGCACACCACTGACTCAGGTTGCAGTAAGATTATCAGTCGCTCACACTTGGAGGGTAAACATGGCTCTGAGAGCCACGTTTACCACCCAGGTGTCCATGACTGGTAATTTTACTGCAATCCCAGTCAACAAAGTTTAACATAGTGAAAAATGTTCAGTTTAATGTAGTTCTTTTGAGGCTCGACTTGTCTAGTAGTGAACAGTATTACAATTTGAATCTGCATCAGAATCAGCTGATTGTGTGCTCACATAATCGGCCAACGACCATTTTTGGTAATCGGTTGAACACTTTAATTATCTTCTTCAATCCATCAGTCAGAATTTTGGGATATTTCATATACAGCATCCTGATGGGGGGATCTGATTCAAGTTTATTCAAGGCAAGACACTGGGTTCATATTTAGATTCCCTATGGGAGTCTAAACTTTAACTTAATGCTGTTTGAGGAATATTCTTTAGAAATCTCCATCTTCAGAGCCACCAGTCAGAATTTTTAGTCGAGTTGTGACGAAGTCAAACTCGACTTATAGTTTGGTGAATGGCGGGCGGGCGGGCGGGCGGGCGGGCGGGGTGGGCGTAAACAATTGGTTTCCGGATGATAACTTGATAGTGGTTCAACTCACATTCATTAAACTTCATACGTGGGTTGGTCTTGGTGGGAGGAAGAACCCTATTGATTTTGGACATACTACGTCGAAGGTCAAGGTCACAGTGACCTTGAACATAGTAAATCTTAAACAATTGGTTTCCGGATGATAACTTGATAATGGTTCAACTCACATTCATGAAACTTCATAGGTAGATTGGCCTTGGTGAGGGGAAGAACCCTATTGATTTTGGACTCGCTACGTCAAAGGTCAAGGTCACAGTGACCTTTAACATAGTATATCGCAACAATTGGTTTCCGGATGATAACTTGATAGTGGTTCAACCTAGAGTCATGAAACTTCATAGGTGTGTTGGCCTTGGTGCGAGGAAGAACCCTATTGATCTTGGACTCACCAGGTCAAAGGTCAAGGTCACAGTGACCTTGAACATAGTATATCGCAACAATTGGTTTCCGGATGATAACTTGATAGTGGTTCAACCTAGAGTCATGAAACTTCATAGGTATGTTGGCCTTGGTGCAAGGAAGAACCCTATTGATCTTGGACTCACCAGGTCAAAGGTCAAGGTCACAGTGACCTTGAACATAGTATATCGCAACAATTGGTTTCCGGATGATAACTTGATAGTGGTTCAACCTAGAGCCATGAAACTTTACAGGCGTGTTGGCCTTGGTGCGAGGAAGAACCCTATTGATGTTGGACTCACCAGGTCAAAGGTCAAGGTCACAGTGACCTTGAACATAGTATATCACAACGATTGGTTTCCGGATGAGAACTTGATAGTGGTTCAACCTAGAGTCATGAAACTTCATAGGTGTGTTGGCCTTGGTGCAAGGAAGAACCCTATTGATCTTGGACTCGCCAGGTCAAGGTCACAACTCGACATTGGATCTGTGATCCTGAGCGGCATTTTTTTTTATATTTTGGTATTTGGCTTGCATACATGTATGTGGGTTTTGATTCAAGTTTGTTCAATTGAAGTCCCTGGGTTCATTTTAGGGCTCTCTATGGGACCCTGAATTTTAACTTTGGGCACTATAAGGCTCATTCTTTAAAACTCTTCAGATCCATCACTTAGTATCTTTTGATATTTAGCTTCCTTCCGATTTCCCTGATGGCCACCGGAAATAGTTTGCTGAAACCCTGAAAATTATTAAAATAAAAAAAATTCTCTTGCCTACCAAGAGTTTGTAAGCCCAACAAATGCCCATGCCTTTTCCTTAAAACTGCTAAAGGTACTGGCTGGATTGGCACCCCTGTCTGTCTCAGTCACCTGCATGTATGAGTTAAAATGCATGCCAGTAATTCTAACTACAGGCATGAACACAGCATGATTTCTTTCGGAGGATGGAGCTGTGACTGAGTTTAATATTTTGAGTTTTCTGCTACATGTTTTTTAGGTGTTATTTTGTGTTATTACCAATGACTTAACATTATCAAAATCTTTCTAGATCAGTATAGAGTGGCATGTTACATTTTTATCTTGATTTTTTCTTCATTGTCTCTCAAACTGTATGTATGGTTGGCATGACAAGTGTGTGTATGGAGAGGGGAGGGGGGGGGGCACAAAATCTACTTAAAGGTCACAGATCTAGTGATTGACATTGTGTTCCAATTCAGCTCCAGCAGGTACGTGAACAGGGGACCATAAATGAGAGTACTAAAAGATCACCCAAATACTCAAATATTCATTTTTCCATTCCATTTGCTTATATCTCTGTTGCCCCCTCCCCCATCCCCCACCCCATCTCCACCCCATCTCTTCTCATTGCAGCAACAAGTGTTTTTCTTATAATCGCGCTCTTCATGTGCTATATATATGCAATTAACAAATCAATTTTGAACTGAAGGCATGGTAAATGGTTTTGTGTTTGGAACTTATATTCAATTAACAGGGTTATTTAATTAAGAGATTCCAAGTAAGGGGTCTCCACTGTATGTTCTAACATTGGGGGCTCGGTGGCTCATTGGTTAGAGTATTGGACTTCAAATTATGAGGTTCACGATTCGATCCTGACCAGCAAAACTGCCTTATGCCCTTGGGCAAAGCATTTCTTCCTGAGTGCCCGTGGCAGCAAGGTGGTGCTGCGTGATAAGGCATACTGCACATCAATGGTGCACCTGCCTTCGACCAATGCTAACCCTGCTTGTGCAGGGTTAGTGTATTAGGGAGTCCGACAGTTGCATGTTGCTGCTCGGTGGTTTTTTTATGGGTAGTGGGGCTTCCTCCACCCGTAAAACTGTCAAAAATGCCATTAAACTCCAATAAATAAATATACTAAGGCCTCACAAAGTAGATCTTCTGTTTCTCAGGCCATTTTTTGTAAAATTTCATGCTGGGGGGCATTTTTTTATTTTATTTTTTATTTTTGTTATTATTTCTTTACCATAAAAAGTTCATTTTCTTGGTTTGTTTTATGTTTTAGGCCTCATAACCTACAAAATAACATGGGTAGTGGTGGATTACATCCCTTGAGTGCAAGAAGGCTTTGCAATGCTAAAGCATTGCAAAGCCTGCTTGCTCTCAAGGGACAATTTTATTAACTTGGGTAAAATATCAGACATAAACCATTTGATTTTGATTTTTTAAAATTTGGATTGGTTATAAAATGAGAGCATGCGGCAGCCAAAAGGATCATGCAGGAGGGCCTGAGAAACAGATTTTTTTTTTTTAGGCCTAAACATTGTTTCTTTGTGTATAATTGAGAAGTTGGCCTGTTTCGGTAAATCATTGATATTAGCTCTTGTATTTTGTTGCAGTGCATTGCTTGGTATCCTGGAAAAGATATTGAGAATTTGATAGCTGTTGGTCAAGTAAATGGGAGAGTTGGTCTCAGAAAGTAAGTAAGATTTGCCTCAAAACTTTATTTCTTCTTCATTTGTTACACAGCTAGGCCTTCACGGTAACCCGATATTTCTTAGAATACCAAATGAATTCAGAGAAATGTTCAACTGATTTGATATTCTAACTTTACTATTAGGCTCCACAGAGTAACTCTTCAGTTTCTCAGGTCATTTTTTTGTAAAATTGCTTGCGTATGGACCGTTTTTTATTTTATTTTTATTTTTTTGCATTAGCATTGCAAAGCCTTCTCACATTCAAGGGTCGAAATAAACCAGGACCTCTATATGCTATTCTCTAGATTATGAAGACAAAAACATAAAACAAACCAAGAACATGAACTTTTGATGGCAAAGAAATAATTACAAAAATAAGAAATAAAATAAAAAAACACATGCAGTTTTACCAAAAAATGGCCTGAGGAACAGGAAATGAATCTTTATGAAATTTTCAAATTCAGTCTTCCAGAATGTATCGGTTAGATGGAAAAGCGAACCCTAGGTTCACTTTTCAAACCAACCGAAATATTCCAGAAAATAAATCTAAACCTAGGCGATGACCAGTTTGATGGCTAGTCTGGTTTCAGGCCATAACAGCATCAATTTTTTTTGAATTAGACGGGTGGCCTGAGAGCTTTGCAATTTATCATGAAGTTGACAAAATCTGGCCAGTAAATAAGATTGTGATTTCTCACCAAAGGGCTTTTCAGACCGAATTTTACTAAACACATTCTCTAAATTTCCTTGTGTTTATTTATTTATTCATTTATGCTTAATGCCACATCAGCAGCTGGGGCTATATGATGGCAATAAATTTCACTACTCATTGTAAACTTGGTCTCAGGTCTTGGGTCCGACAAAGTTTCAAACTTTGATTCGATTTGAAATCGCCCAAGTGGAGCTGATTCAGTAATTTTTCAAATCATTAAAATATTCTCAAAATCCTACCTAGTGCCTTGTCTTGCACTTTTCTTGTAGCTTTAACCCTTTACCCAACGCAGACGATATCAAAATTTATTATTTTAAATTTCATTTTTTCAAATTTTTCAAAAAATTTCAACAAAACCATATCATGTGACCCCCTCTTTGGAACGAGCTTATCGAGCTCGTTCCAACGAGGGGTCACATGATGTGCTTTGTTGAAATTTTTTGAAAAATAATATTTTTTCAACTGCTGAATTTGCATATTACGCTGGCGGATGCGGGCGATTCGTTAGGTACTGTACGAGACCTTATGATGGAAGAAGAGTTCAAAGACGTCCTGTTTTTCAAACTACTTTCCATTTCTGGAATATTATTCATTTTTGATTAACTTGCACAAACAGACAAGTTGCACAAGGCTAAAATCCAAGGCAGAAATTTGTTTTTGCCATTTTTGTGACAGGTATGAATGGATTATCTGTTATTTTGTTGTGCTATTTTGCATGGTGAGCCTTCCTGGGGTAGAACTATTCGGTGTTCACACAACTCAATGACATGAATGACATATTCATGAATGTTCTCCCACATGCTAATTCTAGTCCGATATTCTTAACAATACTATACTAATTACTGCTATTTTAATTCTGGAAGGCACATGTTTGGCACTGTTGGAGTGTCGGTATGTTATCATTTGCTTTCGTCTTTCCCATGAACTGAAGTTAGATTATTTCTCATTGTTTCCCTCTAGGGTGATGAACCCTGTAGAAAAAGTAATAGTAATTGAACCTAATTTTTATTGCGTAATCCTTGTCACTTTAGCCTCGTCCGGATCTTTATCCAACTTATTCATCACATGTAGATTTTGTATGCTGCTTTTTCAAACAATTTCCCTCCACCCATTTCCTTCCCATGTAGTTCTCTACCAATCGGTTATATGGGTATGGGAGCTTGTTCATCCATTCACTCCTTCAATGCATATTCATCTGGTTTGGGCGTGTTTTGGCCCAACTATTTTCAGGAGCTTTATTATTATTATTCCTTGTAACTCTATGTAATTGTCGGCTGCACTGTTTCATTAGCCTCTGGAGGCTCCTATTAGTAATTTAATGAATATCAGTGCAACCCTTATCGCAATCAGTGTTCTGTGTTGTTTTATTTCCCATTCCATCCTTTTACAAACAAAATTATAAATTTTGATTCTTAGCAGTGCATTCATTTTTTTTTGGCTGCGTTTGTCATGTTTGTTTCGGAGGCAAAATTCAAAATGTATATTACCACCATAGGGTGTGATTTTAGCGGTACAGTGGAACCCTGTTAATTGAATAGCCATTTTACCAATGAAAATTATTCAATTAACAGGATTATTCAAATAACAGGGACCGTGTCACTTTCCTGTATTCTAGAGATACACTTGGCATTTATTCTATTATAACTTGTTTGATAGAGCTCCATGAGCTCTGTCAAACAAGATATAATAGATTAAATGCCTGTATTGGATGTACTGAGGTCAAATAGGTCTATAAACAAAGGAAAACTGGGGAGAATGAGGGTAATTTCACGAAAGATTACAAGATTTTTTTTCTATTAACAGGAGTTTACTCTATAACCTATATTCAATTAACAGGTCAAATTTGTACTGGAGGTATGATAAATGGTTTTGTGTTGGGAAATTATATTCAGTTAACAGGGTTATTCAGTTAAGAGATATCCCATTAAGTGGGCTCCACTATATTGCATCACGATTTGCAATGCGATATGTTGTTTACATTGATACAGTATTGTTATTCTCTCAGCGAAATGCGTCACAATTCTCATATGTATGTACAAAATAAATATGAAAAACAAAGTGATTTTTGTTTGGTCACTCTGTGCCACAACTGGATTTTAGGCATCAGCAACCATTCTATCAGGAATAAAAAATAAAAATGAACACCACCCTCCCTCATTCGTTTTTAAAAAAAATTGCCCGAGAATCAATTATTTAATTTTGTTTGGCCTAATACAATACACAAATGAAGACTTACAATATTTGCTATATATATTCCATGTTTGTAAGAAGGTGCAACATCGGCAGTTTGAAAAGTGAAAATGTGTGATTCAGATTCAAAATTTTATTTGATTTGAAATTTTCTACCTGGTTCGATTTGAAATTTGATTCCACATGAAATGTGAGATTTGCTGGACTCTACTCAATTCCGTGTCCTTGTTGGTGTCAGGCTTTTAGATTACCCCAATTTCACACCATTCACAGGTGTGCCCAAATTAGAAAAGGTGTGAAGACATCAAGAAAAATATATAAATTCTCTCTGCCTCTTCTACATTTGAGAATAACTTCCATCATAATTAGGGATGGGCAATTTTCAAATTTCATGTTGTTCCAGTTTCAGTTTCATTCAAAGAGTCGGGCTATCGATTTCGGTTTTCGGTTTTCATTGTACAAACATAACAATACATTGCATTTGCATATCAGAAGATGTATTTGGTGCCAGTCACTGTCACATGGCCTCCCTTTCCAGGACTATACACCTGTGTAATAGCCTATTCTGGTACTCAGATTTCTTGAGCACAATGTATTTGCATAAATTATCTCCAGGGTTTCAAGTTTGAGAAAAATGATTTTTGCCTTGAGTATGTTGCAAAATTAGCCCCCTCCCCCCAAATACCTGTGTTTAGGGTAACCCGACACACCATAAAAAATTATGCCGACCATAAAAAGTTTATGAAGTAAAAATCACTCATATAGATCATTGTAACCCTAAATTTCCATCTAACTTCAACTGTGATTTTGACGCTGGCTTTGGAGTTCAAGCTTTCAAAATAATGTGTAGAAATATTTGTCATTATTAATGTGGAACAAGTGACAAGTTCCAGTTCTGCAAAGGAAATCGCTTTTGATAAACAGATGAACATTTAAACCACGATTGGTAAGAAGTAATTTTGTCACCTATTTTCGTGGCAAATGCCACGCTTGAACGCAATACCAATTGGTGCAGCTGTTCAGAAAAAGGGGTGTCGTGACTCTGAAGTTTGAAAACAAGGTTAACTTTAGGATGTTTCTCTTTATTCTAAAAAGTGAAGACCTGATTAGAGTTTTTCAATGACGCGTTTTCTGTAATTGATTTAATTTCAGTTGTAGTTTTTATATCAAAACCAAAACCGAACAAAATTTTTTGTTAACTGCCCATCTCTAAGCATAATATGGCCATAGGAACAAAAAGAAAGGCATGGCTATAAAACAGCAGGATAAAGCTGTTATTTCTAGTTTTAATGTGCCCAAATTGAGGCAAAAGGGTGTGCCCAAAATAAATTAATTTAAAGGCCTGGTTGGTGTCTGACTGACAGGTCTTCAGATTAGTCTAGTTTGGGCAGAAAACCAAATACAGATTCAGTGTATTGTGGGCTGGTAGGGGATATAAGCACACATATTCACGCCTTTGTGTCATCTATTTCATATACTTTTCCGTGTTTTTCCCCATAGAATTATAGTGTACAGCCTCTTGTTATGTAGATTGTTGCAGTTATCAATTCTTCCTTGAGCTAAAGTTTATTCGAGAAGAATTTGTAGTTTTCTCGTGTTGAGCCAAAATCCTATAAAATGTAAATTAAGCATGATGTTTAATAGGTAATGCCACACATGTGAATTAGTACTGAGATGGTTAACCAGATAACCGGTTTGAAACCAGTTACCTACCTTACCGATTAAAAAAACCGTCAACCAGTTATCCAACATATTGATAGTGATCATCATTTCACGGTTAAAATGTAGTAAATCTGCCGCATCTCCTTTGGAATAGATTACACCTCGAAGCAGTGCTGTATATATTGAGAAATAATCGACTTTGGCATTCAAGACTTCGTTAATGATCAGCAATTTCCATGATTACTGAGTAACCACGGAAACTATTCCATAGTATGTATACAAACGAACGTTGTCAAGTACTCAACAACGTTCGTTTGTATACACACCATGGAAGAGTTTCTGAGAATACTGCTTTCCATGTCCTATAGTTTTTTATCCGGCTAACCGGATATTATCCGGTTATAGCTCACGGTTAGTCGGTTGTGAATATGAGCCAACCGTTTCAGCCCTAATGTGAATATATTAGATCTCATGCTTTGAGTACCTGCTCATACAGAATTTGCAAGTGAAAGAAATCTGCATCGACAGTGACTTATACAACACTGTCAATGCTAATTACTTTTTGCCAGTGGACTCTAGTTTTTAAAAGTGATTTATCTCTTGTATTGTTTGAGTCGACAGGTAGACTATAAACCATATTGTATGCATCAGAGAAACTTGATCAAACTACATGTATATACAGTAGAACCCCGTAAATTGAATCGCCACTTTGCCAGTTAAAATTATTCAGTTAACAGGAGTATTCAATTAACAGGGTTTTTGTCACGTTCCTGTATTCTAGATATAAACTGAGCATTTATTCTATTATATCTTGTTTGACAGAGCTCAAGAGCTCTGTCAAACAAGATATAATAGATTAAATGCTTGCATTGGATGTACTGAGGCCGAATAGATCTGTAAACAAAGGAAAACTGGGGAGAGTCAGGGTAATTTCACGACAGGTTACAAGATTTTTTATTCAATTAACAGGAGTTTACTCTATAACCTATATTCAATTAACAGGTCAGATTTGTACTGGAGGTATGGTAAATGGTTTTATGTTTAGAAATTATATTCAATTAACAGGGCTATTCAGTTTAGAGATATCCAATTAAGTGGGCTGCACTGTATAGCTAAAATCTCACACGAGGAGATCCTGATTGTCAAAAATGTTGTTACACCCCAATAAAATATATAAAAAATAGCCAAAACACTGTAAACCTTTGAAAAAAAATGTAAACACTGCATAATTATATTATTTGGGCACAGTGTTTACCATTGCAATATGGGAGAAATTTAAAGGCCTGCTGGCTGATTATTTTAAAACAGCTGCTTGGCTTAAAAAACATAAACAGCGACTTGATTTATTATACGCCCCGCAAACAAAGTTTGGGGGGATATAAGGAATCACCCTGTCCGTCCATCTGTCCATCCGTCTGTCCATCCTTGTAAGTGCAACTCCTCCTAAACTGTTTGAAGAATTTTCATGAAACTTTACACAGTGGAAGAACTCCATACGAAGATGTGCATAAAGCAATATAATTCCGTTCTGACATTTTCAAGGGGAGATAATCTAACTTATACATTTCAGGCGCGGGGGTATCACTTTGTGAGTTTGCTCACAGTACCTCTAGTTTTAATATTCAAATGTTTGTATGAATCATTGATGAATGTTTGTTTGATTTGGTTACAGAAAATATTGAATAATGGATTTGGGTATGATGTCTTTGAATGTTTCTTACATGCCATTCTCATGCAATTCCATTTTTTCAAGACCAAAGTTTCTAACATGCAATTGACTTGCAATTCTTTATTTTAAGTTTTGGACAGAAAGGGAATGATGACATCATTGGAAGAGACTTCAGTAAGTACCGTAATGTATTTTTTTCATTTTTCAAAACTTTTTTAGTAATCTGCAAATTGCAAAATAATATAGAATGTTGCCAATATCCTTTGAGTTTGTTTCTCAATTAGGGTTAACATAGTATTGTCTAAATTTGTTATAAATGATTTAGCACTCTATCAGTTAAAGGTCAGGGGATTTTTGTTTCTATATAGACAGCCAAGTCTTACCTAGAAACAACTGCCAAGAAACTTAGAATGCAACTTGCAAATTTACCCAAAGACTCTAGGCTGGGGCATCTGTTTTGTTGCTCTAGAAAGTGATCAAAGTCGGAATTATAGGCCTTTAAAGCTTCAACTCCATTTTTGGGGCTCCAAATCATATTGAAGGACACATTCATGTTTTTGAAGAATTTGGAATGTTAATTTGTGATTCCCAGTCCTGAGCCGTACTGTCGACAACACTGCCTGGCAATCAGGAGTCCAACAACTAAACCATTAAATCAGTGCACACCGTCAAAAACTATAGCTCAAATCTAGCTTTTAAGATGAAGTTCCTCATGAGTACATGATTCACTTTCCTTATGACAGTTTCATGAAAGTATGAAACATGCTGGCTACAGTATGACAGAAGTGCTGTTGTTGGTCTCAGACAAAGACTGGCACCGGCCCAGGTGCATATACTGATTGACACAATCATGGTTTTGAAGAATTTGAAATGTTGATTTCTAATCCTCAGCCAAGAATTGAACCCTTTACCAAACATGAAAAGCAGATGACACTTGCAAAAACAATTCTTTAAGAACTAATTTTTTTCTTTTTTTGTCTCCAAAACAAAGGTTATGACCCCTCGTTGGAACAAGCTCGACGAGCTCATTCCAACGAGGGATCATAACCTATGTTTTTGAGACAAAAAATGAAAAAAGTAATGAAATTTAATTGGCGATTTTTGAGAATAGATGACGTCCTCATAATTACTTGGTTCGTCTTTTAGGCATCAGCATGAATGTGTGGAACGCGCCGGCTACAGTACTACGAATGTGCTGTGGATGGTCTCAGACTAAGATTGGCATGGGCTTTGTGTGTTTCAAATGACACAATCATGTTTTTTAGAGGAATTTTGAATGTTGGTTTCTGAGCCCCCATCGGGATTCGAACCGTCGTCAACACCGCCTGGCAATCAGGAGTCCAACACCTAAACCACTGGACTATTGCATACCGTCTAACTGAAATGACCTCATTGTGCTGGCTACCCTATTTCCTTGATTTACATAAAATAAAACATGTTATAAACAGAGTTCTCCCGGAACTTGCTTAGTGTTCTAGCTGTCTTAAATGTCCAGGAGACGGAATCAAATGCACATACATAATGAAACCAGGAAATATTTTGACTGATATCACATCACATTATGTGATACATGGAGGATATCTAGTGATTTTGCATGGATACCAAAAATTGTCTCATGAGTGACCGAGATAAATGTTTAGTTTTTGCGAGTGCTTGTGCAAGCGAAAATAGCCATTTTTCTCAGTCCAGAGTGAGATATTTTTCGGTATCCACTCAAAAACACTAGATTTTCTTTTTATTATACGCTTTTTTTAAGAATCTGATAATTCCACTCGTTTCAACCTTGAATTGATGCATGAAAGTAAACATCGCATTGAATCATTGATACGCTGAAGTGATTTGATTGATACTCAGAACGGATAGCATCTTGCAAGTCTGTAATATAAGTTTTTGGTTTGGTACGTCCTTTCAAAGGACGTACCAAACCAAAAACTTATATTACGAACTTTCAGGCCATGTTAGGACCAGCGGCTTTATGCACCAATTTAAAGTGAATACATGTTGAATCATTTCTGGAAATGATCGGTATCCACTCAAAAACGCTAGATTTACTTTTCAGTATATGTTTTTAGAACAAATTTATCATTTTCAGTGATAATTTGAATCTTATTCACTTTAAAGTGATGATTTGAAAGCCACCATTTTGATTGATATCGTGAAAGTGAAAATTTCTATATCTTCACAGTGGGGGATACAATATTTTTATACTGTACCAATGACCCAGACATAGCTGGTGCTAACTCTTAAAATATAGGGCCAAACACAAATTTTGTGCACATCCTTGAAAAGTCCTTGAATTTCAATCTTACTCCTTGAATTTTGAAAATTCAAAAAATGTACTTCAAAAGTACTTGAAAATCCATCAGACTCCTTCAAAGTCCTTGAATTTTGACCAATATCATTTTTGCCTGTGTACCATAGTGACCTTGACCTTTGACCTGAAGGTCAGATTTATGTGCTTTTTATGGGAAACTTTGTCCTCGGCATAACTTTTTTGTCTTTTGACCTAGACCTTAGATATTTGGCATGTGGATGTATCATCATGAGCCGGTGTGTCGCGTACGATAGTGACCTTCATGTGACCTTGACCTTTTACCTGAAGGTCAGATTTATGTGCTTTTTAAGGGAAACTTTGTCCGGGGCATAACTTTTTTGTCTTTTGACCTAGACCTTAGATATTTGGCATGTGGATGTATCATCATGAGCCGGTGTGTCACGTACCATAGTGACCTTCATGTGACCTTGACCTTTGACCTGAAGGTCAGACTTATGTGCTTTTTAAGGGAAACTTTGTCCGGGGCATAACTTTTTTGTCTTTTGACCGAGACCTTAGATATTTGGTATGATTGTCAATATTATTCATGTATATATAATTTGCAGTGCATTAAATAAAAAAGAAGGGGAGACATATGTTTGTGTGCTAAAACAGTTTCTAGTTACAATTGTATTTTCTAGAATTATTTTTCTAGTTATGACTTTAAATGAGTTGAAATGAACCATTAGCATTTTAAAAGATCTGGCAATTTGCCAATTCTTTTAAAATTCTAATGATTTAATTTAGCCAGTTATTTTAATAGATAGAGAATACAATTCTTGGAAAATACAAGTTTTAAAGTATTGGCTCCTGGTGATTTATTTATCATCTAATTACTGTTATCAAAAACGTTGGCCTTATCATGTGTGATAACTCATTGTCAGTTGAGTACAGGTAAAAACATTCTCTTTTTGAATCAAATGATTGCATATGCGGTTTCTTCCATCAGTACAGATTTGTTTTTTGTCTAGATGTTTTTACTTGTATTGGGAGAAATACATTCTTGTTGTGAGATAAAATGAGATCCCGGCATTAGGTTGCAGAAAGAATTGTGGCTTGCCATTAGAATAGGGGTTATTGAGTGCAACTTTCCCCAGCTTAATTGTTCATGCGCCAAAATGTTACTTTTGGGGTGAAGCTCCTCCCCTGTTTTTCCCCTGAAAATCTTCTCATATGCAGCTCCTTGAAAATATACAAAATATAGAGAGCAGGTCTTGAGTACTCATTGAATTAACTCATTCATGTGCAGGAACCATGGGTTTCCAGCTTTGTCTGATTTGATGAACGTTTTTTTTTTCAGTGCCAAAACATACCAGACAATGTTGTTATTTATCTTGGAACCCAGTTGACTGTAATTTGGTAAGTACATCATGTGTATACACCAGAGTCCAGATAAGGTAAAATTACCACTAATCTAGTAAATCCCAAACAATGGATAATCAGAATTATGCCATTGGAGAAGAATGTCTCATATACCACAGGTTTATTTGGACCAGAGATTGACAATGTCAGCCAATGATGTAAACTTACCGAAATTTTGAAGGAATCATAAATTATAATGGGAGAATGAATGTGGAAAACACCCAATTAATTGCATATTTTATAGTTCTAAAAAAAAATGGAAGCAAGCCCGAGACATATAAGTACAAATTTTCAAGGGAATACTGTCACCAAACACCAGAAAACTTAACACTTTGGATATGACTGGCCATTTTTCCATCCAGGAACATGATACGTCATAATGTCATTAAATAGGATGACTGTTCAATAAATGTGTGGGGTAGACCAATCAGTATTTTCAACATGAAGCCCCTAGGATGCACATTGAAAATATTGAGTGGTCTACCCCAAATAATGAATAATGAATATGGACACTTATAATTGCTGTAAATGAACTGGCAGTGGATAACAGAAGAGCGTTGTCAAGCCTTTGAACCCGAACTACCGTTTTTCGGGTCCGAGATCGTGTTATAACCTGCTTTCATTAAGTTGCTAGTTGCTCGGTGAATTTCTGTGGTAGAACAATCAAGATTTTCAACGTGCAGCCTTGAGGCTGCACGTTGAAAATATTAATTGGTCTACCCCAAATAATGAATATGGACTCTTGTAATTGCTGTCATTGAACTGGCATGGAAGATACCACTAGTGTTCAAAGGGTTAATATATAAAGAATTGCTGAATTATGACAGTAACTAGCCACTGGCCACAGAGTGCTGCTTTCTCAAAGCAACACACATTTATATGCCCTCACAGTATATTAGTGCTCCACAATATTGTTCAACGAGTGTATTTTTTAGCTCCCGTGTAATAGAAAACACAGGGCTGCTGACTGGAGCAATTGCACTCTCACCCATTCCATTTCCAAGACTGTGGTAGTGGCTTCCATCACTCAAACAGTTAAGAACTTAAAGTAAACAACACTTCTGGCTTCAGTACTTCATCACTTGCCACAGAAAGCCCTGTCTGTAAGTATCTCCATTGGGTTCATCCTAAATTCCCTCATTCGTAGAGGCTCTAGGGGATCAGTTGCTAAGCCCATTGAGTCAGAAAAAAACATAAGTTAGGCCACACAAAGTAGATCTTCTGTTTCTCAGGCCATTATTTGTGAAATTGCATGTGGGCGAGCGGTTTTTTATTTTATTTTTTATTTCAGTAATTTCTTCTTTGCCATCAAAAGTTCATGTTCTTGGTTCAAGTATTAGGCCTCATAATATACAGAATAGCATGGGTGGTGGTTGTATTTCATCCCTTGAGTGCAAGAAGGCTTTGCAATGCTAAAGCATTGCAAAGCCTTCTTGCACTCAAGGGACAAATTCATCAATTTTTTTAACTTGGGTAAAATATCAGACATAAACCATTTAATTTTTATTTTTTTTTAAGTGTAAATTGGTTATAAAAAGAGAGCATGCGGCAGCCAAAAGGACCATGCGGGAGGGCCTGAGAAACAGATTTTTTATTTTTTTAGGCCTTAGGGTAGCAATTGAATAAAGTTTGTCTCTTCTGTGTTGTGTTCTCAATGTCACATTTTCTCCCTTATTGAGTCATGCGGTGGAGTCCGGTGGACGAGTCAATAAGGGAGAAATTGTGTCAATGAGAACAGGACGTATTCACCCCTTTGCTTGATAGATGAAGTGATGAGTGTCCATATAGGTCACTGGTCCAGTTACTCCCAATAATATAGTTTGATATTTTATTGCACAAACTCAGTTAAACCTTTCCGTCAGTTTTGGGTGGGTATTACGGTTTGGTTTTCCAGTTTGCCACAAAAAATGGAACTGGAACCGAATTGGAAAAGAGAGAAACCTCCCAGCTCTAAATTTTGATAAGTAGTTCAGTCCAAAGTTATACTCTTATGGATGAATAATACTGAATGCAGAGTTTCTGTGCAAAAATGCAGTTTCTGTATCATTCAGAGCAAAGGTGAATTTAACTTAACCTTTTATCCATTGCACACAATATCAGCAACAGGACAGGACACCCTCAAGACAAAACCCCCTCTGGAAAAAACCCTCACTTTCTGCATTCAAAGACAAAAACATTCAAGACAAAACCCCCACAAGACAAAACCCCCTCACAAGAAATATTATTTTTAGAATATGGTGAAAATAAAAATTGTACTGGTATCCACTTTTTAACAGATGATTTCTTGAGTCAATAAGGGGGAAAATGTGACAATGAGAACATGACTTATCTGCCCTTTTGCTGGATAGACTAAATGACAAGAGTCGATATGGGCAACTAGTCCAGTTCCCTTCCAATAAGATGGTGGTGTCTTCCCACTAGACCAATTCCCTTTAGGCCAATTCCCAAAAGACCAATTCCCCTTAGACCAACTACATATTGTTATTGATTAAGGGTTGATTAAGGATAATAAAGAAAACATTTATTTACTGAAAAGCACTTTATTTGATAAAAAAAAATATATGCATAACATACAAAAAATATATGTTTATAACATTTCAGCATAGCTCAGTACATATAACATTTTACAAAAAATATAGATTTATAACATCAATTCACACAAAGGATTGTGTTTGTTTTGTTATGGAAATCAGCTCAACATCTGTTTACCGCAAAACAATAAAAAGAATCACAGCCTTTGAAAGTGTGTGATTACTATAACAATTGTTATGAAAAATCTGCCCAACATCTATAGAATGTCAACAAGCCAGAAAATAAGCAGACTGTCATCTGAAAAATAAGGTCCCCAGGGGGTGAATTTGGTGATGCTACCCTGCACGGCAGGGTAGCATCACCAAATTCACCCCCTGGGGACCTTATTTTTCAGATGACAGTCTGCTTATTTTCTGGCTTGTTGACAGCAGGGTAGCATCACTAAATTTACCCTCTGTGAACCTCAACCCGAATCAAGGTCTCAAACAGAAAGAGGTACTCAACCTGAATCAAGGTCTCAAAACTAAACAGAAACTGGCCCACTGTATGGGATAGCATCAGGAAATTCACTCTCTGGGGACCTCATTCTGCAAATGACAGACTGCTTATTTTCAGGCTTGAATATCAATAACATTAAATACATTTATAAATATATCAAATTATTGATATAGAATTATTTTAAAAGTAGAACACATCAGTTGGTCTAAGGGGAATTGGTCTTTTGGGAATTGGCCTCGTGGGAATTGGTCTAAAGGGAATTGGTCTAGTGGGAATGAACCAAGATGGTTTGTGCACAGTAATGGTTGGGTTGTAGTTTTTTTCTATCACTGCAAATGATAGAAAAGTACATTTAGCTTTTTGAAATTGGTGTCATCTCTTTTGTATGGAAATATCTGTACCTATTTGAATACTGTTGTCTCATTGGGACATTCTTATTCTTATGTTTCTGACCTGAGTCAATAGTCAGTACTTCTTGAAAGTCATTCACCTAAGATAAACTATCGTATAAACCGAAAATTATCCGGGTACCTCAATTGAAACAAGGTTTTTCTGGCTTGTAACTTTCATCTCTTCGTCCACCTAATCCTTACTGATTGCCAACATTAATTCCTCATCATACAAAAACTCAACTTCAAACCACTTCATCATGCCTGATCACACCATTTTTAGCTCACCTACATCTGTAAGATGTGGTGAGCTATTGTGATAACCTCGGGCGTCAGTGTCGGCGTCGGCGTCCGGCGTGTCCAATATTGTAAGATTTAATGTTAAGGTGAATTTCTCAAACATCAGTGGGCTCAGGCCTTTGATATTGCATATGTAGGTTGTAGGGGACTATTAGAACAGTATTTAACCCTAAAACTACGACTTTTTTCCAAATTTCAGCTAAAATTTTCTGCCAAAAGTTGTTGTAAGAATTTGCGTTTAGGTGTTGTAAGAATTTGTGTTAAAGTCAGCTTTTGTGCAGATTGTGCTGGTTTAACTTCTCATTACTGTTGATTTTCATATTTCAATAACAACTGTAGGTATTAACCCTACTGTATGCAGAAATTTAACGAAAATTTTCTTTTTTTTCAGTCAAAATTTTCATGTTTTTCTCGGACTTAGTAAATTTTAAGTTGTAAAACTTTGTGTTTAGGTGAATTGTGTTTCTATGTGTCTTTCCAAGCGATTAATATTCGACACTTGGGTTACTGAACTCCATTGCAGTAATATTTAACCCTCATTACATGCATATTTGAGGAATTTGAGGCTGATTTTCTGCCAAAACTTGTTGTAAGAATTAGCGTTTAAGTGTTGTAAGAATTTGCGTTAAAGTCAGCTTTTGTGCAGATTGTGGTGCTTTAACTTCTCATTACTCTTGATTTTCATATTTCAATAACAACTGTAGGTATTAACCCGACTGTATGCAGAAATGTAACGTAAATTTTCTTTTTTTTCAGTCAAAATTTCCATGTTTTTCTCGGACTTAGTAAATTTTAAGTTCTAAAAGTTTGTGTTAAGGTGAGGTGTTAAGGTGAGTTCTCAAAGATCAGTGGGCTCAGGCCTTTGATATTGCGTATGTAGGTTGTAGGGGACTATCAAAACAGTATTTAAACCTGATACTATGACCTTTTTCCAAATTTCACCTAAAATTTTCTGCCAAAAGTCGTTGTAAGAATTTGCGTTTAGGTGTTGTAAGAATTTGCGTTAAAGTCAGCTTTTGTGCAGATTGTGCTGCTTTAACTTCTCGTTACTGTTGATTTTCATATTTCAATAACAACTGTAGGTATTAACCCTACTGTGTGCAGAAATTTAACGGAAATTTTCTTTTTTTTCAGTCAAAATTTTCATGTTTTTCTCGGACTTAGTAAATTTTAAGTTGTAAAACTTTGTGTTTAGGTGAATTGTGTTTCTGTGTGTCTTTCCAAGCGATTAATATTCTACACTTGGGTTACTGAACTCCATTGCAGTAATATTTAACCCTCATTACATGCATATTTGAGGAATTTGAGGCTGATTTTCTGCCAAAACTTGTTGTAAGAATTAGCGTTTAGGTGTTGTAAGAATTTGTGTTAAAGTTAGCTTTTGTGCAGATTGTGGTGCCTTCACCTCTCATTACTGTTTATTTTCTCATTTCAATAACAACTGTACGTATTAACCCTACTGTATGCAGAAATTTAACTGATTTCTTTTCTTTTTTTCAGTCACAATGTTCACGTTTTTGTCTGACTTACTCAATTTTAAGTTCTAAAAGTTTGTGTTAAGGTGAGGTCTGTTTCTATGTGTCCTTCCAGGCAATTGATATTGTACGCATGGGTTACTGAACTACATTGCGGTAACGTTGCGCCCTTATTACATGCATATTTGAGGAATTTGATGGGGATTTTTGGGACTTATAGTCACTTTCTTGAACGAATGTTTTTCCGCAACTCCTCTTTAACCAATGAATGTACTTCAATTAAAATTTCAGTGATTTATGAAAACCTTTCCTAATTCTTATTTATGATTTAATATCTGGCCTCACGATTCATATTCTTAATCATAAACATTTCTAAAAGATGTATCCAATGATTCTATGTTGAATTGATATATAATAAATGCAGAAATATAGACTTTCCAAAGCCATCACATAAACCACATTAATCATTTGATGCCTAGTTAATGATTTATGTTAACTAAATATTAGGCATGTTACATTGGAACGACATTATCAAGCGCGAATGTAGGTGAGCGTTGGGATGTAACATCCCTCTTGTTCTGGTTGCATTTGGCAAAAACAGTGAAAGGTTTCAATGTAAACAAACTGGTTGCACTTCGTAATGCATCAAGGACCTTCATTCACATTGACCAAGCATGACATCATATCTGAATTAGAAGTCGTATGGGCCAAGCTTGATATAAAGAGCAATTCTGAGAAAGAAAATTACATTGAATAAATAATGGAGAAATATTGCTTGGTGGGGTTAACTTATTTGCCATATAGAATATTTTTTGCTTTATTGTGAGAAATGAGCTATATTCTTCATGTTTTTTGTTTGTTTTTATTATAGCTTGCTGAAGGTCTGGATAGATACCGGAATGACTGTGCTATAGCCATTTGGGACATACATGGTAAAACATCCTATGATTCCCTGGAGAGACAGAGAATCAGTTCTAGTGATGCAAGTGCAATATCCAAGCCACATTATGAAATCGGTGAGTATTTTAGAACAGAAACTACGATATGTAAAAATCTCACATTTTAGTTTGGGTTTTACTTGATTCATCATTGAGCACTCTTTGGATATTTTAGAAACAGGACAGATCTTATAAATCCGCACTGGAGAATTTCAGTCATCTGCACACCACGACATGTGCACATTGGTACAGGACAAGTGAAAATTCACTTAAGAATTGAACTCATTTTTAGCTCAACTTTGACGAAGTCAAATTTGAGCTATTGTCATGGCCCGTCGTCCGTCTGTCCGTCCGTCCGTCCGTCCGTCTGTCCGTACGTCAACAATTGGCTATGGCTCGGGCTAGAGGTCGTATTTATGAACCGATCTTTACGAAACTTCTTGTGTACCTTTGTTATGACCCTGGGACAGGAACGAGTGTTTTTAGGTGTGGTCCGAAATTCAAGATGGCTGCCAGTGGCCATTTTGTACCGATGATGCAAAAATCAGTTTTTTGTACAGAACTTCTGTATGAAAGTTCTGATTTGAATAAAGTTTTGTATAAATGTTTAGTACCATGGGATACATCACATATAATACGGGTTTTTTTCTCGTGCGTAAATTATGCAAATTAGACTGACTTTGATTTATTTAGTGTTACTTTCAGAGCTGTAAGTGCCAAGCTGCTATGGCTCGGGCTAGAGGCCGTATTTATGAACCGATCTTTACGAAACTTCTTGGGTACCTTTGTTATGACCGTGGGACGAGAACGAGTGTTTTTGGGTGCGGTCCGAAATTCAGGATGGCTGCCAGCCGCCATTTTGTACCGACGATGCAGAAATCTGTTTTTTGTACAGAACTTCCATATGAAAGCTCTGATTTGAATAATTTTTTGTATGAATGTTTAGTACCATGGGATACATCACATATAATACGGGTTTTTTTCTTGTACGTAAATTTTGCAAATTAGACTAATTTTGATGTTTTTTGGGGTTACTTTCAGCACTGTAAGTGCAAATGCCAATACGGCTCGGGCTAGAGGCCGTATTTATGAACCGATCTTTACGAAACTTCTTGGGTACCTTTGGTATCACCGTGGGACGAGAACGAGTGTTTTTGGGTCCGGTCCGAAATTCAAGATGGCCGATGGCAGCCATTTTGTACAAAATTAGGTGCAATCAGATTTTTGCACAGAACTTCCATATGAAAGCCCTGATTTGAATAATTATTTTGTGTGAATGTTCAGTACCATGGGATGCATCACATATAATACGTTTTTTTTTTCTCGTGCAGAAATTATGCAAATTAGATGAACTTTGAATTTTTCAGTGCGACTTACACACAGTAAGTACACATGTCAATACGGCTCAGACTAGAGTCTGTATTTATGAACTGATCTTCACGAAATGTCTTGGGTACCTTTGTTATCACCTTGGGACGAGAACGAGTGTTTCTGGGTGCGGTCTAAAATTCAAGATGGCTGCCAGTGGCCATTTTGTACCAAAATTAGGTCTAATCAGTTTTTTATACACATCTTCTATACAACTCAGACTAGAGGCCATATTTATGAACCAATCTTTACGAAACTTCTTGGGTACCTTTGTTATCACCGTGGGATGAGAGCGAGTGTTTTTGGATGTGGTCCGAAATTCAAGATGGCCACCAGCAGCCATTTTGTACCAAAATTAGTGCAATCAGTCTTTTGTATAGAACTTCTGTATGAAAGTTCTGATTTGAATAAATTTTTGTATGAATGTTTAGTAACATGGAATACATCACATATTGTAAGGGGTTTTTTTTCGTGCCGAAATTATGCAAATTAGATGAACTTTGATTTATTCGGTGCTACTTACACAATGTAAGCACACATGTCAATACGGCTCAGGGTAGAGGCTGTATTTATGAACCGATCTTCACAAAACTTCTTGGGTACCTTTGTTATCTCCTTGGGATGAGAATGAGTGTTTCTGGGTACTGTCCAAAATTCAAGATGGCTGCCAGTGGCCATTTTGTACCGAAATTAGGTCCAATCAGTTTTTTGTCACAAGTTCTATACAGCTCGTATTTATGAACTGATCTTCACAAAACTTCTTGAGTACTTTTGTTTTCACCTTGGGACAGGAACGAGTGTGTTTTGGGGTGCCTTTGTTATCACTGTGCTATGAGAACAAATATTTTGGGGTTCAGTCAGACCCACTCTGGGACTCAAAGATTTTTTCTAGTTAGCATCTGACTGTCACCCACCTTTACAATACTTTACCTATACATTTGTTACAGGCAACGGTCAGTATTCATGTGCAGACCGTTACAATACTTTATATGTACCTTTGTTATCAGGTCATTACCTAGATGTTTGTCATTGCTGTGTCACATACTATACATGTACATGTCTTTGTCTTGACAAGTTGAGCTACAGTGTCATTGACACTTTCATTTATAATCTTTATTGGAGGATGAACGTGTGGGAATGGGTACAAATTGTATGAATCCCAAAGGGATTCATACAATTTGTACCCATTCCCACACGTTCATCCTCCAATAAAGATTATAAAAATTGCATTCAATTCTTATAATTACATTCCGTAACTGTTTAAACTACTTTTTACCAAACAACAAAGTAGAAAGACGAAATAAAACAATTACGAACGAATGAGGCAAAAAACCACCATCACACAAAAGACAAAGCACACAACTCTGATTTTTAATTTTCACAACTTTAGAAATGGAAACAAGTATTTTACTAACGGGCTTTATGCCACAGTCGGGAAATGTCACCAAAGAAACAGCAGCGGAGTTGATGACTGCGAGAAATGCTAAAAGTTAAAAACCCACCCAAACACCGCCCGAATTACATTCTGTCAACTGAGCTCTACCGTAAATTCGGGTCAAAGTTCGACCAAATGTATTCATTGGAAAATGAATTACATTTGGTCATGACGTTTTCATCCAGCTGACCAATGGGAATTGAGTATTTGGATCCAAACGTATAACTACATTAACAATGTAATTATATTTGTTTGTCTGCCCAGATGAATGAAAAATTAAAATCTCAATGCCTGTGAAGTTAGGTCAAATACAAAAATACATTTGGTTCTTGAGCAGTTTATTTTTCAAATAAATGAGGGAGGGAGACTTTTATTTGTATTGTTTTATATTTTTTTGTTGGAGAACTGGTGGAGTGTTGGAAGCCTATATTCCATTTGGGCTCTATTCCTAAGTACTGGTACCACAACTTGAAGGTTTAATATTCTGTGGGTGGAGCGCGGTGGCTAAGTGGTAGACTGGTGGACTTATATGCTAGAGGTCCCGAGTTCGATCCCCGTCTGGGATGACCCACATTGTGTCCTTGGGCAAGGCACTTTATTCCGGTTGCCTACATGGGGTCACTATGATGATATGGTGTACATGTCTTCAACTGCTGTAACCCTGCTTGAACGGTGCTCGAACAGAGTTAGAATGTTGAGGCACTGACACTTGCTTGTAGATGTTTGGTGGTTCTTTCTGGGTACTCTGGCTTCCTCCACCCGTAAAACTGTCATGGTCATGATTAACCATTGTGCATAAGTATTTGACCTTAAACACCCATAAATAAATACTCTGTGGATGTTGCTCACATTGTCTTTGACGTAAATTTATCATCTGTATGAATTTGCCTAGTTACAATTTAAGGAAGAGTGCTACTCTCCTTTAATTGTAACAAGGCAAAAACATATGACCTTTTGGCAACCAAGACAAATTTAGCACTCCACCCTTAAGAGATATCAAATACATTTGTGTTCAATCATATTAATGCACCTTTTTTGAAAACTAAATACTGTTCATAAGTCGAGATATGGCCTTAGGAACAAGAGTGCGACCCTGATAGAACATTTTGTATATAAATGGTGATGATATATTTATCTTACAATTCTTAACTGTATAATATTTCATTTTCATGCTCATAAAATGCTTGTCATTTCAGTTAAAACTGTATGTGACTGCCTTAAACAGTTAAAACTGTATGTGACTGCCTTAAACATTCCCAATTCATGAATAAACTTAATTAGTGCATCTGTGAGCATAGTGGCTCATGAGTTATGGCAGTGGACTTCGTACCAAAAGGTTCATGGTTGGATCCCAGCCAGGTGCAACTGCATTGTATTCTTGGGCAAGGCACTTAATCCTGAGTACCCACGTGGGTGCACGATGACACTAAAGGCATACTGCATGTTGATAGTGCACTTGTCTTCAACCAGTGCTAACCCTGCTTGTGTAGAGTTAGTACGTTGGGGAGTCTGACAGTTGCTCGCCATTGCTTGGTGGTCTCTCCGCATACTCCGTCTTCCTCCACCTGTAAAACTGTCCGACCAGAGGTGACCCTCCTGTCTGTTGAAAGTTCATTGAACCCCAATAAATAAATTAGTGCGTTTCAACATTCCAAAAATAAAATGGAAATACATCGAAAAAGAAGAGAAAAGTAAAATAAAAAGTACTCTCCCACATCCACTTTCATACTGTCAGTGTCTGAGAAACAAAGTATTTTTTTTTGTTTTGCATTAAATCCTTGTTTATAAAGTTGAAAGTATCTAACAACTAATTATTCTGAATTTCTTCGCTTTACAGAGATATTTGGCATCTGTATTTCCACTATAAAAAATTAATTAATCATATCTCTGTCAAACAAAATATAATAGAATAAATGATCAATCTGCTGTAAGAATAGGCAAGTAATAAAATTGTGGCTATTTACACTTTCCTTTTAACTTAATATCTTTTATTGGACTTTCACTACGGTAAACATGCTCTGTTTTACTGTTAAAATAGGACCCAGTCACCAATGCTTGGGTGGTGCAAACCCTCTCTAAAATGGGCAACATTGCTTATTAACGCTCACCCCTGGTCTTGAGTTGATACTCATATTGTGGTCATGATTAGCCATTGTGCAAAAATATATGACCTTAAACACCAATAAATAAATAAATAAATGGGCTTTCATTTAAAATTAACTCCTTCCAAACATAGCAGGTGTGTCTACCCATCACACTCTCTTTTTTTGCTTAATATCTTTTATTGGGCTTTCATTTAAAATTAACCACTTCCAACCATAGCAGGTATGTCTACCCAATCAAAAAATGGGTTTTCAAGGCCTTGAAATTTTTACATTAGCTTTTAAAGTCCTTGGTTTTAACCCTTTGATACTTTTGTACGTCTTATGACGTACGAAATCAAACAGCACGTTGATAATTTTGTATGTGATCATATATTTTGTTATTATTTTTCGATTTTTCAAAGTTTTAACCTCAACTCCTATTTTCTCCCAAATAGTGGGCCAAATATTATCACAGCTTAAAATACTGATATAATCCTGCTGTCAAGACTTCTTGACTGATTGAGTGCTAGAAGCCACTATCAGGGCTTTCAAAAAATGAGGATACCAGAGTAAAAACCAACACTTTTCTTGCTTATATTTCATATTCAGTCAAACACAAATAATATTTTGTTTACATAAATTTGTTTATTTACAAACTATTGGAGAGTGCCTGTGGGCACTCTCCAATAATTTGTAATAAAACAAGTTTTGACCACCAAAAATAACTAGCCCTCAACCAGATAATCACTAATGTGAAAAATATCTTGTTATTTGTACTTTCTGACGTTTGATGTCGCATTTTGAAAAATGTTGAAGAAACTGAATTCTCAGGGATGTTTGATCATCAGGATAATAAAAATCTCGAAGGGTTAAAGGATGGTTCAAAGTTTTAATTCCTACAAGTCTCGGAAAATCAGCCTTCAACAGTGTCAAGGCTTGGGACTAGCAGTTGTTTTAGTCAAGTGATATCTACCTGAATAGGTCATCATCATTTGCCCAAAAATGACAACTCAAGTTACAAGATTTTTTTGTTCACAATGATTCAAACATTAGTACAAATTCCTACTGTACAACCAGGTGTTTAAATTTCCCCGAACCGTGATGGTAAATGCTGTGTCCAAATATAATTTTGCTCAAATTATGCAGTGTTGAACAATTTTTTTGTAAAGTTTTGCAGTTTCCTAACTAAAGGCCTATATAGTTTGCCCAAATGCATAATATCAGAAGCAATATATTTTAGGGCCTACCAATCACCTTAAACAGTGCCACAGATAAGAGTTTAAAACATCACAGAGCAGGCCTTTAAATTCTTCCCAACTAACAATGGTAAATACTGTTCCCATATAAGATAGTTGCGCCCAAATTATGCAATGTTTGAAACTTTTTCCAAAGTTTAGCAGTGTTTTGGCAATATTTTGTTTGGCCAAGTTTCCCTGATGCTTGTAATATCGCTTAGAGCTTACCTTCAAATCAAACAATGCAACAGATAAATCTTTTTTTTTAAAAAACCCACAGAGTTCACCATAGAAAAGTAATTGGCGTTGACAGTGTCGTATACAACACTGTCGAGGGCGATTGCTTTTCTCTGGCGAATTCTATATGATCATGCACTTAAACGTTAAGATCTGTTATATTCATGTTTGTGGCATTTCTCAGTCACCGTCATGCATAATTTACATTCAAATAAGACTTTGGCTCGACACTGGGAAACTAAGAAGCCTTCTCGGGTTAGTCGAGTAAACTTCTGACAAAGGGTGGCAGAGACCGATCAGGACTATTTAAAATATGCTCTAGCCTCGGAGCCTATTTTTTCAATTCATGCGCCAGATTTCAATTTACGGAGTCACACTGCTGTTTGTAACACACACTGCAAGTATGTAATAGTTCTCATCATTTTCATTTAGTACACGAAAGCAAACATTAATCTTCACTGTGGTTTCTGATCAAGTCTTGGCTGCCTAAATAGGCAGCCAAGACTTGATCAGAAACCACAGTGAAGATTAATGCTTGGTAATTAAGACTTGAAGTATTAACTTAAACACTCTACAACAATGATAAATGATAATCATATATATAATACATGTAAGAGTGTCTCTCTCGAATCTCGATTATCCATCGAAAGAATATCAAAATATGATCTGAGAAGTTACGCGCCAACTGAGAAGCCTATTTCTGAGATTTAAGAGCCAGGTCCTGATGTTTCAGAACCAAATACGCTCTGGCGCATGCCCAGGTCGGTCCCTGGGGTGGTGAGAACCTATATAGGGGTTTTAAACTATCATTTGAAGACAGGGACTAAAAACCTAAAACAGATGCCAAGAAGAAGAAAATACCAGTGCATTTTTATTAAAAAAAAATTATTCTACAAGTAGGATTAAGAATGAAACTGACGAGCCTCTACGAGTAGAATAAATTTTTTACTTGAAAACACTATACGCTTATTTTTAGTCGAGTTGTGGCGAAGTCAAATTCGACTCATAGTTTGATGAATAGAGGGCGGTTGGGCAGGAGGGCGGGCGTAAACAATTGGATTCCGAGTGATAACTTGATAATGGGTCAACCCATGTTCATGAAACTTCATAGGTAGGTTGGTATCGGTGAGAGGAAGAAACCTATTAATTTTGAACTTGCTTGGTCAAAGGTCAAGGTCACAGTGACCTTGAACATTGTAAATAATTGGTTTCCGGATGATAACTTGACTACGGTCCAACCCACATTCATAAAACTTCATATGTAGGTTGGCCATCGTGAGAGGAAGAACCCTATGTATTTTGGACTCACTAGTTCAAAGGTCAAAGTCACAGTTGCCCTGAACATAGTGAATCAAAACAATTGGTTTCTAGATGATAACTTGATAATGGTTCGACCCATGTTCATGAAACTTCATAGTTAGGTTGTCATCAGTGAGAGGAAAAACCCTATTTATTTTGGATGTGTTTGGTGAAAGGTCAAGGTCACAGTGACCTTCAACATAGTAAATCGTAAACAATTGGTTTTAGGACGATAATTTGATAATGGTTTGACCCACATTCATGAAACTTCATAGGTAGGTTGGCCTAGGTGAGTGGAAGTCCCGTATTTATTTTGGACTCACTAGGTCAAAGGCCAAGGTCACAGTGACCTTGAACATAATAAATCGTAAACAATTGATTTCCAGATGATAATTTGACAATGGTTCCACCTACGTTCATGAAACTCCATAGGTAGGTTGGTATTGATGCAAGAAAGAGCCCTATTTATTTCAGAATCACTAGGTCAGTGGTCGCAGTCACAGTGACCCTTCACATAGAAAACATAATAAATTGTAAACAATTGGTTTCTGGATGATAACTTGATAATGATTTGACCCACATTCATGAAACTTCATAGATAGGTTGGCCTAGGTGAATGGAAAACCCCTATTTATTTTCGACTCACTAGGTCAAAGGCCAAGGTCACTGACCTTGAACAAAATAAATCATAAACAATTGGTTTCCAGATGATAATTTGACAATAGTTCCACCTACGTTCATGAAACTTCATAGTTAGGTTGGCATTGGTGCAAGAAAGAGCCCTATTTATTTTGGAATCACTAGGTCAAAGGTCAAGGTCACAGTGACTCTTCACACAGTAAATTGTAAACAATTGGTTTCTGGATGATAAGTTGATGATGATTAAACCCACTTTTGTGCTGCCGCAACTCGACATTGGATGGGTGATCCTATCGGCATCTTGTTTATCCCATAAATCCTTTACAGGGCTGTCATGGCGAATTTGTGCTATTACTCGCTCAAAACACAGAGAGAAGAGATGAGTAAAATGCCCCATCAGACAAATGCCGATTATTTTGAGACAAGAATCGCCCAATACCAAATGCTGATGTCAGATGGTTTCTTTATTAATCAAGCTTACTGCAGAAGCTGACTGATTTACAGTAATCAGAATTTAATTTACGTGCCATTAATCCCCATCAACCCGGAAGATAACACACTTTTAATACTCACTTAAATAAGTTAAATAACAGACATCAAAGGATTAATTTTATGTCAGTGAAGCACCATCAGAGCAGTATATTTTCGATTTAAAATAAACAGCTAACAACTGAGTCGAGAAGTTATCAAAAGCCATCATTGGAACCACATGTTTTTAAGTGGGAGTTTCTTTTTGGTAAACCCATATATGGGATTGTGTCACACGAGTCATGATGTTGCACTGATTTATCTATTTTTATCATGTGCTCCACTCATTTCAACATGAGAAAAATTCAGTGGCATTGATAAATCCCACCCCGAATGGCCCGATATTAAACTTATTGCACGCAAACCTCTCACAGTCAACACGGATTACTAATATGGAGGAATTATCTGTCCAATATGGGAATAAAGAATGCCATTATATATTTAATGGGATGATGAGCGTGGTTGAAAGAAATATTGCGACATTTTGCAGAATACAGTACAGTTTGGGCAGTGAAGAGTGTCCGTATTCACATGATGGATAAAAAACAACTCTGCACACAGTTACACAATCAAAATCTTTAACCCTTTACCCAACGTAATGGCCAAAACCGGCCAGTGCTAGTCTCAAAAATCGCCAATTAATTTTCATTATTTGTCTCAAAAACATAGGTTATGACACCTCACTGGAACGAGCTCGTCGAGCTCGTTCCAACGAGGGGTCATATCCCATGTTTTTGAGACAAAAAATGAGAAAAATTAGTTATACAAGAATTTTTTTTTGCAAGTGTCGTCTGCTTTTCATGTTAGGTAAAGGGTTAATATAATATACTACCTTTTCTTTCACGAACCATCACTTGCCTGATATCAATAACAGACAAGTGGCGTAGCAATTGCTTACCACTGGTTGTCCCACGAAGGGGAAGAAAGTTCATTACAGATTATCCATAACACTTTCTCTGAGTTTCAGACAATCGGCGAGGGCCGATGTTGAACCATTGAGTGCCAATGGTGAACCGATGGGTGCTTATCGGCCGAGTGCCAATGTTACACCGATTAATCGTCTCATCTCTAGTAAAAGGTTAATCCGAAATCTTACCATATACTTACTTTTAACAACATTTGACCTCAAATTAGGTCCCTGGAAATATTTAAGTCAAAGTCGAGTCAATCAACAAATTTTAGTCAAATTTTAGTCGAAAATAAAATCATGAATATAAAAATCGAATATGAAAAAACTTATCAAGAAATATCTTGGTATACGTACATTAGTACATTTAATACTGGATAAATTGTCAGAACACTGCAAGGAATTGAACGCGAACCGCAAACACACATCATCAACATGGAATTTGCAGTGTATTACCAATGCAGGGACCGACCTGGGCATGCGCCAGTGCGTATTTGGTTCTGAAACATCAGGACCTGGCTCTTAAATCTCAGATGAAATAGGCTTCTCAGTTGGCGCGTAACTTCTCAGATCATATTTTGAAATTCTTTCGATGGATAATCGAGAGAGACACGCTTACATGTATTATATATATGATTATCATTTATCATTGTTGTAGAGTGCTTAAGTTAATACTTCAAGTCTTAATTACCAAGCATTAATCTTCACTGTGGTTTCTGATCAAGTCTGGGCTGCCTAAATAGGCAGCCAAGACTTGATCAGAAACCACAGTGAAGATTAATGTTTGCTATAGTGTCCGGAATGAAAATGATGAGAGCTATTACATATTTGGTGTGTGTGTTACAAACAGCAGTGTGATTCCGTAAATTGAAATCTGGCGCATGAATTGAAAAAATAGGCCCCGAGGCTAGAGCGTATTTTAAATAGTCCTGATCGGTCCCTGCAATGTCATTTGGAATAACGCATGTCGCATGATTCCAAATGGCAATGATAATACCGTAATTTTTTTACAGGGGTTAAAGCCACATGTAAGACTTCGTACAAAACCCAAGCGACGGGGATCTCATCTCACCTCTGGTACACTTCAGTAAGAAACATCCATCGCTTCATGATAAGGAAAACCGGACGATGCCAAGTTTAAAGTCGAGAAGAGAGCAAAGCAATAACAAGTACATACAGATTCTTTGTCTCCTATTCAACCATGCATTCAAGTGTGCTGCGTTGTTAATGTTTGAACTGCTGAATGTTAGCATGAATATGTGGATAAATCATCAGTACAATGCCAAAACAATCCCAGTGTGGCTGTTTTAAACTGGAAATATCACGTACGAAACTGCACTTGGACACCTAGTTTTGGCTAACTTGGTTCGAATTCGATGTTCGGTCAACTCGAACATTTTTTTGGCAAGTTTGAGTCGAAAGTCGAGTCGAAGAAAAATTCCTATTCACTGGGGCCTACCTCAAATTGTTTTGTTTTTTCACCCAAAGGTTATGGGATATAAATTTTGTCTGGAAGGAAAGTATACCAGATATTTTTTTGGCCAGAACCAACACCGATATTTTTATACTGTACCAATGACCCAGTCATAGCTGGTGCTAACTCTTAAAATATAGGGCCAAACACAAATTTTGCCCCCCAATCCCCAAAATTTGCATCTAAAACCAAAGAAAATTAAATTATGTTAAGTTACCTATTTTCGAGGCAGCAGCCATTTTGTTGTCATTCTTGTTATTTAGTTATACTGATTTTTTCAGTGTTTTCCTCTCTCCCTTTCCTTTAAGTCCCCTCTTGCTATTCTCCCATGCTTTTGGCATAGTTTCTGTAATTATTATTACTAAAATTTCTTGGGAGTTTTAGCTGAATAACAGAATGAATTCTGTTCTTTTCCCCATGTTTACGTCTTCACCTACGGGTGGTTAGGCGTTGTGTTCTGCATCTACCATCTGATGTTCTGCAGTTTCTTCCCTGGAAGTCTCTGTTTTGCATCAGATAGTGTATTTTTGGTAACAGATTCCGGGCCTGGGTGCCTGGAGTCTTATTTTAGTGTTTTTACACTCATTGTTTACATTTACAACAGCCCTCTGTGTGAGGGGGGGATTTCTTGAAAATAATATCTTGATGTTATTTTAATCATAACTAGATACATTATTATTGTTCGTAAGTGTTGAATAAATTGTTTAAAATATTTTTAAAATTTTTGTCCACACTTAGGCTTGGGATCCATTGGGGCTCAACGTTACTTTTCAGAAACTTGGGCTGTTCTGAAAAAATATTTTTTCAAAATATTTTGATTTCAATTATTTTTTCTATATTAATGGATCATATTATTATTATGTATTTTGATTGCCAGGGGTTGGTGCGAGTACCAGGACTTTGTTTTCTTTTCACATTGAAAGGATTTTGATCAATTGTAATAAGAGGAAGTCTTCCTCTGACTTTTATAATCATTCTATATATGGTCAGTGTACTCGCATTAATTCCTGTTCTGTAGAGTATGATTTCGATGACAACATGGGAAGCGTATGTCACGGTATGTTAGTGGGGAATTGGACATTCCGGTCCTTTCCCCGCAGGATCACTCTACTTTATCAATTTCTATTTCAGACGATCAAGATTAGGGTGATGTATCTGTGATGTCTTCCAACAGTGTGCCGCCGTCATCACAATTAATGAAGGGCTAGCGGAAAAGTGCTCATGTAAATACGCCAATTGCCTAAGAGGACCCTAGTAGGTTCGACGGCCTTTGACGTCCGCTAGCTCGACCGGTGTAGCGTCCATTCATCGAATGGTTCGGCAGCCGGGTTCGTCCGTTGCGGTCTAGAAGGAGTTTTGGGGTGATGCGAGCACTATAACTCAACCAAATGCACACCCAGTGACGGCGGATTAGAGGGAGAACGGAGGAAACCTTTTAGTCCGGTTCATTGCTCGTTCTGGTCCACTAAGACCGCTACTGCACAGGTCTCGGGGACGGACGTGCTTTCCTAAATAGCACAGCTTATCGCAGCATCCCAGCATCAACTGAATCTGTCGCATATTTTTTATCCGACGATGCTGGGTCGGGACGCTCCGCGGAAGTGGGTACGGACGTCCGAAAATTTCATCCGGTCCGACGGGATACCGAAAGGGATTCGGAGGATTTCGAGCTTTCCCTTTCGGAACAACATATGCTGTTGTGTATGTCATCTGACTTGATCTTCTACAGGTTCTTTCGTCGGACCAGAATGCTGCGATGCCGGATAAGAAACTGATAGCGTCGGTGGACTTAGAAATTTTTGGTTCGGTTCAGGGACATCGTCCCTCAGTTCCGACATAGTCCAATAATGTCACACAAACTTTCGAATTATTGAACGACGCTATATATATTATTATTATATGCTTGCTATTACCAAGCATTTCTGGTTTCTTGTTTGCAAGTTACGGAGATGTCTTTCAAAAGTGTGCCTCTGTCATCATAGTTAATGAAGAGCTAGCGGCAATAAGTGCTCATGGAATATGTCTATCGCCTAAGAGGTCCCTTGTAGGATCGACGGAGTGACATTCGCTAGCTCACCCGGTGTAGCGTACATTTATCGAATGGTTCGGCTGCCGGGTTCGTCCGTTGCGGTCTAGGAAGGAGATTTGGGTGATGCGAGCACTATAATTACTTTAGTACTCACCCAGTGACGGCGGATTGAGGACAGATCGGAGGAAGCCTGTTAGTCCGGTTCCTGGCTTGTCCAGGTCCGTCCGGGCTGTGAGCAAGAGAGGTCCCTCTCTTGTCCAACAACATAGGGGACCGCATGTTGTGGTTCAGATATTTTACATTCGGAGCATATGTCCGTCGGTCGGGATGCTCCGTTATATTGACAGTCCGAGAGACTGTCGATAATGCTTCCTCATCCTCACAGCAGGGCACACGACTGCACATTGGCTACGTGACCTCGAGTATCCGATCAGTTTCGTCATTCAGTGATTCCACGGCGAATAGGTCACGCCATCCGGTAGCCAAGGGACACGAGGCCTATACACTCCGTTCGATCGCATATAATTAGTATGCACGGGGTAACGATCACGGAGCTTCCAGCGGCAATGCATTGTAGGACCGCTTCTCCACAGGCCTCAGTGACGGACGTGCTATCCGAGTTAGCACAGTTTTTTCGCAGCATCCCAGCAATCGACAGTTTCTTGGTCGAATCATCGTCTAGACGGCGTGGTTAAAGACTGGAAATATTCTTTTTCGCCGTCTATGTCTTTTCCAACCACAATGTTGGAAACGACAATGATGTCTAGTAGACTTAACTTAGACGCTTTATCATACGTAATCCACCTTACTGAGGCGTTATCATTACGTCTTCAAGAAAAGAATTACGGGATATTATCCTCAATGTGATTTCTTTTGAGGGAAGTAGTTTGTTCACGTATAACTCCACCCTTTAGTGGCTGATTGGACTTGGTTAGACGTGACGCAGCCCTAGCTACATCCACGCGCATGGATAGTAAGGTGAAGAACTCTCTCAGAGTCGCTTCGTTCTCGGAGAAGCTTCTCTTCGACGGCAACTTTTCAGCAATCCATGAATTGCTCGATTTACACGTTCTCTTGTCTATCTAGTGTTGCAAGAGATTCAGACTGGGGCAAACATTCGGTGGTTGACTCAGAGAGTGCCACTGCAGTTGCCGGATCCGAGTTTTATAATTATGACGGTTGCCAGTCAAACAGGTTGGGATATAATATTGATTCCAATGGATTTGAAGTGCCAGGGTCTTTGGGTTCCGCAGTCTCTAAGCAAGCACTTATCTTCCGCGGAATAATGTTTTTTTTAGGCTTGCCTTATGTCATTGGATGAACATTATTCAGAAACGCATGTCCAAATCCTGTCCGTTAATTCGACAGTAGTGGCGTATCTCCGGAACCAGGGAGGCACTCATTCGTTTCCGTTATTCAATTTAATGGAAAGAATCCTTCTGTTTGTTATAGTACACCAAGTTCTGTTTCGGTCCGTCATATTCTGGGTCGTCTGATTGTTTTACCGGACTCCCGTTCACTTATGGGTCGCTTGTTGCCGTCAGAATGGACTCTCAACAAACAAGTATTCAATCAGATTTGCTATCAATGGGAGCGCCCAATGATAATTTATTTACGACACAGCTTGCTAATCAATTGCAGATGTATATGTTTGCTTGTCCGGATCTCTGAGCTAATGTTGTTAACGCTCTATTGATCTAATAGGACGGAATGAAAGGATATGCATATCCTCCGGCGCTGTTGTTTCAGCAGGTATTGCTAAGATAAACAACCACAATACATTTCTGTTGATAGCATCTCTGTCTTCACAGAGACCGTGGGTAAATTTACTCTGATGTCTACTGTGGGACTTAACGCGAAATCTTCCTCAATGAGAGGATCTTTTTTCGCTGGGTAAAATCGTGTCATCTTTATCACAACCCGCAAGGTTTCAACCTTCACGTATTTCGTTGTGTGGTCCGTATTGCATTGTAAGCATTGTACTGGACGAGCTTTGGACGCGATTTCTTACTATAGGAGATCCTCTTCTTCGCTATTCTATGCGGCTAAAGTGGAGGCTCTTCCGTCGTTGGTATAGGGATCACTATGTTCATATTGTTGATCCCTCCATACTACTCATTGCAACTTTTTAGTATACTTGTTTGACAAGATCTACTGCAGCCTGTTATTATTAAGGTTATAGGTTTATGTTACCTCATACCTATGCACTCTATGATAGTTTACAATCGAGTCTTATATCTCTTTATCTAAGTCAGTTAGTAACTTTTTGATAACTAGACTTAGAATCATTAGATTAAATTCCTATATGGAATTTAACTTCGATTCTTATTTAGCTAAGTAATCATTTGAGCCTCTGGAAACAGTAGTTTTCAAATTCTGACCTTTTAGACAGTAATTCTGTTGGCTTCTCTTTTACTGAAGAGTCAGTGAGTTTCATGCACTATCGGTGGATGATTTTCACTTTCGTAGTTTCGGAATTACTACTTCCTTTACTATTTAGGTTGGATTTTTGCATAAGAGTTAGGCTCCTAATATCCGGAACCTATTGTTATTAAGGTCCTTCCATCTTCGTACGGGCATAGGCCTTTACTCTGTCCGGTTAGAGTTTATGTATTTATAAACAGATATCTGTTTATTACTATGGGCGTAAACTTCTTCTGTCTTTGATGCCTGTTAGAAGGACGTTACGCTCCATTCTATTGCTAATGGATTCAATTAACTATCGATACTGCTTATGGTATATCTTTGACTCAGCAGTTGTGTTTGAGATTTCGGCTAATGAAGTAAGAGTTCTTCTACATCTTGGGCTTACAGTAATAGTGTCGCTATTATAGATTTTTGAAGGCTGCTCATTGCGCTCAGCCATCCACATTCATGAATTTTTTATCTCAGAAATATTGAGTCTATTTCTGGAGGCCTTTATTGTTAGGTCTATTATCTACTGCTCAGAATGTCATTCACTTAACAGTTGCTACTATAGCTAGGTAGGCTGTCTGTTTCGGCAGTGACTCTGTTCTGCTGCCCTCTTCGCTCTGGGCTATTTGACCCAGGGCAAGAAAAAGGGGGGGGGGGGGAGGGTGTTCCCTTGGGTCACCTGTTTTACCATGAAAACAAGGGGATACCTCCTCCGGAGTTAGTAATTCTGAGCTGTTATTGGGATGGTTGTTTAGTGAGAAGTTTATGTTTTAAAAATTCATTCAAGTCTAAAGTATAGCTTTTGAATATAGCACATGTCAACGGACATGATTATGCAATCCTCAGACACTTTTAAGGAGTATAAAGAGTCTCTATTCTCTAGACTTACTTTATTTATTGGCTTACTTTAAAAATTATTAGTATAAGGATTATACTAGATATTAATAGAGTACATGGATGTATGATGCTCAATTTTGGAAGGTGTTGTATCTTTCTAATTTATCATAAATAAGAAAGATACATGTAAGGCCTAATACTTCTTTTTCCCTAGAGGGGATGACTCTATTTCATATAATTGAGCGTATTCCATCTTGCTCTATGTCCTTGGCCCTCCAGCCTTTTTACTATTCAGCTATGTCTGGGTCATTGGTACAGTATAAAAATGTTAAAAAATTTATAGTAATTTATATATTTTTTATACTTACCAATGACCCAGACGGGGATGGCCCTCCCAGGAGTTGGGAACTCTTACCTCCCCGCTGAGTACATAGTGCTTACCAGGCACTGGTTATTAGAATGATTAATGGCGCCAATTTCGGAACGTCCTTGACACTGCGCATGCGCAGTAGAGGTGAAGTGTGGAGGGCCATTCAGGACATGTTTTCTTTGGTTTTAGATGCAAATTTTGGGGATTGGGGGGCAAAATTTGTGTTTGGCCCTATATTTTAAGAGTTAGCACCAGCTATGTCTGGGTCATTGGTAAGTATAAAAAATATATAAATTACTATAAATTTTTTAACAGTACAGTTACGTTGTTTTCTGCTTTTTAGGTCCAGGAGAAACTACTTCCTCTTTCTGTTGGTTTCAGAGTGATTCTAAAACGTTTATTGCTAGTATAGGTAATCGTCATCTCCACATGTACGATTTACGAGGTAAGTCCATCATTATACAAACTCTTTGACAACCATTACATTTTGTAAATCTAACTAGAGGGCTATTCATCTGTGACAGTTTGCTCTAACAAGCTGAAATTGTCAGGTATTGCAGAGAATTTCTCAAAGAATTTTATGCACCACAATTGTAAGCCTGTGAACGTCTTTATGTTTGTTCACATTTTCTTCAGCACAAGCTGCACCATGTAGTTCTCCGATCATCACTAAACTTCATGTGCAGGTTTGAGGTCATGTCCAGATGAGAATGATCCCATTTTGGTCGCGATCGGCCCACTGTGATGGCTGTGCGTGTTCAAAACCCCCAAAACCTTCAGCACAGTCTACAGGTCGTATTTATGAAGGGATTTCATTTAACTTGGTAGGATGACTACATATAATGTTTGGATGAGAACATCCTATTTTGGTCGGGTTCAGACAACCTTAACAGCCACAGGGGAAGATAACATAGATTACTTTAGCACAGTCTACAGGTTGCATTTATGAATGGATTTCATTGTAAATTGGTAGGATGACTCAGTATAATGTCTGGATGAGAACATCATATTTTGATCGTGATCGGTCAACCGAGATGGCAGCATGGGCACGTAACCTAGACTTGTTAAGCACATTCTACAGTTCATATTTATGAAGTGATTTCATTTTCATTGTAACTTGGTAGGTTATAATAATAAATAATAAATGTAGTTTAAAGCTGAAACTCCTCATAGAGCTCTTGGGCTTAACACACACAAAAAACAACTTTATATATATGTATATCACTCTGCATTTCCTATTTACTGACTGTCTCCAAGTGGATAAATCACAATCAGCGGTCTTCATCTAAGTTATATACCCGCTGGAACAAATGTGATTTGAGAGCTGATCGGAAAGATGGGAGACTCTGGGATGCTTTCAGCCCACTCGGAAGCAGGTTCCAAAGGAATGGAGCAGCCACCGAGAAGGCCCGATCGCCAGCTGTTGTGAGGTCACCTGGTGCATGGACAAGATTGTGTGACGTTTTCGAACATAGTGATCTACCGGGTTCGTAATGTGAAACCAAAGTGGACAAATACGGTGGGGCCTCGCCATTTGAGCATTTCCAAGTTAATATGAGAATTTTGAATTCAATGCGTTCCCTCGGAGGCAGCCAGTGCAGATTTTTAAGAATAGGTGTAACATGGCAGGAACATTTGGTCATAGTAATTACATGTGCTGAACATTTTTGTACTGTGGCAATTTTGTCAATGATGCTCTGTTTACAACCAAATAAGAGAGAGTTGCAATAGTCTATGCAACTTGTAGTGAAGGCATGGACAAGTTGTTTAGCTGTTGCCGCATCAACCACACCCCGCACCCTGCTGATATTTCGGAGATGATAATACGAAGCCCTGCAGACATGCAAGACGTGTTTTCCCGCCAACAGGTTCTCATCCATATAATATCCGAGGTTGCGTACCGTGGTCGATGGTGAGACAGTACTGCCTTCAATGTTGAGATCGGGCCTTGAGCATTTAGATAACTGATGGCTTAATCCAATGTATATGATTTCAGTTTTATCAGTATTCAGTTTTAAGAAATTTTCTGCCATCCAAGATCTAATATCAACTACACATTTTTCAAGTTTTTCTTTGGCCATTGTATCGGACTGTGGCGTAAAGTGTATGTACAGCTGTGTATCATTCGCGTAGCAATGGAATGACAGGCCATGTCTGCGGATGATATCGCCAAGGGGCAGAACATAGATGACGTATAGCAAAGGTCCAAGCACTGACCCCCTGAGGAACACCAAACTTCAGATGAGCCTGTTTTGAGTTTGAGCCTGTGACAGTTACCCGCTGTGTTCGATCCGTCAGGTACGATCGAAACCACTCCAGGGCAGTACTAACAACGCCAAGCTGGGAAGTAAGTCTATTAAGAAGTACGCCATGGTCGATAGTGTCAAACGTCGCACTGAGATTGAGCAATACCAGACAGGAAAGGTTGACTTGATATGATGTTGAAATGAGACTCTCTCATATTTTGGTCATGATCGGTCAGCTGTAACCACCGCTTGGGCACGTGGTGACCTAGATACCTTTAGGACTGTTTGCAGGTCATATTTATGAAGGGATTTCATTGTAATTTGGTAGGTTGACTTGGTATGATATCGAGATGAGACTATCCTATTTTGGTCACAATCGGTCAACCATGACCATCAGATGGGCATGTGACCTAGATTCTTTTAGCAAAGTCTATGATTCATATTTATGAAGGGATTTCATTGTAACTTGGCATGGTGACTCATTTTGGAACGATTTTAACTTGGTAACTTTGGTTGACATATGTTAACTATGAAAGCCACATCAACCCAGGCCTCAATTCTTGAGTACAATCTGCACCTCATGATGGGTACAGAACTTAACATGTTCTCAATTATCACAATTCTTGTCTTATTTCATAATCATTTCATAAATATTTAACATTATCCTTTTCATCAAACACTACACACAGTCAAGTTAAGCTACAGTGTCATTGACACTTTCATAGAGGATTTGAAATGGCTTTACAATCAGGACTAGGATCTGTTTTGTAATGTCAATAAAACACATATAGAATATACCTAAAGTAGCTAGGTATACCAAATGTTCACCACGAGTGAGCCTTTGACATGCAGTTAATTACCCCCAACACTCTGGTGATGCAACAGAATTTTCTCCAATCACTCTGTTTTTCTCTTGTTCAACTTTGAAGTTAACCAATTATATCTTGTTTGACAGAGCTCACTGAGCTCTGTCAAACAAGGTATATTTGGTTAAATATCAAACTGTATTATGGGAAATATTTTCTGCTGAAAACTTTACGGTTTTGACATCAGAGTGCAGAGAGTTAACATCACTTCACCACGAGTGGTGGTTCACCAAGCTACTTTGGGTATATTTTATATATATACCATGATCGTCAGATTAATAAGAGTTTAAATGTTGAATAAATCAATATTCGCATCTGCGATTCTGTTTTTGTATACATGAGCACTGGTGGATGGTACTTCCACTGGGAATTTTTTTGCCGAAACGAAATAGAAAACAAAACATGCAAATTACGGGGCCTTTTTTTCATTTTAATAACATACTATTTCGAGTTATGGATGCTTTATTAACATGAGACAACGTATATTTGTTAATTTTTTGGTATCTTATGAGGTAAACTTGTTTAAAAACGTAATAAATAATTGCCGGTTTCATTTCACTTTTCATGAGGCGACGAGTGCTAAATTTAGACAAGTTTGCATTCAAGGCGAGGTCACCAAAGGTCAGCTTGGATGTAGTTCCACTGCAGGCGTAAATTTTAACTATTGAAATCCCATTGCTGGCATGTTCACCATGGTCGGTGTGTAAGGCTAAAATTTATGCCATAGGCTTATATATAGTAGAATAGGTAATCATGGTATAAATACTTATATTCTCATTTTGAGAGCCACTAAGACTCTTTCATCAGTGTTGTTGATCTGTATCAGTTGGTCAGTCGGTCAATCTGTGACTAACAAGTTTTTAAATTCAATAACTTCTAAAATATTTGTTAGAATGGTGTCATCATATTTGATTTGTAAGTGTATGCAGGCCTGAAAATAAACAGTCTGACATTTGCAGAATGAGGTCCCCAGAGGGTGAATTTGATGATGTTATCCCATACAGGTTCACAGAGAGTAAATTTAGTGATGCTACCCTGCTATGCAGGGTAGCATCACTAAATTCACCTTCTGGGGACCTCATTGTGCAGATGTCAGTCTGCTTATTTTCTGGCTTGAGTGTATGTTACTGATGCCTACCCTCATTGAAATTCCGATGCCGATATTATTCAGAATATTTTTGTTACTGTTATTGCTCTTTATGAACTTTGAATTTGTTTCGTTTTTATTACCATCTGTGACAGTTTGGATGTGAACTCCCAAATTTTTATACTGTACCAATGACCCAGACATAGCTGGTGCTAACTCTTAAAATATAGGGCCAAACACAAATTTTGCCCCCCAATCCCCAAAATTTGCATCTAAAACTAAAGAAAACATGTCCTGAAAGGCCCTCCACACTTCGCCCTACTGCGCATGTGCAGTGTCAAGGACGTTCCGAAATTGGCGCCATTTATCATTCTAAGTTTGGCCCTTCATCAGTTAACATCTGACTGATCTTTGTGCTTTTAAATCTCAGTATAAATGATGCCAGACGCATAAATATTAGTGAAATGGTGATTCTAAGGAGGATAGAGAAGGAGGAGAGGAAAAGAATGTGTGACAGAATATTATCAGGGCTGTAACTTAAAAATTTTTAATGAAATTATGTTAAGTTACCTATTTTCAAGGCAGCAGCCATTTTGTTGTCATTCTGATTGTTTAGTTACACTGTTTTTTCAAGTGTTTTCCTCTCTCCCTGTCCTTTAAGTTCCCCCTTGCTATTCTCCCATGCTTTTGGCATAGTTTCTGTAATTATTATTACTAAAATTTCTTGGGAGTTTTAGCTGAATAACAGAATGAATTCTGTTCTTTCCCCATGTTTACGTCTTCACCTACGGGTGGTTAGGCGTTGTGTTCTGCATCTACCATCTGATGTTCTGCAGTTTCTTCCCTGGAAGTCTCTGTTTTGCATCAGATAGTGTATTTTTGGTAACTGATTTCGGGCCTGGGTGCCTGGAGTCTTATTTTAGTGTTTTTACACTCATTGTTTACATTTACAACAGCCCTCTGTGTGAGGGGGGGATTTCTAAAAAATAATATCTTTATGTTATTTTAATCATAACTAGATACATTATTATTGTTTCGTAAGTGTTGAATAAATTGTTTAAAATATTTTTAAAATTTTTGTCCACACTTAGGCTTGGGATCCATTGGGGCTCAACGTTACTTTTCAGAAACTTGGGCTGTTCTAAAAAAATATTTTTTCAAAATATTTTGATTTCAATTATTTTTTCTATATTAATGGATCATATTATTATTATGTATTTTGATTGCCAGGGGTTAGTGCGAGTACCAGGACTTGTTTTCTTTTCACATTGAAAGGATATTGATCAATTGTTTTAAGAGGAAGTCTTCCTCTGACTTTATTATCATTCTATATGTGGTCAGTGTACTCGCATTAACTCCTGTTCTGTATCGTATGATTTCGATGACAATATGGGAAGCGTATGTCACGGTATGTTGTTGGGGATTTGGACACTCCGGTCCTTTCCCCGCAGGGTCACTCTACTTTATCAATTTCTATTTCAGACGATCAAGATTAGGGTGATGTATCTGTGATGTCTTCCAACAGTGTGCCTCCGTCGTCACAATTAATGAAGGGCTAGCGGAAAAGTGCTCATGTAATACGCCAATTGCCTAAGAGGACCCTAGTAGGTTCGACGGCCTTTGACGTCCGCTAGCTCGCCCGGTGTAGCGTCCATTCACCGAATGGTTCGGCAGCCGGGTTCGTCCGTTGCGGTCTAGAAGGAATTTTGGGGTGATGCGAGCACTATAAAATTAACTTAATGCACACCCAGTGACGGCGGATCGGAGGGAGAACGGAGGAAGCCTTTTAGTCCGGTTCATAGCTCGTTCCGGTCCATCCGGACGGCAAGCGAGAGAGGCCCCTCTCTCGTTCAACAACATCTGGCCCCAGATGTTGTGGTACAAAATGTGTCGCTAGCGGAGCATACGTCCGTCGCTCGGGACGCTCCGTTGTATAGGCAGTCCGCTGAGACTGCTAAGGCTTCCTCTTCTCGTCAGCGCACACGACCGCACCTTGGCTGCGTGACCGCCGATATATTACCAGCTTCGCCGATCAAGGATTCTTCGGCGACCAGGTCACACCATCCGGCAGCCAGGGATTCGAGACCGATGGACTCCGGACGTTCGCATAGGAAAAGTATGCGGGAGCCATCTGAGGCGGAGCTGCCCTCGGCGAAGCAGCGATAGACTGCACCTCCGCACCTCCGCAGGTCTCGACGCCGGACATTCTTGTGCACATAGCACAGCTTATCGCAGCATCCCAGCAGCCGGCCTCGGGAACGGACGTGCTTTCCTTAATAGCACAGTTTATCGCAGCATCCCAGCATCAACTGAATCTGTCGCATATATTTTATCCGACGATGCTGGGTCGGGACGCTCCGCGGAAGCGGGTACGGACGTCCGAAAGTTTCATCCGGTCCGACGGGATACCGAAAGGGATTCGGAGGATTTCAAGCTTTCCCTTTCGGAACAACATATGCTGCGATGCCGGATAAGAAACTGATAGCGTCGGTGGACTTAGAAATTTTTGGTTCGGTTCAGGGACATCGTCCCTCAGTTCCGACATAGTCCAATAATGTCACACAAACTTTCGAATTATTGAACGACGCTATATATATTATTATTTTATGCTTGCTATCCAAGCATTTCTGGTTTCTTGTTCGAAGAGTTATGGAGATGTCTTTCAAAAGTGTGCCTCTGTCGTCATAGTTAATGAAGAGTTAGCGGCAATAAGTGCTCATGGAATATGTCTATCGCTTACGGAGTGACATTCGCTAGCTCACCCGGTGTAGCGTACATTCATCGAATGGTTCGGCTGCCGGGTTTGTCCGTTGCGGTCTAGGAAGGAGATTTGGGTGATGCGAGCACTTTAATTACTTTAGTACTCACCCAGTGACGGCAGATTGAGGACAGATCGGAGGAAGCCTGTTAGTCCGGTTCCTGGCTTGTCCAGGTCCGTCCGGGCTGTGAGCGAGAGAGGTTCCTCTCTCGCCCAACAACATAGGGGACCGCATGTTGTGGTTCAGATATTTTACATTCGGAGCATATGTCCGTTGCTCGGGACGCTCCGTTATATTGACAGTCCGAGAGACTGTCTTTAATGCTTCCTCATCCTCACAGCAGGGCACACGACCGCACATTGGCTACGTGACCTCGAGTATCCGATCAGTTTCGGCATTCAGTGATTCCACGGCGAATAGGTCGCGCCATCCGGTAGCCAAGGGACACGAGGCCTATACACTCCGTTCGCTCGCATATTGGAAGTATGCACGGGGTAACGATCACGGAGCTTCCAGCGGCAATGCATCGTAAGACCGCTTCTCCTCAGGCCTCAGTGACGGACGTGCTATCTGAGTTAGCACAGTTGTTTCGCAGCATCCCAGCAATTGACAGTTTCTCGGTCGAATCAGGAATTATCCGACGGCGCTGGGTCGGTGCGGTCCGCGGTTGCATCAGCTACGGACGACCGAACGCTTTATAGGGTCCGACAGGATGGCGAAAGGGATTCGAAAGATTTCGAGTTTTCCCTTTAGTAGTATCGGAAGATGCCTTTCATATCTTCTGGCATTTCTTCCAGTGATTATTATTTCAGACTTCATTGCTGCGATCTTGGATAAGAGACTTATAGCGTCATTGGACTCGGATTTTTCGATCGGTACAGGGACATTGTCCCTGACTTACCGACGCAGTCCAATATTGTCATTACAACATGTGTTTTATTTTTCGACGCTATATATATATATATATACAAGCCTGCTACTAAGCATGATAGTTTAGTTTCTTGTCCGCGTTGCTCATTTCTGCCATTTTATCATTTTTACAAATAGTTTATTTTGGCAGAGCAGGGCATACCGAGAGTTCATATGCGTCTAGACGGTGTGATTAAAGACTGCATATATTCTTTTTCGCCGTTTATGTCTTTTCCAATTTCAATGTTGGGAACGACATTATGTATAGTAGACTTAACTTAGACGCTTTATTATACGTAATCCGCCTTACTGAGGCGTTATCATTACGTCTTCAAGAAAAGATTTACGGGATATTATTCTCAATGTAATTTCTTTTGAGGGCAGTAGTTTGTTCACGTATAACTCCGCCCTTCAGTGGCTGATTGGAGTTGGTTAGATGTGACGCAGCCCTAGCTACATCCACACGCGTGGATAGTAAGGTTAAGAACTCTCTCAGAGTCGCTTCGTTCTCGGAGGAGCTTCTCTTCGACGGCAACTTTCCGGCAATCCATGAATTGCTCGATTTATACGTTCTCTTGTCTATCTAGTGTTACAAGAGATTCAGACTGGGGCAAACATTCGGTGGTTGACTCAGAGAGTGCCGCCGCAGTTGCCGGACCCGAGTGTGGCTGTTATGACGGTTGCCAGTCAAACAGATTGGGATATATACTGATCCCTACGGATTTGAAGTGCCAGGGTCTTTGGGTTCCGCAGTCTTTTAGCTATCAGTTTAACTTCCGCGGAATAATGTTTTTTTAGGCTTGCTTTATGTCATTGCATGAACATTATTCAGAAACGCATGCCCAAATTCCTGTCCTTTAATTCGACAGTAGTGGCGTATCTCCGGAACCAGGGAGGCACTCTTTCGTTTCCGTTATTCAATTTAATGGAAAGAATCTGTCTGTTGGTTATAGTACACCAAGTTCAGTTTTGGTCCGTCATATTCCGGGTCGTCTGATTGTTTTATCGGACTCCCGTTCTCTTACGGGTCGCTTGTTGCTGTCAGAATGGACTCTCAACAAACAAGTATTCAATCAGATTTGCTATCTATGGGAGCGCCCAATGATGATTTATTTATGACACAGCTTGCTATCAATTGCAGACGTATGTGTTGGCTTGTCCAGATCTCTGAGCTAATAGTGTTAACGCTCTATTGATCTATAGGACGGAATGATAGGATACGCGTATCCTCCGGCGCTGTTGTTTTAGCAGGTATTGCTAAGATAAACAACCACAATACATTTCTGTTGATAGCATCTCTATCTTCACAGAGATCATGAGTAATTTACTCTCTTGTCTACTGTGGGTCTTAACGTGAAATCTTCCTCTATGTGAGGATCTTTTTTCACTGGGTAAATCGTGTCATCTTTATCACAACCAGCAAGGTCGCAACCTTCATGTATTCCGTTGTGTGGTCCGTATTGCTTTGTAAGCACTGTACTGGACGAGCTTTGGACGTGATTTCTTACTATAGGAGATCCTCTTCTTCGCTATTCTATGCGACTAAAGTGGAGGCTCTTCCGTCGTGGTGTAGGGATCATTATGTTCATATTGTTGATCCCTCCATACTACTCATTGCTATTTTTTAGTATACTTGTTTCACAAGATCTACTGCAGCCTGTTATTATTTAGGTTATAGGTTTATGTTACCTCATACCTATGCACTCTACGATAGTTTACAATTGAGTCTTTTGTCTCTTTATCTAAGTCAGTTAGTAACTTTTTGATAAATAGACTTAGAATCTTTAGATTAAATTCCTATACGGATTTTAACTTCGGTTCTTATTTAGCTAAGTAATCATTTGAGCCTCTGGAAACAGTAGTTTTCAAATTCTGACCTTTTAGACAGTAATTCTGTTGGTTTCTCTTTTACTGTAGAGTCAGTGAGTTTCATGCACTATCGATGGATGATTTTCACTTTCATAGTTTTGGAATCAATACTTCCGTTACTATTTAGGTTGGATTGTTGCATAAGAGTTAGGCTCCTATTATCCGGAACCTATTATTTTAAGGTCCTTCCGTCTTCGTATGGGCATAGGCCTTTACTCTTTCCGGGTACAGTTTATGTATTTATAAACAGATATCTGTTTATTACAAGGGCGTAAGCTTCTTCTGTCTTTGATGTCTAGTAGAAGGACGTTACGCTCCATTTTATTGTTAATGGATTCTATTAACTATCGGTACTGCTTATGGTATATCATTGACTTAGCAGTTGTGCTTAAGATTTCGGCTCATGAAGTAAGAGTTCTTCTACTTCTTGGGCTTACATTAATAGTGTCGCTATTATAGATTTTTGAAGGCCGCTCATTGCGCTCAGCCATCCACATTCATGAATTTTATCTTAGAAATATCGAGTCAATTTCTTGAGGCCTCTTTTGTTAGGTCTATTATCTACTGCTCAGAATGTCATTCACTTAACAGTTGCTACTATAGCTAGGTAGGCTGTCTGTTTCGGCAGTGTCTCCGTTCGGCTGCCCTCTTCGCTCTGGGCTATTTGACCCAGGGCAAGAAAAAGGGGGGGGGGGAGGGTGTTCCCTTGGGTCACCTGTTTTACTATGAAAACAAGGGGATACCTCCTCCGGAGTTAGTAATTCTGAGCTGTTATTGGGATGGTTGTTTAGTGAGAAGTTTAAGTTTATAAAATTCATTCAAGTCTTAGTTTTTAAAGTATAGCTTTTGAATATTGCATATGTCAACGGACATGATTATGCAATTCTCAGACACTTTTAGGAGTATAAGAGTCTCTATTCTCTAGACTTACTTTATTATTGGCTTACTTTAAAAATTATTAGTATAAGGATTATATTGGATATTAATAGAGTACATGGATGTATGAAGCTCAATTTTGGAAGGTGTTGTATCTTTCTAATTTATCATAAATAAGAAAGATACATGTAAGGCCTATTACTTCTTTTCCCTACAGGGGATGACTCTATTTTATTTTATTGAGCGTATTCCATTTTGCTCTATGTCCTTGGCCCTCCAGCCTTTTTACTATTCAGCTATGTCTGGGTCATTGGTACAGTATAAAAATGTTAAAAAATTTATAGTAATTTCTATATTTTTTATACTTACCAATGACCCAGACGGGGATGGCCCTCCCAGGAGTTGGGAACTCTTGCCTTCCCGCTGAGTACATAGCGCTTACCAGGCACTGGTTATTAGAATGATAAATGGCGCCAATTTCGGAACGTCCTTGACACTGCGCATGCGCAGTAGGGCGAAGTGTGGAGGGCCTTTCAGGACATGTTTTCTTTAGTTTTAGATGCAAATTTTTGGGATTGGGGGGCAAAATTTGTGTTTGGCCCTATATTTTAAGAGTTAGCACCAGCTATGTCTGGGTCATTGGTAAGTATAAAAAATATATAAATTACTATAAATTTTTTAACTTTTTTTATTTTTGTAGATGTAAACAGGGCCAGATTAGTTGCTCAAACAAAAAACATACACGGGGTGTGTGTTGATCAGTTGTCTGGTAACAGAATTGCTTCCTATTCTGAGGTACATATCCGACATTACTGTAATGCATTTGATTATATGGCACCAATTGCTTTCTTTGGCTAACAGTTTGAATATGAACAATTTTATTGCTCCAAGAAGTACTGCATCAAGGTAAACAACTCTGGCTTGGTTCATTTCAGCTAAGATCATCATCATCAGCCCAGTGAAGTCAAATCAGCTGAGTTTGTTAACCCTTTACCCAACTCAGACGATATCAAAATTTATTATTTTAAATACCATTTTTTAAAATTTTTCAAAAAATTTCAACAAAACCATATCATGTGACCCCTTGTTGGAACGAGCTTGATGAGCTCGTTCCAACGAGGGGTCACATGATATGGTTTTGTTGAAATTTTTTGAAAAATAATATTTTTTCAACTGCTGAATTTGCATATTACGTGGGCAGATGCGAGCAGTTCGTTAGGTAAAGGGTTAATGGACAATTCTGGGAAAGAAAATCGTACCAAATAAATAAATGTAGGTCATCACCAACATGCAGATTTCCAAGATGGCGTATTGAAGTCAAGACCTCGTCTCTGGGCATATATCAACATGTTCATTAGGACGAGTTGTTATATGTCCCAGAGACGAGGTTGATACTTCCAAAACACCATCTTGGAAATCCATGTAATGGTAATGACCAGTTTATCTTACAATATTCCACATTTTTTTGACTTGTTCGCATAGTGAAGGGCTTGGCTACAGTTTTTATCGGCATCTGTTTTGAAAATCATTCAGCATATATAAATTGATTGATTTTATGAATGAAGATCTCAACGTCATGGTATTGCATTCTTGCGCAGTACATGGCATAATCCCCATTCATTGTTCTGCTTGTACAAAAGCCGCTGAAGTTTATAGTAATGTTTTATCTGTGTGTTTATTTGTTTTATTTTATCCCCCACAACAAGTTGTATGGGGTGGGGGGGGATTGGGGGTGGTGTATATTGGAATCCATCTGTCCATCCATCCGTCCAACCATCTATCCATCCATCCATCTTGCCGTCCATCTATCTGCAGACATAATTTTGTCCAGTGATTTTCACCGATGTTTATCGGTCGATTCATTTGAAACTTGGTATGGCTATTCCCTACCATGGGAATCTGTGCACCTGCGATTATAGTTTTGATCTGACATTTTTTGCCAGAGCTATGCCCCTTTTCATCGTAGAATAATCATGACAGCAGGGGGTATCAGCAGGCCCATCTCGGACCGTCACACCTCTAGTTTTTGATGTTTAACGCATGGTTGGCATATTAAAAATATCGTGCCAACAAATCATCTTGTCTAATTTATTTTGTTGAGCTGGTGATTTATTTATCATATAATTACTTTTATCAAAAATGGTGGCCTTAACATGTGTAATAACTCAGTGCAAATTATTTGTAGGTAAAAAGTATTCTCTTTCTGAATCAAATGATTGCACCTGAGGTTGCTACCCTCGATACAGATTTGTATTTTGTCAAGATGTTTTTACTTGTATTCAGGCCTTTAAATTCTTCCCAAATAACGACGGTAAATGCTGTACCCAAATAAGATAATTGCGCCCAAATTATGCAGAGTTTGAGACTTTTTCCAAAGTTCTGCAGTGGTTCTGCAATATATAGTTTGTCCAGGTTTCCCTGATGCTTGCAGTATAGCTTAGAGCTGACCTTCGAATCAAACAATGCAACAGATAAATAATTATAAAAAACAAACCCACAGAGTATATGACACTGTCGACGACGATTGCTTTTCTTTGGCAAATTCTATATGATCATGCACTTGAAGCTGGAGATCTATTATATTCATGTTTGTGGCATTTCCTGTTAAACGTCATGCGCAATTTACATCCAAATTGGACTTTGGTTCGACACCGGGAAACTAAGAAGCCTTCTTGAGTCAATTTAAGTCAAGGGATGGCGGGAACCAGTGATAATGGTGAAGACCTATAACAAGGGGTTGTAAACTCCTAAACTATCATTTTAAGAGGGGACCTGAAACCTAAAACAGACTCCAAGAAAGAAGAAAATATCGGAGCCTTTTCTCCAACCATGCAGGCCGCAATATGGCTGATCCATCTTTGCTGCTCATCAAAAAATTCAGGAAAAATTCCCTGAGAAACAAGAACTGTTTTTTTTTTTAACCCTTTACCTATCATAAAAAGCAAACGACACTTGCAAAAATAATTCTTGCATAACTAATTTTTTTCATTTTTTGTCTCAAAAACATAGGTTATGACCTCTCATTGGAACGATCTCGATGAGCTCGTTCCAACGAGGGGTCATAACCTATGTTTTTGAGACAAAAAATGAAAAAATAATGAAAATTAATTGGCGATTCTTGAGAATAGCACTGGGTGGTTTGGGCCATTACTTTGGTTAAAGGGTTAATAGCCTAATTTAATTTTTTTCTCTGGACAAGTGTTTTTGTGTTTGAGTACTTTTTGTCAGAATTGTCACCTTTAGTCGTTTAAATTGATTTTCCTAAGTCCTGCTTATATACATTTGTTTTCTTATAATTTATTGGAAATTTCTTGCAAACAGTTTTCCATTACTTACATAAACTGAGCTTTCTACCGGTTAAGATATGTTAAACTTGAAAACAGACTCTACAATTTTGTTGTCTCTTGTTATTTTTCAGACGCACATATCCATATGGGATGCTAGAAACTTTGATAAACCTGTATCCTTTTACCAACTCATCAGTTTGTTACTTCAGACAAAGTCTTACTCATTATAAAAGAAAAACATTTCACTTCACCCTGGTTTATTTAGTCTTGTTTGTCCTTACCTGAAAATTGAAAAGACGGTTGAAATTTATTGGTTGATTACTATATTTTCATTTCATGGGGCCCCACAAAGTATATCTTCTGTTTTTCAAGCCACTTTTTTGTAAAACTGCATGTGGGCAGGCGTTTTGAATATCGTGCAGCCCTACTACAAAATGTTAACTCTCCCGGAATGCTCTGGAAAATCCCGGAATTTCAGTGTAGTTCCCGGCCTCCCTAACTGGAATCAGTTTTGGATCAAAAATCCCAAAAAACAACAGTCAAATATTTTGTTCCCGTTGTAACTTATGAAAAACGTTCAGAGTCAAATCACATGCATTTCAAACTCTGGTAAAAACTCATGAAGCAGTAAAATATGGATTTCAGTTAAATTTATTTAAGAAAAGGCTATTTTATGATATATATTTCAACTGTGTTCATGTTTATTTCTGGGGTTTTTCTTCGGAGATTCATGATAAATGTGCGAGTGTCGAAGTGAAAATAGGTGACTTACTTTCAAAAAATTGAAAACTCCACCTTCATTTAAATGCAGTTTTTGGAAATTAAAATATATGAAAAGGAATTAAATAATATATATTTATTTATTCCTTCATAGAATAGCTTTAATTCTCATCTCTTTTCCAAAATCAAAATGTAAACAACAACTATTTAGCACAGCTTAAAAGTAGGTTAAAGTTGCTTAGGATGCCGACAAATTATGACCGCATATTTAAACACAATGGACTTTTTTTCTAACATGACATTTATTCTGTTGTGCTGACTACAAAACTGTTAACTGTTGGCCATCTGTAACCAGAAAATTTCGAATGGAATTAAACAAAAATGCTTCAATGATGAAAAGAAAAGTTTTGTGTAGGGCACAAGCGTCCCACATGCATGAAGTTTGATAAGGATACTTTCTGAGTACTAATGTTCTTGAAGTAACTGAACATCAGGACATCTTTTCCTGTTAACATTTCCAGACTTGGGAAATTATTAGCTAAGTAGACTTTGATAACAGCAAACCACAGGTGGATGGTGGATGTGCTCTGGGGACAGTGTGGGTGGGTGGTGGCTTTGCTCATGAAGAAGAGGATCCTGGGGGGGGGGGGGGGGGGTCAAATCAACAGTTATTTTATGATTTTTTAACATAGCATAAATGCATCAGTATAGTTGACAACTAGATCTGGATATAACCTGGTGTTAATAGTGGTCCGTGAGCTGAAAATTCACAAGTTTTTTCTTTTATTTTGCCCCCGCGTGAACTTTTCCCTGAAATCCATCCCATTTCCCTGAAAATCACCCTCAGGTTCCCTGAAAAATTATTCTGGAGGTTAACATGTCTGCCCTACTAGTCTCATCAAATTCTAGCCTGGTACTATAACAGGTACTAATAACAAATCACAAACCATTCTTGAGGTGCTCTTATTGAAAAATGAGGTCATTGTTATTCATGATTTTCTTTAATTTTCTGGAGAGCTCACTCAAAGTTTATCAGACTTGAATGTAACATTATGGTTTATATAATTGTTTCTGAAGATATATATATATATATATAGAGATTCCAACATTTCCGTTAGGGACAAAATGTTGAGTCCCTCTTTATGGAGCTTTGGGCGGAAAGTCTAGTGCTGAAATTGCTGATCAACAAACTGGTTACCATCATAGCTGGTTGAAAAAACTGTAAGCAGGATAACCACAATGTTAATACTTTATTATACCCCCCCCCCCCCCCCCCCCCCCTGCAAACAAAGATATATAGGAATCACTGTGTCCGTCCATCCGTCTGTCCATCTGTCCATCCTTGTAAGCGCAACTCCTCCTAAACCATTTGTAGAATTTTCATGAAACTTTACACAATGGAAGAACTCCATATGCAGATGTGCATGAAGCAATATAATTCCGTTTTGACATTTCCAAGGGGAGATAATCTAACTTATACATTTCAGGTGCGGGGGGTATCACTTTGTGAGCTTGATCACAGTACCTCTAGTATTATCTGTGGTATAAAAAAGCCCATTTATTCCCCAAAATGCAAATGTTACTGCACAAATTATTCAAGGTTGCCCCGGTTGAACACATGCAGAACATGAAAATATTATGTAGACTGTTACATGACTATGGTTCCACAGTTTTTGTATTGTATGATATGCCACTTTCTTACTCACATTCCGCTATTGCGATTGGTTCAAAAGTATGTCACATGCATTCTAAGAAAACAACGAGTGAAGATCATATTTTCAGTTTTCATTTTTAAAATTATTTATTTATTGATGTTTACGGTCACATACTTATGCACAATGGTGGGGGCATGTGGCTTTGCGGTAACCGGTTCTCGTCAGATCACCGAAGTTATGCAATGTCATGCCTGGTTAATCATTGGATGGGTGACCATCTGAGTGATCAATTTGGACTCCTGCGTTGTGTCCTTGGGCAAGGCACTTAACCCTGATTGTCCACATGGTGGCACGATGATGCCGTGTTCTAAGGCGTACTGCACGTCGATGGTACACATGTCTTCAACCAGTCTAACCCTGCCTGTGCTGCAGTGCAGAGTTACGATGTTGGGGAGCTGCTCATAGTGGCTGACCGCGACCATGACACTTTTATGGGTGGAGGAAGCTGGAGTACCCGGAGAGAACCACCGAGCATTGACAAGCAACTGTCGGCTCCCCAACATTCTAACTCTGTTCAAGCTCCGCTCAAGCAGGGTTACAGGGATTGAAGACATGTGCACCATCGACATGCAGTATGCCTTAGTACACAGCGCCATCATGCCCCGATGTAGGTAAGCGGGATAAAGTGCCTTGCTCAAGGACACAACCTCAGGTCGTCCCGGACGGGGATCGAACTCAGGACCTCTAGCATAGAAGTCCATCAGTCTACCACTGAGCCACTGCACTCCCTTTCATTTAATTGAACAGTCTACTAGTAGCACAGCCACAAGATGTCTATTAATAGCACCTATTCTAACAATCATACTTTCCATTCTCATTTAACCCTTTACCCAACGTAACAGCTCAAACCGGCCAGCGCTATTCTAAAAAATTGCTAATTAATTTTCATTAAATTTTAATTTTTTGTCTCAAAAACATAGGTTATGACCCCTCTTGGGAACGAGCTTGTTGAGCTCGTTCCATTGAGAGGTCATAACCTATGTTTTTGAGACAAAAAAAGGACAAAATTAGTTATTCAACATTTTTTTTGTAAGTTTTGTCTGCTTTTCACGTTAGGTAAAGGGTTATTCATTCATTTCAATGCTGACACAACCACAAGGATACCACCTTTAGCGGTAATGATGGCATTTATATTCTTTATGACTTTAATTAATTATTAACCAAAAATATTGACGGTCTGTGGAAAACTGAGCGAGGGGAAAGGGTCTCTAAAAGGGATTGCCTGCCCGTATAATAGAATCTCAGTAGACTCATAAATATTGGTTTTGTAGTTTATCCTTAACATGCTTTTCAGCTTTTTACCCTTCAAGAACTCAGGCCTGTGATAAAAATTAATTGGTGCCCAGCAAGGTGAGAATTTTATAAGTTATAAAAAATATGTGTAGATGAACGTTCAGAAAAAATTCTAATAATATACAGGCCTGAAAATAAGCAGTCTGACATTTGCAGAATGAGGTCCCCAGAGGGTGAATTTGATGATGCTATCTCATACAGTGGGCCAATTTATCCTCTGGGTACCTCTTTCTGTTTAGTTTTGAGACACTGATTCAGATTGGGGTTCACAGAGGGTGAATTTAGTGATGCTACCCTGCTATGCAGGGTAGCATCACTAAATTCACCCTCTGGAGACCTCATTTTGCAGATGACAGTCTGCTTATTTTCTGGCTTGATAATATACATAATTCAGCCCTTGTTGAGTCTTCTTTATCCTCAAATGGGTGTCTACAACATGAATATCAAGCCTGATACAGTGGAGCCCACTTAATTGGATATCTCTTAACTGAATAACCCTGTTAATCGAATATAATTTCCCCACACAAAACCATTTACCATACCTCCAGTACAAATTTGACCTGTTAATTGAATAAAGGTTATAGAGTAAAAAAAAAATCTTGGTTAAGAAATTGCCCTGACTCTGCCCAGTTTTTCTTTGTTTATAGACCAATTTGGCCTCAGTACATCCAATACAGGCATTTAATCTATTATATCTTGTTTGACAGAACTCCTGGAGATCTGTCGAACAAGATATAATAGAATAAATGCTAAGTTTATCTTTAGATTACAGGGAAGTGACACAATCCCTGTTAATTGAATTCTGTTAATTGAATAATTTTCATTGGCAAAGTGGCTATTCAATTAACAGCAGGGTATGCACATCCTTGAAAAGTCCTTGAATTTCAGTCTTACTCCTTGAATTTTGAAAATTCAGAAAATGTGCTTGAAAAGTACTTGAAAATCCATCAGACTCCTTGAAAGTCCTTGAATTTTGCCCTATATCATTTTTACCTGTGTGATAGTGGACAATTGAAACATCTCTTTTGTACATTTTTTGTTGAAAAATGAAAAAAATTAACATAAATAATGGATAATTGATAAATAAGGAATTAAAGATCAGGCATTATTTAACTGGGTGTCATTCTGTATGCACCATAATTTTGTTACAGAGCATTTTAGAAGCACCGTTTTTCTGGAATTGAGAAGGATGAGGTAGAAGACATTTTTAACCCTTTACCCAATGTAACGGACAAAACTGGCCAGTGCTATTCTAAAAAATGGCCAATTAATTCCAGTTATTTTTCTTATTTTTGTCTCAGAAACATAGGTTATGACCCCTCGTTGGAATGAGCTCATCGAACTCGTTCCATAGAGGGGACATAACCTATGTTTTTGACACAAAAATTAGTAATTTGAGAATTTTTTTTGCAAATGTCATCTGCTTTTTATGTTAAGTAAAGGGTTAAAATAGGTAAGCATCCAAAAAAGGTTATATTCCGAAATGTACATATTTTTATACTGTACCAATGACCCAGACATAGCTGGTGCTAACTCTTAAAATATAGGGCCAAACACAAATTTTGCCCCCCAATCCCCAAAATTTGCATCTAAAACCAAAGAAAACATGTCCTGAATGGCCCTCCACACTACACCTCTACTGCGCATGCGCAGTGTCAAGGACATTCCGAAATTGGCGCCATTAATTATTCTAAGTTTGGCCCTTCATCAGTTAACATCTGACTGATCTTTGTGCTTGTAAATCTCAGTTTAAATGATGCCAGACACATAAATATTAGTGAAATGGTGATTCTAAGGAGGATAGAGAAGGAGGAGAGGAAAAATGTGTGACAGAATATTATCAGGGCTGTAACTTAAAATTTTTTAATGAAATTATGTTAAGTTACCTATTTTCGAGGCAGCAGCCATTTTGTTGTCATTCTGGTTATTTATTTACACTGATTTTTCAGTGTTTTCCTCTCTCCCTTTCCTTTAAGTCCCCCCTTGCTATTCTCCCATGCTTTTGGCATAGTTTCTGTAATTATTATTACTAAATTTTCTTGGGAGTTTTAGCTGAATAACAGAATGAATTCTGTTCTTTTCCCCATGTTTACATCTTCACCTACGGGTGGTTAGGCGTTGTGTTCTGCATCTACCATCTGTTGTTCTGCAGTTTCTTCCCTGGAGGTCTCTGTTTTGCATCAGATAGTGTATTTTTGGTAACAGATTCCGGGCCTGGGTGCCTGGAGTCTTATTTTAGTGTTTTTACACTCATTGTTTACATTTACAACAGCCCTCTGTGTGAGGGGGGGATTTCTTGAAAATATTATCTTGATGTTATTTTAATCATAACTAGATACATTATTATTGTTCGTAAGTGTTGAATAAATTGTTTAAAATATTTTTAAAATTTTTGTCCACACTTAGGCTTGGGATCCATTGGGGCTCAATGTTACTTTTCAGAAACTTGGGCTGTTCTGAAAAAATATTTTTTCAAAATATTTTGATTTCAGTTATTTTTTCTATATTAATGGATCATATTATTATTATGTATTTTGATTGCCAGGGGTTGGTGCGAGTACCAGGACTTGTTTTCTTTTCACATTGAAAGGATTTTGATCAATTGTAATAAGAGGAAGTCTTCCTCTGACTTTTATAATCATTCTATATGTGGTCAGTGTACTCGCATTAACTCCTGTTCTGTATCGTATGATTTCGATGACAACATGGGAAGCGTATGTCACGGTATGTTAGTGGGGAATTGGACACTCCGGTCCTTTCCCCGCAGGGTCACTCTACTTTATCAATTTCTATTTCAGACGATCAAGATTAGGGTGATGTATCTGTGATGTCTTCCAACAGTGTGCCTCCGTCATCACAATTAATAAAGGGCTAGCGGAAAGGTGCTCATGTAAATACGCCAATTGCCTAAGAGGACCCTAGTAGGTTTGACGACCTTTGACGTCCGCTAGCTCGCCCGGTGTAGCGTCCATTCATCGAATGGTTCGGCAGCCGGGTTCGTCCGTTGCGGTCTAGAAGGAGTTTTGGGGTGATACGAGCACTATAAATCAACCAAATGCACACCCAGTGACGGCGGATTAGAGGGAGAACGGAGGAAGCCTTTTAGTCCGGTTCATAGCTCGTTCTGGTCCATCCGGACGGCGAGCGAGAGAGGCCCCTCTCTCGTACAACATCTGGCCCCAGATGTTGTGGTACAAAATGTTTCGCATTCGGAGCATACGTCCGTCGCTCGGGACGCTCCGACATATAGTCAGTCCGGAGTAGACTGTCAATAAGGCTTCCTCATTCTCATGGTAGCGCACACGACCGCTCTTGGCTACGTGACCTCGGATATCCAGTCAGCTTCGCCAGTCAGAGAATCATCGGCGACCAGGTCACACCATCCGGTAGCCAGGGACACGAGGCCTGCAGACTCCGGACGTTCGCATAGGAAAGTGTGCGGGAGTCAACGTACACGGAGCTTCCGGCGGCAATGCATCGTAAGACCGCTACTGCACAGGCCTCGGGAACGGACGTGCTTTCCTAAATAGCACAGCTTATCGCAGCATCAACTGAATCTGTCGCATATTTTTTATCCGACGATGCTGGGTCGGGACGCTCCGCGGAAGCGGGTACGGACGTCCGAAAATTTTATCCGGTCTGACGGGATACCGAAAGGGATTTGGAGGATTTCGAGCTTTCCCTTTCGGAACAACATATGCTGTTGTGTATGTCATCTGACTTGATCTTCTACATCTTCTTTCGTCGGACCAGAATGCTGCGATGCCGGATAAGAAACTGATAGCGTCGGTGGACTTAGAAATTTTTTGTTCGGTTCAGGGACATCGTCCCTCAGTTCCGACATAGTCCAATAATGTCACACAAACTTTCGAATTATTGAACGACGCTATATATATATATTATTATTATATGCTTGCTATAACCAAGCATTTCTGGTTTCTTGTTCGCAAAGTTACGGAGATGTCTTTCAAAAGTGTGCCTCTGTCGTCATAGTTAATGAAGAGCTAGCGGCAATAAGTGCTCATGGAATATGTCTATCGCCTAAGAGATCCCTTGTAGGATCGACAGAGTGACATTCGCTAGCTCACCCGGTGTAGCGTACATTCATCGAATGGTTCGGCTGCCGGGTTCGTCCGTTGCGGTCTAGGAAGGAGATTTGGGTGATGCGAGCACTATAATTACTTTAGTACTCACCCAGTGACGGCGGATTGAGGACAGATCGGAGGAAGCCTGTTAGTCCAGTTCCTGGCTTGTCCAGGTCCGTCCGGACTGTGAGCGAGAGAGGTCCCTCTCTCGTCCAACAACATAGGGGACTGCATATTGTGGTTCAGATATTTTACATTCGGAGCATATGTCTGTCGGTCGGGACGCTCTGTTATATTGACAGTCCGAGAGACTGTCGATAATGCTTCCTCATCCTCACAGCAGGGCACACGACCGCACATTGGCTATGTGACCTCAAGTATCCGATCAGTTTCGTCATTCAGTGATTCCACGGCGAATAGGTCACGCCATCCGGTAGCCAAGGGACACGAGGCCTATACACTCCGTTCGCTCGCATATTGGTAGTATGCACGGGGTAACGATCACAGAGCTTCCAGCGGCAATGCATTGTAGGACCGCTTCTCCTCAGGCCTCAGTGACGGACGTGCTATCCGAGTTAGCACAGTTGTTTCGCAGCATCCCAGCAATCGACAGTTTCTTACTCGAATCAGGAATTATCTGACGGCGCTGGGTCGGTGAGGTCTGCGGTTGCATCAGGTACGGACGACCGAACGCTTTATAGGGTCCAACAGGATGGCGAAAGGGATTCGAAAGATTTCGAGTTTTCCCTTTCGTAGCATCGGAAGCTGCCATTCATATCTTCTGGCATTATCTTCCAGTGATTGTTATTTCGGACTACATTGCTGCGATGTCGGATAAGAGACTTATAGCGTCATTGGACACGGAATTTTGGATCGGTTCAGGGACATTGTCCCTGACTTACCGACACAGTCCAATAATGTCATTAGAACATGTGTTTTATTTTTCGACGCTATATATGCATATAAGCCTGCTACCAAGCATGATAGTTTAGTTTCTTGTCCGCAATGCTCATTTCTGCCGTTTTATCATTTATACAAATAATTTATTTTGGCAGAGCAGGGCATACCGAGAGTTCATATGCGTCTAGACGGCGTGGTTAAAGACTGGAAATGTTAAAAAATTTATAGTAATTTATATATTTTTTATACTTACCAATGACCCAGACTTAGCTGGTGCTAACTCTAACAAAACCAGGGCCAAACACAAATTTTGCCCCCCAATCCCCAAAATTTGCATCCAAAACAAAAAGAAATCATGTCCTAAAGGACCTCCATACTACGCCTCTACTGCACATGCGCAGTGACGCAGTCGTCCCGAAATTGGCGCCAATTATCATTCTTACTGGCAGTGCCTGGTCAGCCCTATGTACTCAGTGGGGAGGCAAGAGTTCCCAACTCCAGGGAGGGCCATCCCCGTCTGGGTCATTGGTGAGTATAAAAAATATATAAATTACTATAAATTTTTTAACATTTTTATACTGTACCAATGACCCAGACTTAGCTGAATAGTAAACAGGCTGGAGGGCCTAGGACATAGAGGAAAATCCAATAAGCTCAACTATATAGTAAAGAGGTAACCCCTTAAGGAGAAAAGGAGTATTAGGCTTTACATGTATCTTTCTTATTTAATATTAAATTAAAAAGATACACTACCCTTAATAATTGAGCACAATAACATTCATGTTCTCTATTAACATCCAGTATAACCCTTATACTAATTATTTTTAAAGCAAGCCAATAAATAAAGTAGTCCAGAGAATTGAGACTCTTTATAGTCATTTAAAAGTGTCCGAGTATTGTATATTAAAGCCCGTTTGACACTTGACATATACAAATGCTTCACACCGAGCTACACTTTAAAAATAAGACATGAATGAATTTAAACATTAATATTACACTTTAAAACCATCCCGGAAGCGACTCAGAAATACTGACTTGGAGGAGGCATTCCCTTGCTTTTCACTATAAAGCAGGTGACCTAAGGGAACACCCCCCCCCCCCCCCCTTCCCCTTGCCCTGGGTCAAATAGCCCAGAGCGAAGAGGGCAGCCGGACGGAGTCACTGCCGGAACAGAAAGCCTGCATAACTATAGTTGCAACTGTTTAGTGGACGACATTCTGAGCAACAGATAACGGACCTAAACAATGCAGGTCTCCAGAAATGGACTCAATATTTCTGAGATAAAAATTTGTAAATGTGGATGGCTGAGACCAATAAGCAGCCTTCATTAAATCTGTAATAGCAACACTATTAGCATAAGCCCAGGAAGTAGAAAGAGCTCTTACTTCATGAGCAGAAATCTTAAGCACAGACTGCTGAGAAGAAGATAAATCTTCATAAGCAGTACGGATAGTTAACTGAATCCATCTAGCAATAGAATGGACTGAAATGTCCTTTTTATTAGGCATCAAAGACAGAAAGAAACGTTTCCGTCCCTTTCTGATAAACTGAGATCTCTGTTTATAGATACGTAGTGCTCTAACAGGACTGAGTAAAGGCCTACGCCCGTCTGAAGACGGAAGAGCCTTAATAACAATAGGTTCCAGATATTTATTAGGAGCCTGATTCTTAGCTAAAAAACCCACATTAGTAGTGAAGGTGATAGTGTTCCCAACACTACGATAATGAGAATCATCCACCGATAGTGCATGAAGCTCACTGACTCTTCTGGCAGAAGAGAAAGCTAAGAGAAAAGCTGTCTTATAAGATAAGAATTTGAAATCTACTGTCCCAAGAGGTTCAAATGGCTTTTCCTTCAATTTAAGGAGAACCCAAGCTAAATTCCACTTAGGAATTAATCTAAGAGTTCTGGGTCTATTTATCGAAAAGTTTCTAACCAACTTCGATAAAGAGACATTAGATCCAATTTGTAAACTATCATGATGTGCATAGGTATCAGATAACATAGATCTATAACCCTTTATAGTAACAGGCTGCAGTTTGATTTCGTCAAACAAGTATACTAGAAAGTTTGCAATGTCTGGTATAGAGGGATCAAATATATCTACAGAATGATCCCTACACCAACGACGAAAAACCTTCCACTTAGCCGCATAGTTTAGCAAAGAGGAGGTCCTCCTACAGTTAGAAATCGCGTCCACTGCTCGTCCTGTAAAGTGCTTGCCATGCAAGAAGGACCGCACAACGGAAAAACGTGAAGGTTGAGACCTTGCGGGTTGTGATGGAGTTGGCGCGATTTCCCCTGCGAAAGAAGATCCTCTCGTGGAGGAAGCTTCCGCGGTAGGTCCCACAACAGACACCTGAGTAGATTTATCCACGGTCTCTGTGGCGACAGAGATGCTACCAACAGAATCTTGCATTGAGATTGTTTTATCTTTAGCAATACTTGTTGAATTAACGGCGCTGGAGGATACGCATATCCTATCATTCCGTCCCAAGGGATCGACAGAGCGTCTACTGCAAATGCTCTTGGATCCGGACACGGAGACACATACGTCTGCAACTAATTGTTGAGATGTGTCGCAAATAAGTCTATCATTGGCCGTTCCCATTGGTAGCAAATCTGATTGAATACTTGTTTGTTGAGAGTCCACTCCGACGGCAACAAACGACCCTTTCGTGAAAGGGAGTCTGCTAGCACATTCAGACGACCCGGTATGTGACGGACCGAAAGAAGAACGTGATGTTCTAACGCAAACAGAAGGATTCTTTCCGTTAGATTGAACAACGGAACTGAATGAGTGCCTCCCTGATTCCGTATATACGCCACTACTGTCGTATTGTCGGATAGGATTTGGACATGAGCATCGTGAATAATGTCCATCCAGTGACGTAACGCAAGCCAAATTGACATCATTTCCTTGATGTTTATGTGCTAGCACAGGAATTGCGGATCCCAAAGACCCTGGCATCTCGAATCCGTTGGGATTAATGATGCACCCCAACCTGTTTGACTGGCATCCGTCATAACGGTAAAACTCGGATCTGGCAACTGCAGCGGAACTCCTTGAGTTAACCACTGAATGTTTGCCCAAGTCTGAATCTCTTGTTTCACTTGATCTGACAAGAGAACGTCTACATCGAGCGAATGAATTTTCACACTCCAATTCTGAGTCAGGAAAATTTGAAGAGGACGTGTGCGTAGCCGCCCCATCGGAATGAGATCCGCGGCGGCTCCGCACAGACCTATCAGTCTCATAAATTCTCTCGCCGTGACTTTGTCTGCGTGCAGACAATAGCGAGCGTAACAACTGACTAATTTCGCTCTGGTTAACGGCAGACGAACGAGATTGTCGTGCGTCTCGAAGCTCATTCCCAGATGAGTGAATGACTTGGACGGCACCAGATCCGACTTCTCCTCGTTTACTATAAAACCGAGACGTCGGAGCAATAGAAGAAGATTCTGAACATCGTTCTGAAGCGTTAACTCGTTGCCGTACCTCTGAAGAATGTCGTCCAGGTAGGCCGACGTTACTGCAGACGAATGAGCTCGGAAGTAGATCATTACCGAGTTCATTACCCGAGTGAAAGCCCAGGGTGCTAGATTCAATCCGAAGCACATCGCCCAGAATTGATACACCACTCCAAGGACTGCGAAGCGTAGATACTTTCGGAATGTCGGATGTACCATGACGTGAAAGTACGCATCTTTGAGATCTATGCTCGTTGCATAATCGTTCACCCGAATACTCGCTCTGACCGATCGAATCGTCTCCATATAAAATTTCGGAGCGACGATCAGCTTGTTTATCCAGCTCAAATCTATGACTGGACGGAACGAGCCGTCTGGTTTCGGAACCAGAAACAGATGGCTGTAGAATCCCAGAGATTCCTGGTTTTCTACGACCTCTACCGCGTTCTTCATTAAAAGAGACTGCACCTCTGATAACAGAGCGTCTCTTTTCTGTGGATTTGACGGAAGATGAGTCCACTTTGGACTTCGAGTTAATGGAGGCTTTCGTTTGAAGGATATCTTCAGACCTTCCGAAGTCACTCCTCTCACCCAAGGGTCGTACGTAATCGACGCCCACTCTTGTGAAAAACTCGACAACCTTCCGCCAACCGGAACGCGATAGAGGTTTAAGCCATCACCTCCTGGACCTGCGAGGCCTGCGGTAGGAGAAACCACGTCTTCCACGACCCGCACCTCGCCTCGTCGACCTCGGGGCATCCGACCGATTGTCCCGGCCTGAAGGACGTCCCGAACGAGAGTCGCTATCCTGACGGTCTCTCGAATAAGACCAAGAGGACGCACCGGAACCTCTATAGGAACCTCTCTTGGGCGCATTAGACCCAGAAGTGCCTGTCTTATTCGTGTCTGCTGTATCCGACTTCTTAGGAGCTGATCTGAACAACAGAGAATCATTAGCTTTCTTTTTAATTTTATCATAAATAGCGGAAAGCTTGCCGTCAAAGAGAAGTTCTCCTGAGACCGATGCGACTCTAAGAGAGTTCTTCACCTTAGAATCCACTAGTGTGGATGTAGCTAGGGCTGCGTCACGTCTAACCAACTCCAGATTTGCCACTGAAAGGGCGGAGTTACACGTGGAATAAGCTACTGCCCTTGAAAGAAGTCTTAAAGAGGATTGTATATCCTGAAACTCTTCCCCTTGAAGGCGCAGTGATAACGCCTTAGTAAGGTGATCTGCGTAAGATAAGGCATCTAAATTGGCTCTGTTAGACGCAATAGCTGTTTCCAACACCGCGGTTGGAATAGAAGCTGACGACGGTAATGATAGCTCTAAGTCTTCCGCCTCGTCGTCCATACGCAGAGGAACTCTCGGTATACCCTGTCCTGCCGTATCGAATTTATTCCTTGTGTTAATGAAAGGCAGGTTGAGAGTATTAGCGGACAAGAAACCTGCTTTCCCCGTCCTGGAAGCAAGTTTAAATATAGCGTCGTTCAATAATTCAAATGTTCTAGCAACATTATTGGACTGCGACGGAAACTCGGGAGCGATGTCCCTGAACTGCTCAAAAAATTCAGAGTCCAATGACGCTATAATTCTCCTGTCCGGAAGCGCAGCAGTCTGGCCCGATGGAACAACTTGAGGGAGAAAGTGCCGGATGAAGTCCACGGCAGCTTTATGTTGTTCCGAAAGGGATAGCTCCAAGTCATCCGTATCCCTTTCACCATCCGGTCGGACCTCATGATGTTCCCGGTCGTCCGCCCCCGATGCTTCGGCGGAGCGTACCGACCCAGCGCCGTCGGATAATTCTCGATCCGACACCGTTTCTGTCGGCTGCTGGGATGCTGCGATAAGCTGTGCTATCTGCACAAGAATGTCCGGCGTCGAGACCTGCGGAGGCGCAGTCTTTCGCTGCTTCGCCGAGGGCAGCTCCGCATCAGATGGCTCCCGCATACTTTTCCTATGCGAACGTCCAGAGTCCATCGGTCTCGAAACCCTGGCTGCCGGATGGTGTGACCTGGTCGCCGAAGAATCCTTGATCGGCGAAGCTGGTAATATATCGGCGGTCACGCAGCCAAGGTGCGGTCGTGTGCGCTGACGAGAAGAGGAAGCCTTAACAGTCTCTGCGGACTGCTTATACAACGGAGCGTCCCGAGCGACGGACGTATGCTCCGCTAAAGACACATTTTGTACCACAACATCTGGTCCCAGATGTTGTTGTACGAGAGAGGGACCTCTCTCGCTCGCGGCCCGGCTGGACCTGGACGAGCTAGGAACCGGACTAAAAGGCTTCCTCAGTTCTCGCTTACTATCCGCCGTCACTGGGTGTGCATCTATTATGTTTATAGTGCTCGCGTCACCAAAAATTTCCTCTTGGACCGCATCGGACGAATCCGGCTGCCGAACCATTTGGTGAATGGACGCTACACCAGGCGAGCTAGCGGACGACATTTGTCTAATCTCCATGAGCACTTTTGCCGCTAGCTCTGAATTCATTTGTGACGACGGACGCACACTTGAAGAAGATAACATGGAAACATCACCCTGTTCTGGTTCCTCTGAAATAGAAACTGAGAGAGTAGAGTGACCTTGCGGAGAAAGAGCCGGCATCGCTCTTTCTCCAGAAACAACATATCGTGACACACGTTTCCAATGTTTCTCATCCCAATGTTCACATATAGGACAGGGATTAATGCGAGAACACTGACTACAATTAATACAATGATCATGAAAGTCAGAGGAAGATTTCTTCCTATTACAATTTGAACAACGTCCCTTCATTGTGAAAGAACAACAATAAGTCCTAGTTACTCGCAAAAACCCCTGACACAAAGATACATAATAACATGATCCATTAATAAATGAAAAAACAATTGCAAAACAAAATAATTTTGTAAAAATATTTTTTCAGCGAAGCCCAAGTTGCTGAAAAGTAACGTTGAGCCCCGATGGATCCAATGGCAAAGTGTGGTCAAAAATTTTAAATTTATATAAAATAATTAATGAGACACTTTCGGATAATATAAATGTATCTTATAATGAGATAAACTACAACAAAGGCAAACAGCCCCCCTCAAAAAAGGCTGTTGCCAATGAAAACAAACAGTGTAAACACACTAGAAAACATGACTCCAGGCACTGAATAAACTGGCCCGGAATCAGTCATCAATTACACTCTATCTGATGCAAAACAGAGACTCCCAGGGGAGAATCTGTAGAACATCAGATGGAAGATGCAGAACACAAACGTTATACACCCATGGGTGAAAACGTAACTATGGGGAAAATAACAGAAAACATTCTGTAACCAAGTAACTCTCCCAGGAAATTTAGAAATGAAATTTCTCAAAAATATGCCAAAAGCATGGGAGAATTGCAAGGGGGGACTTTAGAAGGCTAGGGAAGAGGAAACACTGAATAAGCAGTGCAACAATTAGCAAGAATGACAACAAGAGGCCCATGCCTCGAAAATAGGCAACTTAACATAATTTCATCAAAAAATTTTAAGTACAGCCCTGATTATTTTTTGCCACTTCTTTTTCCTCTCCTCCTTCTATCCTCCTTAGAATCACATTTTCTCCAAAAATTACGTGTCTGGCATCCTTTAAACTGAGATTTACAAGCACAAAGATCAGTGAGATGTTGACTGATGAAGGGCCAAACAGAGAATGATAATTGGCGCCAATTTCGGGACGACTGCGTCACTGCGCATGCGCAGTAGAGGCGTAGTATGGAGGTCCTTTAGGACATGATTTCTTTTTGTTTTGGATGCAAATTTTGGGGATTGGGGGGCAAAATTTGTGTTTGGCCCTGGTTTTGTTAGAGTTAGCACCAGCTAAGTCTGGGTCATTGGTACAGTATAAAAATATTCTTTTTCGCTGTCTATGTCTTTTCCAACCACAATGTTGGAAACGACAATGATGTCTAGTAGACTTAACTTAGACGCTTTATCATACGTAATCCACCTTACTGACGCGTTATCATTACGTATTCAAGAAAAGATTTACGGGATATTATTCTCAATGTAATTTCTTTTGAGGGCAGTAGTTTGTTCACGTATAACTCCGCCCTTCAGTGGCTGATTGGAGTTGGTTAGACGTGACGCATCCCTAGCTACATCCACGCGCGTGGATAGTAAGGTGAAGAACTCTCTCAGAGTCGCTTCGTTCTCGGAGAAGCCTCTCTTTGTCGGCAACTTTTCAGCAATCCATGAATTGCTCGATTTACACGTTCTCTTGTCTATCTAGTGTTACAAGAGATTCAGACTGGGGCAAACATTCGGTGGTTGACTCAGAGAGTGCCACTGCAGTTGCCGGATCCGAGTGTTATAGTTATGACGGTTGCCAGTCAAACAGATTGGGATATAATATTGATCCCAACGGATTCGAAGTGCCAGGGTCTTTGGGGTCCGCAGTCTCTAAGCAAGCAATTATCTTCCGCGGAATAATGTTTTTTAGGCTTGCTTTATGTCATTGGATGAACATTATTCAGAAACGCATGTCCAAATCCTGTCCATCAATTCGACAGTAGTGGCGTATCTCTGGAACCAGGGAGGTACTCATTAGTTTCCGTTATTCAATTTAATGGAAAGAATCCATCTGTTGGTTATAGTACACCAAGTTCTGTTTCGGTCCATCATATTCCAGGTCGTCTGATTGTTTTACCGGACTCCCGTTCACTTAGGGGTCGCTTGTTGCCGTCAGAATGGACTCTCAACAAACAAGTATTCAATCAGATTTGCTATCAATGGGAGCGCCCAATGATAATTTATTTACGGCACAGCTTGCTAATCAATTGCAGACGTATGTGTTGACTTGTCCGGATCTCTGAGCTAATGTTGTTAACGCTCTATTGATCTAATAGGACGGAATGATAGGATATGCGTATCCTCCGGCACTGTTGTTTCAGCAGGTATTGCTAAGATAAACAACCACAATACATTTCTGTTGATAGCATCTCTGTCTTCACAGAGACCGTGGGTACTTTACTCTGATGTCTACTGTGGGACTTAACGCGAAATCTTCCTCAATGAGAGGATCTTTTTTCGCTGGGTAAATCGTGTCATCTTTATCACAACCCGCAAGGTCGCAACCTTCACGTATTCCGTCGTGTGGTCCGTATTGCATTGTAAGCATTGTACTGGACGAGCTTTGGACGCGATTTCTTACTATAGGAGATCCTCTTCTTCGCTGTTCTATGCGGCTAAAGTGGAGGCTCTTCTGTCGTTGGTGTAGGGATCACTATGTTCATATTGTTGATCCCTCCATACTACTCATTGCAACTTTTTAGTATACTTGTTTGACAAGATCTACTGCAGCCTGTTATTATTAAGGGTATAGGTTTATGTTACCTCATACCTATGCACTCTATGATAGTTTACAATTGAGTCTTATGTCTCTTTATCTAAGTCAGTTAGTAACTTTTTGATAAATAGACTTAGAATCTTTAGATTAAATTCCTATATGGAATTTAACTTCGGTTCTTATTTAGCTAAGTAATCATTTGAGCCTCTGGAAACAGTAGTTTTCAAATTCTGACCTTTTAGACAGTAATTCTGTTGGCTTCTCTTTTACTGAAGAGTCAGTGAGTTTCATGCACTATCGATGGATGATTTTCACTTTCGTAGTTTCGGAATCACTACTTCCTTTACTATTTAGGTTGGATTTTTGCATAAGAGTCAGGCTCCTAATATCCGGAACCTGTTGTTATTAAGGTCCTTCCGTCTTCGTACGGGCATAGGCCTTTACTCTGTCCGGTTAGAGTTTATGTATTTATAAACAGATATCTGTTTATTACTACGGGCATAACTTCTTCTGTCTTTGATGCCTATTAGAAGGACGTTACGCTCCATTCTATTGCTAATGGATTCAATTAACTATCGATACTGCTGATGGTATATCTTGACTCAGCAGTTGTGTTTGAGATTTCGGCTCATGAAGTAAGAGTTCTTCTACATCTTGGGCTTACATTAATAGTGTCGCTATTATAGATTTTTGAAGGCTGCTCATTGTGCTTAGCCATCCACATTCATGAATTTTTTATCTCAGAAATATTGAGTCCATTTCTGGAGGCCTCTATTGTTGGGTCTATTATCTACTGCTCAGAATGTCATTCACTTAACAGTTACTACTATAGCTAGGTAGGCTGTCTGTTTCGGCAGTGACTCCGTTCTGCTGCCCTCTTCGCTCTGGGCTATTTGACCCAGGGCAAGAAAGGGGGGGGGGGGGGAGGGTGTTCCCTTCGGTCACCTGTTTTACTATGAAAACAAGGGGATACCTCCTCCGGAGTTAGTAATTCTGAGCTGTTATTGGGATGGTTGTTTAGTGAGAAGTTTATGTTTTAAAAATTCATTCAAGTCTTAGTTTTTAAAGTATAGCTTTTGAATATATCACGTGTCAACGGACATGATTATGCAATCCTCAGACACTTTTAAGGAGTATAAGAGTCTCTATTCTCTAGACTTACTTTATTTATTGGCTTACTTTAAAAATTATTAGTATAAGGATTATATTGGATATTAATAGAGTACATGGATGTATGATGCTCAATTTTGGAAGGTGTTGTATCTTTCTAATTTATCATAAATAAGAAAGATACATGTAAGGCCTATTACTTCTTTTTCCCTAGAGGGGATGACTCTATTTTATATTATTGAGTGTATTCCATCTTGTTCTATGTCCTTGGCCCTCCAGCCTTTTTACTATTCAGCTATGTCTGGGTCATTGGTACAGTATAAAAATGTTAAAAAATTTATAGTAATTTCTATATTTTTTATACTTACCAATGATCCAGACGGGGATGGCCCTCCCAGGAGTTGGGAACTCTTGCCTCCCCGCTGAGTACATAGCGCTTACCAGGCACTGGTTATTAGAATGATTAATGGCGCCAATTTCGGAACGTCCTTGACACTGCGCATGCACAGTAGAGGTGTAGTGTGGAGGGCCATTCAGGACATGCTTTCTTTGGTTTTAGATGCAAATTTTGGGGATTGGGGGGCAAAATTTGTGTTTGGCCCTATATTTTAAGAGTTAGCACCAGCTATGTCTGGGTCATTGGTAAGTATAAAAAATATAGAAATTACTATAAATTTTTTAACTTTTAAAAAACGTTGGAAAATGCTGATATGTCCTTGAAAAGTCCTTGAATTTTTTGGGTCCTTGACTGTAAGAACTCTGAACACGGTTCCATGGTATGAATTTCTCCTTTTTTCCCATTGTTGGGTACTATATAGAATAAATAGGTACTAGGCCCGGTAATCAGATTTAACTCTTTACCTCATGAAGACGATATCAAAATTTATTATTTTAAATATCATTTTTTAATTTTTTTCCAAAAATTTCAACAAAACCATATCACGTGGCCCCTCATTGGAATGAGCTCGACGAGCTTGTTCCAGTGAGGGGTCACATGATATGGTTTTGTTGAAATGCTTCGAAAAATAACATTTTTTCAGCTGCTGAATTTGCATATTACGCGGGTGGATGCGGGCGATTTGTTGGGTAAAGGGTTAAACCACAAGTAGGATAAGGGTTTTATTCTGTGAGTGGTTTGAAGCTGATTACTGGCCCTGTTATCTATTGGTTTTATTGAAACCATGCTCTTAATAAATAATCAACTTTGTCACTTAAAATAGAGAAAAACGTTACTGTCTTTCACAAACACATGAATTTGTTTTGTTTACATCTGTGCCGGTGGGCAGTACTACCAGCTGCATGTGAATGCTTGATCGACAGCTAGACACATTGTCAAAGTTAATTGAATTTACCTTGCTTTTTTCAGTCAAATTATTATTAACAATTCTAAAATTTTATTTTAAATATTCATTTGTAAGTATTTTAACCCTTTACCTATCATGATAAGCAGATGACAGTTGCAAACAAAATTCTTGAATAACTAACATTTTTCATTTTTTGCCTCAAAAACATAGGTTATGACCCCTCTTTGGAACGAGCTCGACAAGCTCATTCCAAAGAGGGGTCATCACCTATGTTTTTTGAGACAAAAAATGAAAAAAAATAATGAAAATTAAATGGCAATTTTTGTGAATTGCGCTGGCCGGTTTTGACCGTTACGTTGGGTAAAGGGTTAAACTTAGAAAGTCATTGCACGTAGTAGATAGTACTGCAAAATGTCGTATGTTTGAATGAAACAACACAAAGTGTGAATGTATCAAAGTTGTCAAATTGGGTCATGTCAAAAATTAAGTTGTATGGGCTTCCTACTATAGGTGTATATTTTTAGCTGCGACAAGCAGCTCTATAAGTGGCAATGTCGGTCTGTCTGTCAGTCACTCGGTCAGTCTGTCTGTGACCAACGAGTTTCAAAACTCAATAACTTTTGAAATACTTGATGGAATGACTTTATATTTGGCATGTAAGTGTATCTTATTGATGTCTAGCCACTGTTCAATGCATGTGTTGTTCCAAATATTTTTCTTGGAGTTATGGCCCTTGATGAACTTAGAATTTTTTGAGATTGCACCACCCGTCGCAGCTACGGCGTCGATGTCGCGATTTTCTTTAACTGCGGTAGAAGCTTTACACAGGTAGTGGGGTTAAAAGCTAAAATTTAGCATACAGGTTTTTCACAGGTAGAAACATAGGTGAGCTTGGTATAAAATTTTGTCCCCTTAGTTTAACCCTCTTCCTGCAATGACAATAACCAGGCAGCATTATTCATAAAAAAAGCATTTAAGTTTCATTATTTATTCAATTTAGCCTAAAAAACACAGCTTCTTACACCTCATTGGAATGAGCCCACATAACTCATTCCAATGAAGGTGTCACAAGCTATGTTTTTGTAGCAAGGACTTCTCAGCTTGCAGCCTGCACCTCTACCTACTGAGCCACCATGCCCCTGATATAGCTACTTGGAATTGGGGATATAGCACTCAGTCTTTCATCTGTCCACCCTTCCATCCTATTGTCCATTCATCTGTAGACAAAAACGAACAGCACCAAAACTCAATTCAAGGCTAATTGTTATGAAACTTGATGCATATTGACGAAATGAAGAGGATGTAACATTTTGGGTTTGTACAGCCATCAAAATTGGATACTAAGACACACTTGCCACCCTTGTAGAAATGATCAGCTTAACCCTTATTTATTTACATTTATTTATTGGTGTTTAAGGTCACATACTTATGCACAATGGCTAATCGTGACCATGACAGTTTTACGTGTGGAGGAAGCTGGCCTACCCGGATAGAATCACCAAGCATCGATGAGCAACTGTCTGCTCCTCAACATTCAAACTCTGTTCAAGCTCCGCCCAAGTAGGGTTACAGCAGTTGAATACATGTGCACCATCGACGTGCAGTACGCCTTAGTACACGGCATCATTGTGCCCCCATGTAGGCAACTGGGATAAAGTGCCTTGCTCAAGGACACAATGCTGGTCGTCCCGTACGGGGATCGAACTCGAGACCTCTAGCATAGAGGTCCCAACAGTTTACCAAAATATTTTAAAAATCTTCTTCTCAAGAACCAGTGTGTACAATGACTTGATATTTGCTATGGAGCTTCCATATGAGATGTAGAATCAAGTTTGTTCAAACGAAGTTTGTGAAGTAATATTTGGCTTTGTAATAGGAGGGGTAAGATTTTTGGCCTCGCCCAAAATTTCTGTTTTCTGAACCGATGGTCTGGTATGTACCAAATTTGGTTTGTGGTAGTATTGGGTCATAAGTACTTGACCCATGCAAAAAAAAAAAAAATTCCCACATCCCCATGGGAACCCTGGGAACTGAAAATAGAAATATTTTCAAACGCCCATATTTCCCAAACCCCACGGAACAGAGAGCTTTTATTTGGTATGAAGTATCCTTATGACCAGTAGAATTGAATGGTGAAAAAAAATTGCCATCGGTTATGTTAGGGTGTTCTGTAATGGGCATCGAAAAAATGCTGAGTCAGCATATTTGCAAAAATTTAAAAAAATCTTTTTTCCAGAACCAATCATCAGAATCTTTTGATATTTGGTATACAGCATTCATGGGGGGGGGGGGGGGGGGGGTCAGATAAAAGTTTGTTGAGATAAAACTCTTTAGTTCATATTTGGGCTCTCTACAGGAGCCCGAAGTTTTAACATAGGGTAATATGGGGAATATTCTTTAAAAATCTTCTTCTTCAGAACCACCAGTCAGAATCTTTTAATATTTGGTATACATCATTGTTATGAGGGTCAGATTCTAGATTGTTCAAACCAAGTCCCTAGGTTAATATTTGGGCTTCCTATGGAAGCCCAAATTTTATCTTTGTTCAATATGGAGGGTAATTTAAAAAAATCTTCTTCTTCAGATCCATCAGTCAGAATGCTTTGATATTTGGTATGCAACATCTCTATGGGGGTCAGATTCCAGGTTGTTCAATTCGAGTGCCTAGGTTAATATTTGGGCTCCATATGGGAACATGAAATTTAACTTAGTACAATATGAGGGAATTTCTTCAAAAATCTTCTTCTTCAGATTCACTTGTCAGAATGCTTTCACATTTGGTATACAACATCTCTAGGGGGGTCAGATTCAAGTTTGTTCAAATCGGATCCATAGGTTAATATTTGGGCTTGCTATGGTAGCCCAAATTTGAATTTAGTGCAATTCGAAGAAATTTCTTTACAATTTCTCTTCTTCAGATCCAAAAGTCAGAATGCTTTCATATTCGGTACACAACATCTCTAGGGAAGTCAGATTTAACTGTGTTCAAATCAAGAGCCTGGGTTAATATTTGGGCTCTCTATGGGAGCCGGAATTGGCCATTTTGCTGAAGAATTCAAAATTTTGTATTCAGTACCCTCTAGAGGTACTAAGATTTATCCACATAGGTTGTATCAAGGGGCTTCATAGGGAAGCTCTACATTTTACTTATGATCAACTGAAGAAAAGGCATGATGCCCAGATTATTTTTGTCACTCCTGAGGGACTCAAGGATTGACAGTGTAGCCAATGGAGATGGCTTGCTTAATGTAGACTCATTCTTGGACTCTGTTTAAATTGTGTTCTGTACAAGATGAGTGCTTCAGGCCCCGTGGGGCCTCTTGTTATACATTATTGCTACACGTTGACATTCTACATCCTGTGGCTTTGAAGTTCTTTTTAGGCAAGCCATTGCTGCCTTTTTTGGTAGCCAAGATTTGCCTAAAAACAACTGCCAAGATAGTTACAATTTAAGTTGTGAGTCAACCCAGAGACAGCATACAGTAAGTATGATCAGAGTGTGAATTAAGCCCTAAGGGTTAAATGAAATAACAGTAAACTCAAAATGGCCATACATGTACTGTAAAAGTGATAAATTTCATCCCCTTCCCAATTTGAGGTACAGTGGAGCCCACTTAATTGGATATCTCTTAATTGTATATCCCTGTTAATTCAATATATTTTCACAATACAAAACCATTTACCATACCTCCAGTACAAATTTGACCTGTTAATTGAATATAGGTTATAGAGTAAACTCCTGTTAATTGGATAAAAAATCTTGTAACCTGTCGAGAAATTACCGACTCTCCCCAGTTTTCCTTTGTTTATGGACCTATTTGGCCTCAGTACATTCAATACAGGTATTTAATCTATTATATCTTGTTTGACAGAGCTCATGGAGCTCTGTCAAACAAGATATAATAGAATAAATACCTAGTTTATCTCTAGAATACAGGAAAGTGACAATCCCTGTTAATTGAATACCCCTGTTAATTGAATAATGTTCATTGGTGAAGTGGCTATTCAATTAACAGGGTCCCAATGTATCTGCAATGTCAGGCACTTCTTTGTTGCATGTCATGACCAAGCCTGGAAATAAGCAATCTGTCATTTGTTGAATAAGGTCCCCAGAGGGTGAATTTGGTTATGTTATCCCCCAATTTATCCTCTGGGTAGCACTTTCTTTTTATAACAGACCTTGATTCAGATTGATGTTAACAGAGGGTAAATTTAGTGATGCTACACTGCTGTGAAGGGTAGCATCACTAAATTCACCCTCTGGGGACATCATTCTGCAAATGACAGTCTGCTTATTTCCAGACTAGGTCACGACAGATGTTTCTTGGGTGAAATCTCATTAACCCTTTACCCAACGAATCACCAGCATCTGCCCATGTAATGTGCAAAATGGGCAGTTGAAAAAATTCAATTTTTCAAAATATTTCCAACAAAACCATATCATGTGACCCCTCATTGGAACAAGCTCATTGAGCTCGTTCCAATGAGGGGTCGCATGATATGGTTTTGTTGAATTTTTTTTTTTAATTTAAAAAAATGATATTTATAATAATAAATTTTGATATCGTCTGCATTGGGTAAAGGGTTAATATTGTCCTTGACAGTTTAATTTTCAAAGCCTTGAAAGTCTTTGAATTGTTTTGTGAGAGGGTTTTTTTATACGTTTAGCAACCAGGGAAATTTGTTTGTGTTTATTTGTTTTCTTACTTTTTACAGAATGGGTTATTTAGCAGCATTATGTAGAGACAGTTCTGTCGTCAGGTTGTATGATGTGCGGCATACAGTCGTTGGTAATTATCAACTTCCTTTTTCTTTGATCTGATATTTTTTCTTAAAACGAATACTTATAATGTAAGAACAAAACAGTTTTTTTCTCAGAAATAGAGGTTATAAATATTTATTACTTTCCAAAGTGTGATTTACTGGGATTTCTGGGTTTGATTATAAACGATAACTTCACAAGTGCATTATGCAATCAACAATTGGGTTATGTATCCATGCGCGCAAACAAAGACGCTTTGCCGTGGGTGTAATGGGAACTTCATTGTTTTTTTTGTTTTTTCCAACCCTTTACCTAACATAAAAAGCAGACAACTCTTGCAAAAAAAATTCTTGAATAACTATTTTTTTCATTTTTTTATCTCAAAAACATAGGTTATGACCCCTCATTGGAACGAGCTCGACAAGCTCGTTCCAATGAGAGGTCATACTCTATGTTTTAGAGACAAAAAAATGAAAAAATAATGAAAATTAATTGGTGATTTTTGAGAGTAGTGCTGGCCGGTTTTGGTCGATAGGTTAGTAAAGGGTTAAATAATATAATTATCGTTAATAATGAAAAGTAATAAACAGAGTAATCGCTTGACTGGACTGGTTACGTGAAATAATTCATTCAAGGGACTATATTGTAAGACACTTGTGAACATTTGCACACTCCTGTTTGTACAACGTCCCTCACCTCTCATGAATTATTTCACGTAACCAGTCCAGTCAAGCAATTACTCTCTATGTTAAACTAGTATCAAGTCAAGATGGTATTCATATTGGGTATCATGGCAAGGCCTTTAGGTTCAGTTTTTCATTTTCTCTTGCTAATTTTTTTTCAGGTTCTGATGAACTGGAGCCATCGGTTGTTGAAAGAAACATACAGCGTAAGTATGATATTTATATTTGGAGATGACTGTAGTCCTCTTGTAGTTTGTGCCCTTTAATTTCATTTAACCCTTCCCTTTGCTTGTTGTAACTTAGAGATGAAAACTAATATTTGTAAACAGTATTATATGTTTATTTTTATTAGATAAACTTGACAAAGCCAAGATAAGCTATTGCCATCATGCATGTGGAAGTCTGTCAGTCTGTTCACATTTTATTTGACACAGGCTACACCCCGTAGTTCTTTTCCGATCATCTCAAAATTTCATATGCAGGTTTGAGGTCATGTCTGAATGGGAACATCCCCTTTTTGTCGTGATCGTTCAACTGTGATGGCTGCAAGAGCCCAGAAACCTTTACCACAGTCTACAGGTCATATTTATGATGGGATTGCATTGTGACATGGTAGGATGACTCTGTATAATGTCTAGATGAGAACGTTCCCTTTTGATCGTGATCGGTCAACTGCGAGCCTGAAACCCAAAAACCTTTAGTGCAGTCTACAGGTCATCGTATTTATGAAGGGATTTTTTATTTTAACTTGGTAGGATGACTTCATATAATGTCTAATTGAGAACATCCCCTTTTTGTTGCGAACCTTCAGCCAAAACAGCTGCGAGAACTCAAAACCCCAAAACCTTGAGCACAGTCTACAGGTCGTATTTATGAAGGGATTTCACTGTAACTTGGTTGGATGACTCTGTATAATGTCTAGATGAGAACATGCCCTTTTAGTCGCGATTAGTCAACCATGACAGCTACATGGGCCCAAAGCCTGAAAACCTTTAGCACTTTGTACATGTCGTATTTATGAAAGGATTTTATTGTAACATGGTAGGATGGCTCTCTATAATGTCTAGATGAGAACGTCCTATTTTGGCTGTGATCGGTCAACTGTTTCAGCTGCACAGGCATGTGACCAAGGTTTGTTTAGCACAGTTTACAGTTTATATTTATGAAGCAATTTCATTGTAACTTAGAAGGATAACTTGGTATGATGTCAAAATGAGACTGTAGTATTTTGGTCACGATCGGTCAGTAGTTACTGCAGCCTGGTCACTTGACCTAGATTTCTTTAGCACTGCTTACAGGTTGCTTTTATGAAGGGATTTTATTGTAACTTGGTAGGATAACTTGACATGATATCTAGATGAGACTCTCCTATTTTGGTTATGATTGGTCAACCGTGACCTCCTGTCACATGTCCTAGATTCCTTTATCAAAGTCTATGAGTTATATTTATGAAGGGATTTCATTGTAACTTGGTAGGACGACTCAACTTGGAATGGTTTTACTGTAACTTGGTAACTTTGGTTGACATACGTTAACTGCTTGGGCCACATCAACTCAGGTCTTAATTCTTTAGTACAGTCTACACTCAAATTATTCTTATTGAAAATATAGCACACAGGGAACAGAAATTAACGTATTCTCAATTATCACATTTCTTGTCTTATTTCATAAACCTTTCATAAACATTGAACATTATCCTTTCCATCAAACACTACACACAGTCAAGTTAACCCTTTACCCAACGAATCGTCCGCATCCGCCCGCGCAATATGCAAATTCAGCAGTTGAAAAAATATTATTTTTCAAAACATTTCAACAAAACCATATCATGTGACCCCTTGTTGGACGAGCTCGTTCCAACAAGGGGTCACATGATATGGTTTTGCTGAACTTTTTTGAAAAATTTCAAAAAAGTGATATTTAAAATAATAAATTGATATCGTCTGCGTTGGGTAAAGGGTTAAGCTACAATGTCATTGACAATTTCATTTTTTTCCCAGGACCTATGTCATATGTTTTTGTTTTTTTTCTCCACAGAAACTTCTACTATTGAAAGCACAGATGTTTGATATGCCATTATCACAAAGCTAATGCAAATTTTAGATTAAGCCATGGTAATCACCAAAAACAGTGCTTTTATCTGCAGGCCACTTATAATTATGTATTGGGACAGCTAAAAATAAATATTTTCACAGATGTCCCACATCTTAGAAAATGGGGAAAAAACACAACCTGGTCTTGTTTTGATGCTGAATCAAGTTGTGTGGATTCGTTTTCCATCACTATATATGAAAATCGCCATCCAATTTTTTTTTAGATTTTCATTTTTTGCTTCCAAAACATAGCTTATGCCCCTCATTGGAACATGCACATCGCGCTCATTCTAATGAGGGGTCATAAGCTATGTTTTGGAAGCAAAAAATGAAAATTTTTAGTTACACAAGAATTCTTTTTATGAGTGTCATCTGCCAGTAGCGTTCAGTAAAGGGTTGAAGACTGTCACAATGTAATATTCAATAGTCTTCCTCATGTCAGTCCGGACTGGAAATATTAAAACTTAGGAACAGATTTAAATAAAAACAACAAATCAGTATGTATTATCAATTTTTTATTGTTTAAAAAGGAAAATTAAACACAAACTTAGCTTTAATATTGAGCATTTTGCACCGTTTTGGGGTGACTGGGCCAACTGGAAGCAAGTCTTCTGAGTGTCCCAAACATTGGAGCATAAAAAAAAAAATTTTCTGGAAAAAATGTGTGTCCCAATATATAGAGTAAATACGGCAGTTTTTCAAAATTCTCTGTCAAATATGGGGAATGTATACCAGTTTGTCAGTAAGTTGAAATTTGCATTTTTTCAGCCTTTGGGCAGACAGCTATCTCATCATTTTCATGGCATCCCTCGCACGAGAATAGACTGCTGGCAGTGACACCCACAGAAGTGATCCGTGATGTACAGATTTTTGAGAGAATTTCACTGGTAAGTCCCAAATAAACAGTGCATCATTCTAAACCTGAATTCTTGTCTCCAAGAATGACTGTCATTAGTTGTGATATTGATGTATAAGATTTTATTTTGAGGATTAAATGAAAAGGAAGAAACTACGATTTGAGGCAAAGCATGAAGATTGTAAAGAAATGTTCAAGAAAAAAGCTGAATTACTTTGTTCGTGATTTCTTCTCAAGTCTTCGCTGCCTCAAGAGGCTCCCAAGACTTGACAAGAAATCCCAGTCTTGCCACTTGACTACAATTCTGGAAAGTTTCTGGCAAATACTCCCAGCCTTTTACTAGTCAGGACTTGACAAGAAATCCCATCTACGTCACTTGACTTCTATTCCGGAAAGTGTCTTGCAAATATTCCCAGCATTTAACCCTTTACCCAATGCAGACGGTATCAAAATTTATTATTTTAAATATCATTTTTTCAAATTTTTCAAAAAATTTCAACAAAAACATATCATGTGACCCCTCATTGGAATGAGCTTGACGATCTCGTTCCAAAGAGGGGTCTCAGGATATGGTGTTGTTGAAATTTTCTGAAAAATAATATTCTTTCATCTGCTGAATTTGCATATTACGTGGGCAGATGTGGCCGATTCGTTGGGTAAAGGGTTAAAAACTATGTTGATTAACCCTCTGCACACTGATGTCAAATTATCAAACTTTCAATCTGTAAATATTTCCCATAATGCAGCTTTGAATTTAACTGAATCAATCTTCTTTGACAGAGCTCAAACAAAATTGAATTGATTAAATTCTCAATTGCATTATGAGAAAACTTGCTTCTTGAAATTTTGCTATTTTGACATGAGTGCCCAGAGAAAAACCCGAGCAATGGCGAACAACTGTCAGGCTTCCCAACATTCTAACTCCACACAAGCAGGGTTAGCATTGGTTGAAGACAAATGCACCATCAACTTGCAGCACACCTTAGTACACAACACCACCGTGCCCCCATGCAGGTAATGTGGGTGAAGTGTCTTACCCAAGGACACAACGCGGTTGCCACAGGTGGGATTCAAACCATTGGCCTTTCGGCTTGCAGCCTGCACCTCTACCTACTGAGCCACCTCACCACCAAATATTGACATGTTCTGATCGTACAGTGGAGCCCACTTAATTGGATATCTCTTATTTGTATATCCCTGTTAATCGAATATAATTTTCAAACACAAAACCATTTACCATACCTTCAGTACAAATTTGATCTGTTAATTGCATATGGGTTGTAGAGTAAACTCCTGTTAATTGTATATAAATATTTGTAATATATCGAAAAAATTACTGTGACATGCACCAAATTCCCCTTAATTATCAACATTTTTGGCCTCACTACATCCAATACAGGCATTTATTCTATTATATCTTGTTAGACAGAGCTCTATAAGCTCTGTCAAACAAGATATACTAGAATAAATGCTCAGTTTACCTCCAGAACACAGGAAACTGACCAAATCCCTGTTAATTGTATACTCCTGTTAACTGAATAATTTTCACTGGCAAAATGGATATTCAGTTAAGAGGATTCTACTGTATTAAATATTTCATAGCAATAAAAGATATATGGTATAACAAGTGTTCTTTATTTTACATACATGGTATGTACTCATACCCATACTCGAGTACTTTACAAAGTACTCAGTACTTGTACTCATACTCATACATTTCCCCAGTACTTGTACTCGTATTTTACTCACACATTTTCAGAGTACTCACACTCGAGTTTGGAGGTCTAGTACTCGCCCCAGTCCTGTAGACATCAGTGTGAGGAGGGTTAACCCTTTACCCAATGCAGACGATATCAAAATTTATTATTTTAAATATCATTTTTAGCTCAACTTTGGCGAAGCCAAACTTGAGCTTATGCCATGGCCAGTCGTCCGCCTGGCTGTCTGTCCGTCAACAATGCAATACGGCTCGGGCTAGAGGCCGTATTTATGAACCGATCTTTACGAAGCTTCTTGGGTACCTTTGTTATGACTGTGGGACGAGAACGAGTGTTTTGGGGTCCGATCCGAAATTCAAGTTGGCCGCTGGCGGCCATTTTGTACAGACTTACGTGAAATCAGATTTTTGCGCAGAACTTCCATATGAAAGCGCTGATTTGAATAATTTTTTGTATGAATGTTTAGTACCATTGGATACATCACATAAAATACATGTTTTTTTCTCATGCAGAAATTATGCAAATTAGATGAACTTTGATTTTTTCAGTGCTACTTACACACAGTAAGTACACATGTTAATTCGGCTCGGGCTAGAGGCTGTATTTATCAACCGATCTTCATGAAACTTCTTGGGTACCTCTGTTATCACCTTGGAATGAGAACAAGTGTTTCTCTGAGTGTGGTCCAAAATTCAAGATGGCTGCCAGTGGCCATTTTGTACCGAAATTAAGTCTAATCAGTTTTTTGTACACAACTTCTATACGGCTCAGGCTAGAGGCCTTATTTATGAACCGATCTTTATGAAACTTCTTGGGTACCTTTATTATTGCCGTGGGATGAGAACGGGTGTTTTTGGGTGTGGTCCGAAATTCAAGATGGCCACCAGCAGCCATTTTGTACCAAAATTAGTGCAATCAGTCTTTAGTACAGAACTTCTGCATGAAAGTTCTGATTTGAATAAATTTTTGTATGAATGTTTCGTAAAATTGAATACATCACATACAGTACGGGTTTTTTTTCTCGTGCAGAAATTATGCAAATTAGATGAATTTTGATTTATTTAGTGCTACTTATACACTGTAAGTGCACATGTCAATACGGCTTGGGCTAGAAGCTGTATTTATCAACTGATCTTCACAAAACTTCTTGGGTACCTTTGTTATCACCTTGGGACAAGAAAGAGTGTTTCTGAGTGCGGTCCAAAATTCAAGATGGCTGCCAGTGGCCATTTTGTACCGAAATTAGGTCCAATCAGTTTTTTGTCACAACTTCTATACAGCTCGTATTTATGAACTGATCTTCACGAAACTTTTTGGGTACCTTTGTTTTCACTTTGGGACAGGAATGAGTGTGTTTTGGGGTGCCTTTCTTATCACTGTGCTATGAGAACAAATATTTTGGGGTTCAGTCAGACCCACTCTGGGACACAAAGATTTCTTTTCTAGTTTAGGATCTGACTGTCACCCACCTTTACAATACTTTACCTATACATTTGTTACAGGCTACGGTCAGTATTTATGTACAGACCGTTACAATACTTTATATGTACCTTTGTTATCAGGTCATTACCTAGATGTTTGTCATTGCTGTGTCACATACTATACATGTACATGCCTTGACAAGTTGAGCTGCAGTGTCATTGACACTTTCATTTGAAATTTTTCAAAAGATTTCAACAAAACCATATTGTGTGACCCATCGTTGGAACGAGCTCGACGAGCTTGTTCCAACGAGGGGTCACATGATATGGTTTTGTTGAAATGTTTTGAAAAATAATATTTTTTCAACTGCTGAATTTGCATATTACGTTGGCGGATGCGGCTGATTCGTTGGGTAAAGGGTTAAGCCATCACTAAAATCTAGAAGCCAGTCAGCCATAAAATGGATGTGTCAGGTGGATCATCTGGCTTGCTAGTCACCCTTGCATAACTTCTTGGTTTTGAAGTCTAATGGTCCGCTTATTCAGTTAACCCCTAGCACTTGAGGTTGGATTGCCATGACTCGGTCATTCCTTATAATTCATAGTCCTAATGGTAAAGAAAAATAAAAAGAACATCCTCCCTGCCACTCTCCCTCCCTCTCCTATTTGAAAAAAATAATTATCTGAGAATCAAAACCATTTATTTTTTTTGGGCCTTACTGGAAAATTTTTAATTTTCTGTGTGTACTTCTTTATAGATTTTCCCAATATTTGGGTTAAGAGTTATCAAGAGTCCCCTAGAGCCCTGCGAAGCTTTGATAGTTGATTCGATTTCGATTCTTAAGTTGGTATTCGGTTTGATTTGAAATCGGCAATCCGATTCATTTTTCTTCAAATCTTTTCAATGGAATTTCACTTGTTATTGGTCATCTTTTCGTCTCACACAACAACAAGCTGAGATAGAAATTGTACACAAATAATGTTGAAAATAAAGTCTGGGTGCAATTTCCGCTATATTAACATAAAAAAGCATCTGTTACCAATGACACCATCCATGCTACTTGCAGTTTTGCTAGTCACTACCACTGCCAAGTGCAAAATTATAGTACCCAGACTATATCGATGATGAGTTCACGGATGCAATCAGCTAGTCCTGTCCAGTGCCCAGTACAGAATTCTCGCACTTATTTCTGTTTTTGAACAAAAATCCTTACTGAGTGATATCCCACCTACGTACATCATCAAAGCATGCCTTCGATGAAGGCATGCCTTAATGATGTAGTTGGGATATTTTATCAGTCGGGACTTCAAGACGCCTGTATTCGATTAGATTTTGGATAATAGACTTAATTTGATTTTAGTCAAGTAACAAGGGTGGCGTTGCGGTAACCGGTTCTTGTCAGATCACCGAAGTTAAGCAACGTCGAGCCCGGTTAGTCCTCGGATGGGTGACCGTCTGAGCAATCGTTTCAGACTCCCGCGTTGTGTCCTCGGGCAAGGCACTTAACCCCGATTGTCCACATGGGGGCACGATGACGCCATGTACTAATGTGTACTGCACGTCGATGGTGCGCATGTCTTCAGCCAGTCTAACCCTGCCTGTGCTGCAGTATGGAGATACATTGTTGGGGAGCTGGCAGCTGCTCGTCGTTGCTTGGTAGTTCTCTCTGGGTAAATAAATAAATAGCTAAATAAATAGACAAGTAACAATATAACATGGCAATACTATTGTAGGTTTGGAATCCTTTATTACACATGACATGGTCATGTGGAAAGAAATCTGTCAGCTGCCAGCCTGAATCCACTGAATCAACAGACTTCATGGATGAAGACATTTCCATAAAGATGAGGAGGAGAGCAATAAAAGGATATGGGACCCATGTAAGTTTTTTTTGCCAGTCGAAATACCCAGCATTGAACAAATATTGGATGTGAATTGTTAGAATAGAGTTTACTCTTGAACGACAACTGCAATGTTTTCTTCATGTTATCGGTGGGGTTAGAGAGAACAGTATGTTAAGGCCACACAAATTAGATGTTCTGTTTCTCAGGCCATTATTTGTAATATTGCAAGCAGGCGAACGGTTTTTAGCTCACCTGACTGAAAGTCATGGTGAGCTATTCTGATCACTTTTTGTCTGTTGTCTGTCGTGAAGGTGGTGTTTGGGTCTTTTTCTCTCAAACCACTGGCCACATTTTAATGAAATTTCACCTGAATAGTGGTTATATAGGGGCATTTGGGTTTTTCTTCAAATTGGGTTTCTGCTCATATTGAGGAGGAGGTGAGGCCAAAATGTCTGAATTTAAAAAAAAATTCTTCTTCTCATGAACCAGCTGTAGCAGAGACTTGATTTTGGTATGCAGCTTCCTTTTGAGGTGTAGACTCAAGTCTGTTCAAGAAAAGTTTGAGGGGCAATATTTGTCATCATTATGGGAGGGACAAGAATTTTTGCCCCACCCAAAATTTCTCTTTTCCAAACTATCTCTCTCTCTCTCTATCTCCCCCTCTCTCTCTCTCTTTCTATCTGTCTCTCTGTGTATCCATCTCTCTGTCTCTCTGGTTTATAGGTCATATTTCTTCTTTTGTTGTTCACAGATCGAAGAACTTGGATTTGTTTGGAATGGTCACTCACCCTGGCTCTGTCTCTCACTCTCTCTCTCTCTGAGTGAGAAAGAGAGACAGGAGGGACATCAGTAGTTAATAAGATAGACAGACATAGGGACAGGCAGAAGGGGTTTGATTCAGCTGTGGTCACTGCGATAGGGTTAAAATGATAAAATGTTCCGTGGATGCAATGCTTCATTTCTGAGGTGTGGTATTGCAGGAATTTGTTTGGGTATCTAGAGTGGCCGAATATGGGACCCTTTCCCAATGGCATTTAGGGCTGATTTTTCCCAAGCCCAATCTCTGTCCCCACTGAAGCAAAAATTTAATGCACAAATGGTGCCCTGAAGGTAGTCATACGGTTCCAGAAAACCAAGAACTCCATAGGTAAAAATTTGGCCTCCCTGTTGGAGGATGCCCATCATGGGATCCACACAAAATTTTATATTTTTATACTGTACCAATGACCCAGATATAGTTGCTGGTGCTAACTCTTAAAATATAGGGCCAAACACAAATTTTGCCCCCCAATCCCCAAAATTTGCATCTAAAACCAAAGAAAACATGTCCTGAATGGCCCTCCACACTTCACCTCTACTGTGCATGCGCAGTGTCAAGGACATTCCGAAATTGGCGCCATTAATCATTCTAAGTTTGGCCCTTCATCAGTTAACATCTGACTGATCTTTGTGCTTGTAAATCTCAGTTTAAATGATGCCAGACACATAAATATTAGTGAAATGGTGATTCTAAGGAGGATAGAGAAGGGGGAGAGGAAAAATGTGTGACAGAATATTATCAGGGCTGTAACTTAAAATTTTTTAATGAAATTATGTTAAGTTACCTATTTTCGAGGCAGCAGCCATTTTGTTGTCATTCTGGTTATTTAGTTACACTGATTTTTCAGTGTTTTCCTCTCTCCCTTTCCTTTAAGTCCCCTCTTGCTATTCTCCCATGCTTTTGGCATAGTTTCTGTAATTATTATTACTAAAATTTCTTGGGAGTTTTAGCTGAATAACAGAATGAATTCTGTTCTTTCCCCATGTTTACGTCTTCACCTACGGGTGGTTAGGCATTGTGTTCTGCATCTACCATCTGATGTTCTGCAGTTTCTTCCCTGGAAGTCTCTGTTTTGCATCAGATAGTGTATTTTTGGTAACTGATTTCGGGCCTGGGTGCCTGGAGTCTTATTTTAGTGTTTTTACACTCTTTGTTTACATTTACAACAGCCCTCTGTGTGAGGGGGGGATTTCTTGAAAATAACATCTTGATGTTATTTTAATCATAACTAGATACATTATTATTGTTTGTAAGTGTTGAATAAATTGTTTAAAATATTTTTAAAATTTTTGTCCACACTTAGGCTTGGGATCCATTGGGGCTCAACGTTACTTTTTTTGTTCTGAAAAAATATTTTTTCAAAATATTTTGATTTCAATTATTTTTTCTATATTAATGGATCATATTATTGTTATGTATTTTGATTGCCAGGGGTGCGTGCGAGTACCAGGACTTTGTTTTCTTTTCACATTGAAAGGATTTTGATCAATTGTAATAAGAGGAAGTCTTCCTCTGACTTTTATAATCATTCTATATGTGGTCAGTGTACTCGCATTAACTCCTGTTCTGTATCGTATGATTTCGATGACAACATGGGAAGCGTATGTCACGGTATGTTAGTGGGGAATTGGACACTCCGGTCCTTTCCCCGCAGGGTCACTCTACTTTATCAATTTCTATTTCAGACGATCAAGATTAGGGTGATGTATCTGTGATGTCTTCCAACAGTGTGCCTCCGTCGTCACAATTAATGAAGGGCTAGCAGAAAAGTGCTCATGTAAATACGCCAATTGCCTAAGAGGACCCTAATAGGTTCGACGGCCTTTGACGTCCGCTAGCTCGCACGGTGTAGCGTCCATTCATCGAATGGTTCGGCAGCCGGGTTCGTCCGTTGCGGTCTAGAAGGAGTTTTGGGGTGATGCGAGCACTATAAATCAACCAAATGCACACCCAGTGACGGCGGATTAGAGGGAGAACGGAGGAAGCCTTTTAGTCCGGTTCATAGCTCGTTCTGGTCCATCTGGACGGCGAGCGAGAGAGGCCCCTCTCTCGTACAACAACATCTGGCCCCAGATGTTGTGGTACAAAATGTTTCGCATTCGGAGCATACGTCCGTCGCTCGGGACGCTCCGACATATACTCTGTCTGGAGTAGACTGTCAATAAGGCTTCCTCATTCTCATGATAGCGCACACGACCGCTCTTGGCTACATGACCTCGGATATCCAGTCAGCTTCGCCAGTCAGAGAATCATCGGCGACCAGGTCACTCCATCCGGTAGCCAGGGACACGAGGCCTGCAGACTCCGGACGTTCGCATAGGAAAGTGTGCAGGAGTCAACGTTCACGGAGCTTCCGGCGGCAATGCATCGTAAGACCGCTACTGCACAGGCCTCGGGGACGGACGTGCTTTCCTAAATAGCACAGCTTATTGCAGCATCCCAGCATCAACTGAATCTGTCGCATATTTTTTATCCGACGATGCTGGGTTGGGACGCTCCGCGGAAGCGGGTACGGACGTCCGAAAATTTCATCCGGTCCGATCAGATACCGAAAGGGATTCGGAGGATTTCGAGCTTTCCCTTTCGGAACAACATATGCTGTTGTGTATGTCATCTGACTTGATCTTCTACAGGTTCTTTTGTCGGACCAGAATGCTGCGATGCCGGATAAGAAACTGATAGCGTCGGTGGACTTAGAAATTTTTGATTCGGTTCAGGGACATCGTCCCTCAGTTCCGACATAGTCCAATAATGTCACACAAACTTTCGAATTATTGAACGACGCTATATATATTATTATTATATGCTTGCTATTACCAAGCATTTCTGGTTTCTTGTTCGCAAAGTTACGGAGATGTCTTTCAAAAGTGTGCCTCTGTCGTCATAGTTAATGAAGAGCTAGCGGCAATAAGTGCTCATGGAATATGTCTATCGCCTAAGAGGTCCCTTGTAGGATCGACGGAGTGACATTCGCTAGCTCACCTGGTGTAGCGTACATTCATCGAATGGTTCGGCTGCCGGGTTCGTCCGTTGCGGTCTAGGAAGGAGATTTGGGTGATGCGAGCACTTTAATTACTTTAGTACTCACCCAGTGACGGCGGATTGAGGACAGATCGGAGGAAGCCTGTTAGTCCGGTTCCTGGCTTGTCCAGGTCCGTCCGGGCTGTGAGCGAGAGAGGTCCCTCTCTCGTCCAACAACATAGGGGACCGCATGTTGTGGTTCAGATATTTTACATTCGGAGCATATGTCCGTCGGTCGGGACGCTCCGTTATATTGACAGTCCGAGAGACTGTCGATAATGCTTCCTCATCCTCACAGCAGCGCACACAACCGCACATTGGCTACCTGACCTCGAGTATCCGATCAGTTTCGTCATTCAGTGATTCCACGGCGAATAGGTTACGCCATCCGGTAGCCAAGGGACACGAGGCCTATACACTCCGTTCGCTTGCATATTAGTAGTATGCACGGGGTAACGATCACGGAGCTTCCAGCGGCAATGCATTGTAGGACCGCTTCTCCACAGGCCTCAGTGACGGACGTGCTATCCGAGTTAGCACAGTTTTTTCGCAGCATCCCAGCAATCGACAGTTTCTTAGTCGAATCAGGAATTATCTGACGGCGCTGGGTCGGTGCGGTCCGCGGTTACATCAGGTACGGACGACCGAACGCTTTATAGGGTCCGACAGGATGGCGAAAGGGATTCGATACATTTCGAGTTTTCCCTTTCGTAGCATCGGAAGCTGCCATTCATCCCTTCTGGCATTATCTTCCAGTGATTGTTATTTCGGACTACATTGCTGCGATGTTGGATAAGAGACTTATAGCGTTATTGGACACGGAATTTTGGATCGGTTCAGGGACATTGTCCCTGACTTACCGACACAGTCCAATAATGTCATTAGAACATGTGTATTATTTATCGACGCTATATATGCATATAAGCCTGCTACCAAGCATGATAGTTTAGTTTCTTGTCCGCAATGCTCATTTCTGCCTTTTTATCATTTATACGAATAATTTATTTTGGCAGAGCAGGGCATACCGAGAGTTCATATGCGTCTAGACGGCGTGGTTAAAGACTGGAAATATTCTTTTTTGCTGTCTTTGTCTTTTCCAACCACAATGTTGGAAACGACAGTGATGTCTAGCAGACTTAACTTAGATGCTTTATCATACGTAATCCACCTTACTGAGGCGTTATCATTACGTCTTCAAGAAAAGAATTACGGGATATTATCCTCAATGTGATTTCTTTTGAGGGCAGTAGTTTGTTCACGTATAACTCCGCCCTTCAGTGGCTGATTGGAGTTGGTTAGACGTGATGCAGCCCTAGCAACATCCACGCGCATGGATAGTAAGGTGAAGAACTCTCTCAGAGTCGCTTCGTTCTCGGAGAAGCTTCTCTTCGACGGCAACTTTTCAGCAATCCATGAATTGCTCGATTTACACGTTCTCTTGTCTATCTAGTGTTGCAAGAGATTCAGACTGGGGCAAACATTCGGTGGTTGACTCAGAGAGTGCCACTGCAGTTGCTGGATCCGAGTTTTATAATTATGACGGTTGCCAGTCAAACAGGTTGGGATATAATATTGATCCCAATGGATTCGAAGTGCCAGGGTCTTTGGGTTCCGCAGTCTCTAAGCAAGCACTTATCTTCCGTGGAATAATGTTTTTTTTTAGGCTTGCTTTATGTCATTGGATGAACATTATTCAGAAACGCATGTCCAAATCCTGTCCGTTAATTCGACAGTAGTGGCGTATCTCCGGAACCAGGGAGACACTCATTCGTTTCCGTTATTCAATTTAATGGAAAGAATCCTTCTGTTTGTTATAGTACACCAAGTTCTGTTTCGGTCCGTCATATTCTGGGTCGTCTGATTGTTTTACCGGACTCCCGTTCACTTATGGGTCGCTTGTTGCTGTCAGAATGGACTCTCAACAAACAAGTATTCAATCAGATTTGCTATCAATGGGAGCGCCCAATGATAATTTATTTACGACACAGCTTGCTAATCAATTGCAGACGTATGTGTTTGCTTGTACGGATCTCTGAGCTAATGTTGTTAACGCTCTATTGATCTAATAGGACGGAATGATAGGATATGCGTATCCTCCGGCGCTGTTGTTTCAGCAGGTATTGCTAAGATAAACAACCATAATACATTTCTGTTGATAGCATCTCTGTCTTCACAGAGACCGTGGGTAAATTTACTCTGATGTCTACTGTGGGACTTAACGCGAAATCTTTCTCAATGAGAGGATCTTTTTTCGCTGGGTAAAATCGTGTCATCTTTATCACAACCCGCAAGGTCGCAACCTTCACGTATTCCGTTGTGTGGTCCGTATTGCATTGTAAGCATTGTACTGGACGAGCTTTGGACGCAGTTTCTTACTATAGGAGATCCTCTTCTTCGCTATTCTATGCGGCTAAAGTGGAGGCTCTTCCGTCGTTGGTGTAGGGATCACTATGTTCATATTGTTGATCCCTCCATACTACTCATTGCAACTTTTAGTATACTTGTTTGACAAGATCTACTGCAACCTGTTATTATTAAGGTTATAGGTTTATGTTACCTCATACCTATGCACTCTATGATAGTTTACAATTGAGTCTTATGTCTCTTTATCTAAGTCAGTTAGTAACTTTTTGATAAATAGACTTAGAATCATTAGATTAAATTCCTATATGGAATTTAACTTCGCTTCTTATTTAGCTAAGTAATCATTTGAGCCTCTGGAAACAGTAGTTTTCAAATTCTGACATTTTAGACAGTAATTCTGTTGGCTTCTCTTTTACTGAAGAGTCAGTGAGTTTCATGCACTATTGGTGGATGATTTTCACTTGCGTAGTTTCGGAATCACTACTTCCTTTACTATTTAGGTTGGATTTTTACATAAGAGTTAGGCTCCTAATATCCGGAACCTATTGTTATTAAGGTCCTTCCGTCTCCGTACGGGCATAGGCCTTTACTCTGTCCGGTTAGAGTTTATGTATTTATAAACAGATATCTGTTTATTACTACGGGCGTAAACTTCTTCTGTCTTTGATGCCTATTAGAAGGACGTTACGCTCCATTCTATTGCTAATGGATTCAATTAACTATCGATACTGCTTATGGTATATCTTTGACTCAGCAGTTGTGTTTGAGATTTCGGCTCATGAAGTAAGAGTTCTTCTACATCTTGGGCTTACATTAATAGTGTCGCTATTATAGATTTTTGAAGGCTGCTCATTGCGCTCAGCCATCCACATTCATGAATTTTTATCTCAGAAATATTGAGTCCATTTCTGGAGGCCTCTATTGTTAGGTCTATTATCTACTGCTCAGAATGTCATTCACTTAACAGTTGCTACTATAGCTAGGTAGGCTGTCTGTTTCGGCAGTGACTCCGTTCTGTTGCCCTCTTCGCTCTGGGCTATTTGATCCAGGGCAAGAAAAAGGGGGGGGGGGGGGGGGGGAAGGGTGTTCCCTTGGGTCACCTGTTTTACTATGAAAACAAGGGGATACCTCCTCCGGAGTTAGTAATTCTGAGCTGTTATTGGGATGGGTGTTTAGTGAGAAGTTTAAGTTTATAAAATTCATTCAAGTCTTAGTTTTTAAAGTATAGCTTTTGAATATTGCATATGTCAACGGACATGATTATGCAATTCTCACACACTTTTAGGAGTATAAGAGTCTCTATTCTCTAGACTTACTTTATTTATTGGCTTACTTTAAAAATTATTAGTATAAGGATTATACTAGATATTAATAGAGTACATGGATGTATGATGCTCAATTTTGGAAGGTGTTGTATCTTTCTAATTTATCATAAATAAGAAAGATACATGTAAGGCCTAATACTTCTTTTTCCCTAGAGGGGATGACTCTATTTTATATAATTGAGCGTATTCCATCTTGCTCTATGTCCTTGGCCCTCCAGCCTTTTTACTATTCAGCTATGTCTGGGTCATTGGTACAGTATAAAAATGTTAAAAAATTTATAGTAATTTATATATTTTTTATACTTACCAATGACCCAGACGGGGATGGCCCTCCCAGGAGTTGGGAACTCTTACCTCCCCGCTGAGTACATAGCGCTTACCAGGCACTGGTTATTAGAATGATTAATGGCGCCAATTTCGGAATGTCCTTGACACTGCGCATGCGCAGTAGAGGTGAAGTGTGGAGGGCCATTCAGGACATGTTTTCTTTGGTTTTAGATGCAAATTTTGGGGATTGGGGGGCAAAATTTGTGTTTGGCCCTATATTTTAAGAGTTAGCACCAGCAACTATGTCTGGGTCATTGGTAAGTATAAAAAATATATAAATTACTATAAATTTTTTAACTTCCAGACCCATTGGGCTGATTTGAACCAAATTTGTTATGTAATATAACTTGGTCATATGTACTTGATTTATGCACGAAAAAAATTGGGGGGGGGGGGGGGGATGAGGTAAAGAGAACCACAGAAAGTTTAAAAAAAGAAAAATTATATAAACACTTTTTTGAGTCTTCACAGACCAGAGCTTTGTTTTTGCCTGAGAAGCTTTCCTCGGACCTGTCAGGTTGTGCACATCCTTGAAAAGCCCTTGAATTTTAATCTTACTCCTTGAATTTTGAAAATTCAGAAAATGTACTTGAAAAGTACTTGAAAATCTATCAGACTCCTTGAAAGTCCTTGAATTTTGCCTCATATCATTTTTACCCGTGTAATAGTTTGACAATTGAAACATCTCTTTTGCACTTGTTTTAGTTGAAAGATGAAAAAAAAAAACGAACATAAATAATGGATAATCAATAAGTGAGGAATTAGAGTTCAGGTATTATTTAACTGGGTGTCATTCTGTAAGTACAATAATTTTGTTGCAGAGCATTTTAGAAGACCTGTCTTCCTGGAATTTAGAAGGATGAGGTAGAAGACATTTTTAACCCGTTACCCAGTGTAACGGTCAAAAGCGTCCACCCCTATTCTAAAAAATGGCCAATTAATTTCAGTTATTTTTTTCATTTTTGTCTCAAAAACACAGGTTATGACCCCTCATTGGAACGAGCTCATCGAGCTCGTTCCAATGAGGGGTCATAACCTATGTTTTTGAGACAAAAAAAATTGTTATTCATAAATTTTTTTGCAAGTGTCGTCTGCTTTTCATGTAAAAATGGTTATATTCCAAATGTACATTTTAAAAAAACATCCTTGGAAAATGCTGATATGTCCTTGAAAAGTCCTTGAATAGTCCTTGAATTTTTTTGGTTCTTGACTGTAAGAACCCTGCCTGTAGAAACAAATAGCCAAAGTAATTGCCTTTGGTTGTGGCATGGCAAATCAAAAAATCGCCCTTGCTGTCCATCACATACTGACACATACATATCTTTTCACAACTTGAACGAGGTGAGCATTTTATGCACACTTGATCATGAGTCTCTAGTTGTTCTCTATCTTTCAGTGCCCGTATCATACATCACACTTTAAAATTTTGTAAATCCCATCTCTGTCAAAAACCATTTCTAAAAATGTGGCACCATCATGGGAAATTCTAGACCATTACGTTGAACTCTGGGGCAACGTCCTAGAGGGTCATAGGGTCCAAAATAACATTTGTTGGATTTTAAAAAAATTTTTAGTATGTTGTACAGAAAAAAAATTAGGTAATAGCTGTGTATTTTTTGTTGTTGATTTATTGCCTTTTGACCTTTTTACTAGGGCTGTCACAATTGTTGATCGTCGTGCCAAAATCGATTAGTATTTTTCGTTGTCAAAGAATCGGTAAATTTTACCCCGTTTTTGATGTTTAATAATCAAAACAAAATTTGATGAAAAAACTATTGTTTCTAAAGATAAAAGATCAAGAATGTTGACATTAAACCTCAAGAAGCCGTTAGAAGCATTTGTCTTTTAGGTATATTCAAAGTTTTGATGTTCTGAACTTTTGAACCGTCAGTTTAATAATCAAGACCAGTCGGCAGTTGCGAATGTTGCGCCAATCCTACTCATTATGTAAAACACCCATCGATTCAAACACACATCATGTTCTGTCTATGTATATTACATTTAAATTTACTAAAATATTGTCAGCTTATTATCTGTGGTACCAATTATATAGCTCCTTTATCAACACACCTTAATAAATATATGTGCGCAATTTTTGTCTTGTTTTGTGTTGACAGAAATGATGTGCTGTTAATGTAATGTTGAAAACAGAAATGCCTTCAAGCACAATGTTGAAATTACATGCACTGTTTGTCACAACTGCCATAAAGAACATGTGACATTTTTGTTTGTTTTTCAGACACTCCAACTGTCACAGAACATAGACGCTATCATGGATGAACCAGAATTATTTGGTTTTTGGAGATGGTTGACTTGTATCTTTTGTTTTACTGACAGAATTAAAATTATCAACTTGTTATATCCCTGTCGTTTTTTCTGACCATAATAGGGGTGGGGGGTCCAGGAATGTATGATTGGGTGGGTAGGTGATCGGAGTCGACAGAAATAAATTTTTTCCATGGTCTAAAAGCTGTTTTCCTTTCATTCTTTTACAGGGTATGATTTTATAGGCTTTTGAGGATGGGTACATCTAGATAAATGTTGATTTTGTCATTTTTATAGATTTTCAGCAATCATTCAAGAGTCACTCCTCACGTTTTTCAACCAATTTGAACTTTTTCAACTTCTTACTCCATAATGTTGGCAAGTTGCAAGCCTGAAAATAAGCCGACTGTCATCTACAAAATGAGGTCCCCAGAGGGTGAATTTGGTGATGCTACCCTGCACAGCAGGGTAGCATCACAAAATTTACCCTCTGTGAACCTCGAGTCTGAATCAAGCTCTCAAGCCAAAACAGAAAGATGTACCTGGAGGATAAATTGTCCCACAGTATGGGATAACATTAGCAAATTCACCCTGTGGAGACCTCATGTTGCAAATGACAGGTTGCTTATATTCAGGCTTGGTTAGTAGTGACATCTGATATATGTCTCCAATAGAACCACTGGATGAAAACAGACTTATTATGAAGACATACTGCAGTTTCAGACTGATTTTTCTCAACTCATATTTCTACATATGACCAGCTGTCATCATTTGATTTCCCTTTCCCCATGATCCAAACTTTAAATCCTCAATACTGTCAAGCCAGAAAATAAGCAGACTGTCATCTTCAAAATGAGGTCCCCAGAGGGTGAATTTGGTGACGCTACCCTGCCCAGCAGGGTAGCATCACTAAATTTTACCCTCTGTGTACCTCAATCTGAATCAAGGTCTCAAACCTAAACAGAAAGAGGTACCCAGAGTATAAAATGGCCCACTGTATGGAATAGCATCAGCATATTCACCCTCTGGGGACCTCATTTTGCAAATGGCAGACTGCTTATTTTCAGACTTGAATACTGTGAGCATATGAGTGTACAGACCATAAACTTGCAGAAAACTCACCATATTTTGCAGAGGTTTTTCTATACAACTTGCATATCAACTTCCTGTGAAGCCTGTTGACAAATATTATTGGAGAATATGATATAAAAATTGCGACTACCAGTTTCAACATTTTTAAACTGTAGTGAATAATGTGTAGGTCTCTAAATATCCATCAAAAGGAGGGGGTGGTGTGGGGGTCAGAGATTGGGTGGGAAAGTCTGTTGCAAATGGAAAACATTTTGCAGAAAGTGATGGGTGGTTGGTCTAACATGTTGAATAGAGAGTAATCGCTAGACTGGACTGGTTACATGAAATAATTCATGAGAGGTGAGGGACATTGTACAAACACGTGTTTTACAATATAGTCCCTTGCCTCGAATGAATTATTTCGCATAACCACTCCAGTCAAGTGATTACTCTGTTTATTACTTTTCATTATTAACTGGTAGAGTGCTGGAAGCCCATATTTGGGCTTTATTCTGAAGTCCCGGTATTGAAATTTAAAGGCTTCATATTCTGGTGGATGTGCTTTATATTATCTTTGAAGTGATATTATTTTATCTGTTAGGATTTGCCTTGTCACAATTTATGGGAGAGTGCCTAAAGGCACTCTTCCATAAATTGTAACAAGGCAAAGATGCACAAAGAAATTTCCAGGACCAAAAATAACTTAACACTTTACTAGTTAATGATAATTATATTATTTAACCCTTTCCCTAACGTAATGGCCAGCACTATTCTCAAAAATCGCCAGTTAATTTTCATTAATTTTTTGGCTGTTACATTGGGTAAAGGATTAACCCTCAATCTCGGGTATGATGTTACCTTTTATGAATCTCTTAGCTGATATGAAACTAACCACATAATAACCTCTAAATATCATATTGAGTTATTGGCTGGGATGAAAATGTCAAATCTTCTGACATCACTTATATGTTGTTGATAGGTAGCATATCTGTACCATTGACACAGTTCACTTCAAAAATGTTCTAAAAATGTTCTATCAAAGTACTCAAATTAAGCACTGTGTGGGTTTGATTCGACTAGTAAGGCAAAAAAAAAGTTAATCTGTTTCTCAGGTTTGATCCGTTTGGCTGCCGTATGCTCTCTTTTTATAATCAATGCAAACTTAAAAAAATAAAACTTAAATGGTTTACGTCTGATATTTTACCCATGTTAATAAAATTGATAAATTTGTCCCTTGAGTGCAACAAGGTTTTGCAATTCTTTAACATTGCAAAGCCTTCTTGCACTCAAGGGATGAAATGCATGCTATGCTGTAGATTATGAGGCCTAAAACATTAAACAAACCAAGAACATGAACTTTTGATGGCAAAAAAATAATTACAAAAATAAAGTAAAATTCAACCTGCCACTTGCAATTTTACAAAAAATGGCCGGAGAAATAGAAGATCTACTTTATGGGGTCTAAGTGCGTGAATGTACAAATGTACTTCAGCTGCCAAAAAACATTCGATTAAAATATATTGTAAATCTTGATCTCACTCCTAATGTATGTCCCGGGGCACGGTGGTGTCTGGTAACCGGTTCTCGTCAGATCACCGAAGTTAAGCAACATCAAGCACGGTTAGTAGTTGGATGGGTGACCATTTCAGTGACTGATTCACACTCTCGCGTTGTGTCCTTGGGCAAGGCACTTAACCCCGATTGCCTACATGGGGGCATGATGATGCTGTGTCCGAAGTCGTACTGCACATCGAAGGTGCACAATGTCTTCAACCAATCTAACCCTGCCTGTGCCACGGTGCAGAGAGCTGACAGCTGCTCGTCATTGCTCGGTAGTTCTCTCCGGGTACTCCGGCTTCCTCCACCCGTAAACCTGTCACCGACATGATATGACCCTGGCTGTTGATGTGTCGTTAAACCCTAATTAAAAAAAAAAATGTATGTCCCAGGTGCGCGATTTTTTACACTTGTTGATTTCCTAAAGAGCTAGGTGTGATAATGATGTTAATTGAAATTACGCTTACACTAATGACTAAAAACATCTGTTGTTTGTGTAACATTTACCTTAAACAAAATAAGATGTACGTATGTTGTATGAAGAGTCAAAGAATAAGCCTCAACTGCAAGGACAGTTGAAAATGAGTTCAGCAATGCGGTATGTTGGAATAAAGGGCTTGATTGTACAAGATAGCTTAGATGGACCACAGAGTGATAAGATAATGATGAGCTGGCAAGGTCTGGATGGTAATGATTTGACAAAAAGAATTACGGACTCATATACTAGTGCAGCAAGGTAAATTATTACTCTTCAGGCCTGAAAATAAGCAGTCTGACATTTGCAAAATGAGGTCCCCAGAGGGTGAATTTGATGATGTTATCCCATACAGTGGGCCAATTTATCCTCTGGGTACCTCTTTCTGTTTAGTTTTGAGAACCTGATTCAGATTGAGGTTCATAGAGGGTAAATTTAGTGATGCTACCCTGCTATGCAGGGTAGCTTCACTAAATTCGCCCTCTTTGGATCTCATTTTGCAGATGACAGTCTGCTTATTTTCTAGCTTGTTACTCTTAAAATTTAAGATACATGTCATATAACATTGTGTCCAGATCAACAGGGAAAAGAAGACAATAAAAAAAACAGAAAAAAACAATGTAGAGTATTGCTACAGTGTCTTTATTACCTTGCAGTGTCTTCCAATATTACTACAAAATCAGGATGCTCAAAACCTTTTGTTTTTTATCTCACCTGAGCGAAGCTCAAGGGGAGCTTTACTAATCACTTTCCATCCGTCGTCGTCATCCGTCGTCTGTCCATCCAGCGTCCAGCATTAACTTTACATTATCGACTTCTTCTCACAAACTACTCAACCAAATTGAACCAAATCTGGTGTGCATGTTCCCTATCACATGTCAATTCAAATTTGTTCAAATCAAGTTGATCCGCCCCTTCGTAGGGCCACGCCCAAAAAGTGAGCCTAAACCTTAAAAAATCTTCTCATGAACCAGCAGTAGCAGAGACTTGATATTAGGTGTGCAGCTTCCTTTTGGAGTGTAGACTCAGATTTGTTCAAGAGAAGTTTTAGGGACTATATTTGCCATCGTTATGGGAGGGGCAAGAATTTTTGCCACGCCCAAATTTTCTGTTTTCCAAACCAAGACTGGTCTTGACATAACTCAGTATGGAGGTTAGGTCTGCTGTAAGGTAGAACCCTATTCATTTTGATGTTGATGTGCCAAAGCACAAGGTCACTGTGACCTTCAACATTAATTTATTTGAAACAGGTTTCCGCTGCATTCTGTCAATTAACTAAAGTTCTTCCAGCCGGATGTTTACTAAACTTCATATGTGGGTTAGGTATGATGAGTGGAAGAAGCCAATTTATTTTGACCATGATGTGCCAAAGGTCAAGGTCACAGTGACCTCCAATGTTAAATGCACTTGAATTGGTATCCACTCTTTAACTAAAGTTCTGCAAGACTGATCTTGTTATTTTTTAATTTTGCATTGTGGGTGTCTAGAGGAAGTTTCCTTTCAATGTGGCACCAGTCAGTTGAACCAAAATGGCCGCCAGTGGCCAATTCATTTTGATTTCCATGGTGGCCATCTTGAATTTGGTTTCCATCCAATAACTAAAGAACCACTTATTTGATCAAATCATAATTTTAGGGGTTTCTTGTGGATGACTAGACAACACTTTCTTTCAAGTTTGGTTGAGCTAGCCAGTTCAATATGGCCACCATGGTGGCCATATTGAATTTGGTTCCTGTCTAATAATTAACTAATAGATTCTCTGTTGACTCGAATCATTTCTATTATTTTTTAATTATGCATTGTTGGTGCTCTATAACTAAAGTTCTATCAACCGGATCTTTACCAAACTTCATATGTGGGTTAGGTATGATGAGTGGAAGAAGCCTATTTATTTTGACCATGGTGTGCCAAAAGTCAAGGTCACAGTGACCTCTAATGTTAAATTTACTTGAAATTGGTTTCCGCTCTATAACTAAAGTTCTGCAAGACTGATCTTGTTTTTTTTGTAATTGTATCCATGATATTGCAGGAGGGGGCATATGCTCTTGTTTTATATTTAATTTTTTGCTTCTAAAACATACCTTGTGGCTGAGCCTGAAAATATTTTGCACGGTGTCTTTCAACATGACCAGTACAAATGTTTTTATGCAGGACATTGTGAGGATGCTTTAGGTCATTAAAAGTTTTTTTGAGTTATTCTTGAATAAAAATTTTGAGAAAACAGTAATAAAATCAATAACAAACAAGGTTGGATTATCGCCAGTGGCTATTGCCATTGGCAACAGTCACTGGAGATATCCCAGGCTTGTTTTTATTTTAATCTTTAAATAATGTGATAGGCAATCACCAACATTTGTGTATTATTTATTGGGGTTAAATGACACTTTCAACAGTCAGGTGTATTTCGTGTCGGACTGTTTAACCCTTTACCCAACGCAGACGATATCAAAATTTATTATTTTAAATAGGGCTGCACGGTATATCGATAAACCGATATATACCGGTATTCAAACCAATATTGATTGAATACCGGTGTAATTACAAAAATATCGGTTTATCGTCATTATTTATTTACCCAGAATTTAATTTCCAAGATGTCTCAAGTTTTTTAACTGTATCCCGAATGAATAATATTATCCCTTTATCCAAGGAATCGTCTGCTTGTGCCTTCGTAATATAGAAATTCATGAGCTCGTTCCAATGAAGGGTCACATGATATGGTTTTGTTGAAATGTTTCGAAAAATAATATTTTTTCAACTGCTGAATTTGCATATTACGCGGGCGGATGCAGGCGATTCGTTGGGTAAAGGGTTAAGGCATGCTAATTCGTTCCGCCTGTGATGCCTCGAGTCTCGATTGTGATACTTGTTTTCATATATCTGAACAGTTTTTGATATACCGGTATACCGCGATATTTATTTGAATACCGACACCGGTATTCAGTTTTAAATATCGTGCCGCCCTAATTCTAAATAGCATTTTTTTTAAATTTTCAAAAAATTTCATCAAAACCATGTGATTCCTCGTTGGAACGAGGGTTCACATGATATGGTTTTGTTGAAATTTTTTGAAAAATAATATTTTTTCAACTGCTGAATTTGCATATTACGTGGGCGGATGCAGGCGATTCGTTGGATAAAGGGTTAATGGGTGGAGGTAGCTGGAGTACCTAGAGAGAAGGACCGAGCAGTGGCAAGCAACTGTCAGACTCCCCAAAGTTCTAACTCTGCACAAGCAGGGCTAGCATTGGTTGAAGACAAGTGCACCATCGACATGCAGTATGCCTTAGTACATAGCACCACCGTGCCCTCGCATGGGCAATTGGTATTAAGTGCCTTGTCCAAGCACACAGCACAGTTACTCCTGGTTGTGATCAAACTGTGAACCTTTTGGTTTGTAGTTCAGTGTTGTAACTGGTTATACTGGTTGAAATTTACAATTCCAGAAATGGTCACAGTACTGAAACTCTTTCATTAAAATATTTAGAATCAACAGTTGTGTAATTGTGATGGGGGCGCGGTGGGGTTGCGGTAACCGGTGCTTGTCAGATCACCGAAGTTAAGCAACGTCAAGCCCGGATAATCATTGGATGGGTGACCATCTGAGCGATCAATTCGGACTCCCACGTTTTGTCCTTGGGCAAGGCACTTAACCCTGATTGTCCACATGTGGGCACAGTGATGCCATGTACTAAGGCATACTGCACGTCGATGGTACGCATGTCTTCAATCAATCTAACCCTGCCTGTGCTGCAGTGCGGAGTTACGATGTTGGGGAGCTGGCAGCTGCTCATCGTTGCTCTGTGGTTCTCTCCGGGTACTTCGGCTTCCTCCACCCGTAAAACTGTCACGGTCATGATTAGCCATTGTGCATAAGCATATGACCGTAAACACCATTAAATAAATATATGTGTAGTTGTGAAATCTTTCTTTTCAGAAATCTCGCATTACAGTTATGCGGTTGGAGTGCCAATAATTCAGAAATTTTCAGCCGACTTTTAGAAAGGTAACTATTAATTAATGTCTTATTTTTCCATAGAATTAATTTTGGAATGACAAATTTTTTCATTACTCTAAATTAGGGCAGTCATGACTATCAGCTTTCATAGTCGACTGATCACCAGTATTAACCCTTTACCCAACGCAGAGGATATCAAAATTTATTATTTTAAATAGCATTTTTTTTAAATGTTAAAAAACATTTCAACCAAACCATATCAAGTGACCCCTCACTGGAATGAGCTCGACAAGCTCGTTCCAAAGAGGGGTCACATGATATGGTTTTGTTGTAATTTTTTTTAAAATAATATTTTTTCAGCTGCTGAATTTGCATATTATGCGGACGGATATGGCCGTTTCTTTGGGTAAAGGGTTAATTGATGGTTAGCTAATTAATAGTCATTTCCCATAAATTCAACAATCAATCTCGGATATACTTACAATACAAATTTACAACTGATTATGTTTGAATGTGTACACTTCCATGCTGAGGTAAAATGGAAACGCCAAAATATCTCTGACTGATCTGAAGAATTTATACAGAAGAATATGTTTTTTGTAAATGTTTCATTTCTATAACTAATATTCAGAAATTTTGAACATAAAACTCCCTCCATTCCTACACAAGTTACAATTACAAGTGAACTGACTGTTGTGAGTCTTGTGACAAATTTCTCATTTTTGCAGTTCAGATTGTTCCAATGGGTCCTTCAAGTGTACAAGACCGAAGATTCTGTTTACTCTGCAGTCTACAGGGGGGGGGGGGGGGGGGGGGGGGGGGGCGGGGGGCTCAGTAGGTAGAGGTGCAGGCTGCAAACCGAGAGGTCCTCGGTTCGAATCCCACCTGCGACAACCGCATTGTGTCCTTGAGCAAGACACTTCACCCCCATTGCCCATGTGGGGGCACGGTGACGCTGTTCACTAAGGCGTACTGCATGTCGATGGTGCACCTGTCTTCAACCAATGCTAACCCTGCTTGTGTGAAGTTAGTATGTTGGGGAGCTGACAGTTGCTCGCTGTTGCTCGGTGGTTCTCTCAGGGTACTCTGGCTTCCTCCACCCTTAAAACTGTCGTGGTCATGATTAGCCATTGTGCAGAAATATGTGACCTTAAACACCAATAAATAAATAATAATGCAGTCTGCAGTGTAGGCTCCTGCGAAAATTGGAATATTCGATTCAAAAATTGATTCGAAAGTTAATATTCGATTCAGTTCTATTCGAAATTGGAAATTTGAATATTTTTGAATACACTTCGACCATAAGTTTGTGACAGTTCTGAGTAGAAATGTAACTGACTTGTAGCGGTAACGGTGTTTGTAGCAGTGTAGCTACAACTGTATAACAATTGTAGCGACATTGCTACAAAAACTGTTACTGCCACAACTATTTGTTTCAACTTATTGACTAGTGACTATGAAAATTATAAGTTTCGAACATTGAAAAGTTATTCAGCTGTTCAACTTCAATAAATGATTTGTAAATGCTAGGTTTGTAAATGCTATGGAGACAGCTTACATAAAGCTTTAGCTTGTTGATGGATCCTTTTTTCCAAACCGTTTTATACCATGTACATTGTTATAATTGTGTTGAATATTTTGGATCGGAAATAAAATAATTTTTAAACTAAAACTAACCGGTCTGATTCAGAAAGTTTGTCCATCTTTGACCATTCAAAGTATGGACTGTTAGCCACATTTGTTACCATGCATGATAGGCTGTATCTGGTTTTGTCCTGTTGCTTTGCTTGTCTAGAAACCGCTGTTAGTAAACTTTGAATTCAAGGGGAAAGTAGATAAAAAGGCTGAGTCAGGACATCTCTTCTGTCCGAAATCAAATTCTGGGTAAACACTTTACCCAGTGCAGACAACGTCAAAATTTATGATTTTAAATATTTTTTCAAATTATTAAAAAAATTTCACATGATTTGTAAAGCGTGAACCAAGACTCGTCAGTGAATGACACACGTCTCCAGTGGGCCAAATGAAACCGATTTGGTGCATGTCCCCACAGCCATTGCAGTCGATGTTGACATCGCCTGGGTGTAAGATGCGGACCAACGTAGGGACATCGTGGCCTTAAATTGAACTCCCACAATCGATTCCTAATTGTTCTTGAACACACTCGGCGACCATGAGTGCCTACAACCTGACTTAGTTACAGAGGTGTGAGAGACGTATGCCTCTATCTTGGTGTGGCAATGAAGAACATGGATGTCCGCCTCCTGGGACTGTCAGCTAATCTTCCTGTGGCTCTGAAACACCCAACTAAACAAGCTATCATTGACTCATGGTCCCCAAATTGCTGGGTGAGAGACGTTGTGATTGCCCTGCATAATTAGAGCAATAGCCCTACCCCTAGCAACTTTGGACATTCGCGGCATTTTGCTTTTCAATCGAGTTGAAATTAAATGTGGTGCAAGTAATGTGTACTGTTCAAAACTTCGATTTGGTATTGTTTTCAGGCGCATAGCACATTGGAGTGCCCCGGACGCTCACTGTGTCGAAAAATCTGTTGAAAGCATGTAGCGTCGCACATGGTCATGGTTGACTGAATTTTAACCAAAGACTCTTTAGACAGTACACTGAGGTAGCTATGTGTCAAATTTCACTTCATTTGGTGTACGGATAAAAAAATCTATTACCAAAACTGAACTTGCCTTTCTTTTTTCCGTCGGTATAAAAAGTAACATTTAAAATAAAAAAATTTGATATTGTCTGTGTTGGATAAATACAGATTATCATGATTACGTTCATGTCCTGTGATTTGTATGAGATTTGAGGTGCCCAGAATGGGATCTCAACGAGCCAGCATTCCCGGCAAGTTGTGATCCCATTTTTGGACACCACCGAGAATCTGATGCAAATCACAGGACATGCACATTATCATGATAATTCATTTATCTAACAATTCTGTCACATCAACAGATTAAATCTTAAATTATTAATACAGTTTTCGGACATAATGTTGGGTGAGACAGAGTTAAAAAACCCCCATATTTTATGGCACTACATTGTTGTTCTCTCTAACAAACAACGAGTAACATAGTCACCACAATTTTCAAAGTTGTGTTGTCAAATTATTCACTCTCAGTGTCACTTCCTATGATGATCTGCTTGAATTTATGAGTGTGCGACCTGGGCACATCCTCGGGAACTGGGTAGGTGTAATATTGAATTGTGCAGTTTCTACTTATTGTGTGCGTATGGAGGGAGGGGGGGGGGGGGGCGTCATTGGCTATTAATAGTTCTGTCGCTAACTGTGAGGAATTTTGTTTTGTTTTGTAAGCAATCAGCTGAGTTGATCACTGAAACGTAGATATAATATATTCATGCGCCTGTTATGTCACATAAACAGATTAAATCTTAACCTTTTACCCAACATAACGGCCAAAACCGGCCAATGCTATTCTAAAAAAATCGCCAATTAATTTTCATTATTTTTTCATTTTTTGTCTCAAAAACATAGGTTATGACCCCTCGTTGGAACGAGCTCATCGAGCTCGTTCCAATGAGGGGTCATAACCTATATTTTTGAGATGAAAAAAATTAGTTATTCAAAATCTTTTTTGCAACTGTCGTCTGCTTTTCATGTTAGGTAAAGGGTTAAATTTTCAAACATTTTTGGGACATAATGTTCGGTCGATCACTGAAATGCACATAGAATGTATCCATGGTGCCTGTTATGATAGCCTGTCGCATTACCAGAAATGAGTCGTCTATATGATACAGAATCAGAATGAGTCGTCTATATGATACGGAATCGGAACACATTATGTGATACGTACCATTTCTCGTGGTTTTCAGGCCAAAATGTATATGATTGTTAGATAAAAGGATAACAACACTTAACTGTAATAGTTTTCAGCAATGAGACAGTTAAAAATTACCGATTTCAAAGTTTTGTTAAAATCTCTCATTATGCAATGATTATGTAGTTCTTTTTTATCATTATTCCAGTTTACAAGCAGATGGAGAACATGAGAAGGCAGCTGCCCTGGCTCTTTTTAATTTAAAGATGAAACGAGCGATAGATATACTGAGTTCTGCATCAGAAAACTCAAGTGGTATGCCTGAATAATTCTAAAAAAATACCTTTCTTTGCAGAATTTTCTTAAAAAGTATGTTATGTGAACACAGTTCTTTTAACCCTTTACCCAACGTAACGGCCAAAACCGGCCAGCGCTATTCTAAAAAATCGCCAATTAATTTTCAAAATATTTTCATTTTTTGTCTCAAAAACATAGGTTATAACCCCTCGTTGGAACGAGCTCGTCGAGCTCGTTCCAACGAGGGGTCATAACCTATGTTTTCGAGACAAAAAATGAAAAAAATTAGTTATTCAAGAATTTTTTTTGCAAGTGTTGTCTGCTTTTCATGTTAGGTAAAGGGTTAAAAAATTTTTTGTTGTCCACTGCATTTTATGAAGGCATCCGTTTTTATATGCCGTTGAAAAATGGGACGTATTAAGTGATTGGTCTCTCCTTCCATCTGTCCATCCATCCATAAACTTTTTTTGTCCAAAAGTTTTCTGTTGTCTTTCAAGTGATCTTTTCCAAACTTGGCATGAATAATAACCTCAATAGGAACCTGTGCACCTGCGATTTCGAGGGTAATCAGATTAACCCTCCAAAGTTATGGTCCTTAAATTTTCACTGATCTCTGAAATCTGTACACTTTTTTGTCCGGTGGTTTTCTCCGCCATGTTTTAACCGATCAACTCCAAACTTGGCACGAATATTAACCACAATATCAACCTGTACACCTACGCTTTGGTGCCTCATAAAATTAACCCTTTCAAAATTATGTCCTGGAGGACTGCCCTCAGAAAAAAAATTGCTACAACTCTAATTGCTCAACTTGGAGACGGTCACTTATAAGCTGTTAGCTTACTGCCGAATCCACACCATAGATTATTGTTAGAAATTGTATATAGTGAAGAAATTTTGAAATAAATATTGTTTAAACTAATTGCTCAACTGGCGTATTTAGCCATTTAGGGCATTGCTCTTGATGCCTTGCACAATTTTAGTAGTACCCTTGCAAAGGGTGTGAATTCAGTGGGTGCCAGCATCATTAATAGTGATAAAAAAAACTGTGTATATCAATTTGTTTCCATATGTTTCTCTAGTTAGTTTGTATCTTCAGCAGGCAGCCCCCCCCCCCCTCCCCCACACACACACCCTTTCTTGTCCGTTCCTCATTATTCCCCCAAACCAAAATCAAAAGTTGTTTGATCTTTCATAGGCATACCCCATATCCCATCAAAGTGAAGGTCAAGGTCATTATCACATGTTCAGGTAATTTATTCCACATTTGATATGCATCTTTATCTGATAACCTCATTTTTTACACATATAAACTCAAATCTCCTTTAATCCTTTACCCAACGCAGATAATATCAAAATTTATTATTTTAAATTTCATTTTTTCAAATTTTTCAAAAAATTTCAACAAAACCATATCATGTGACCCCTCGTTGGAACGAGCTCGATGAGCTCGTTCCAACACGGGGTCACATGATATGGTTTTGTTGAAATTTTTTGAAAAATAATATTTTTTCAACTGCTGAATTTGTATATTACGCGGGCGGATGCGGGCGATTCGTTGGGTAAAGGGTTAACCCTTTCTAACTGAGAGGGATGTTTTTTGGGGGCCAGGTCCTTGATATGCCATTATGATGGCTGCTTAGTGAATGGGTGGGTTTGACTAATCAATATTTTTAATGTGCAATCCGAAGCACGAAGGCTGGACACTGAAAATGTTAATTGGTCCCCCCCCCCCCCCCTAAATACTGAACATGGACTCTTCCAGTTGCTATTATTGAATTGATGTGGAAGATACCATCAGGGCTAAAGGGGTTAAAGGGTTAAGGTACACTTTCCATCAATGTCAAGGGCATGTTCATTTGTAGTTCTTTTAATTTGGGGATTAAAGTTATGATTGTTGTCATGTTTTTTTTTGTCCCCCGACCCTTCGGGGGACTATTGTAATCAGCAGTGTCTGTCCGTCCGTCTGTCCGTGCATGCGGCCGTCCGTCCATCCGTCACACCCTTGTCCGGATGATAACTTTAGTTTGGATGATTTTACTGAAACTAAATTTGGTATGTGTCTTACTTGGGTGGAAATGCAGGTCAAGTTCGAAAATGGGCACGCTCCACTGATTTCTACTGGATTTATTCCCCTTTTTCGACTTAAAAAATACAGTTTTTGTGTTGTCCGGATGATAACTTTAGTTAGGATCATTTGATTGAAACGAAATTTAGTATGCCGCTTATTTGGGTGGAAATGCAGGTCAAGTTCGAAAATGGGCACGCTTCACTGATTTTTACTGGATTTATTCCCCTTTTTCGACTTAGAAAATACGGTTTTTTTGTTGTCCGGATGATAACTTTACTTTGGATCATTTGACTGAAACGAAACTAAGTATGTGGTTTAATTGGTTGGAAATACAGGTCAAGTTAAAAAATGGCCATGCTCTGCGAACAAATTGCATCCTAACAGCTCCCTTGAATTTGCCATCTTGGTCGGGGGACCGGGGGCGTTGCCCTTGTTCCCACATATATATGGCAGCCCTCTTCACAAACTCCCAGTAAGGAAATTTGTGGATGCAGGTGAGAGACATGGGGGACGATACTATAAAACTTTTACAACTGTATTTTCTAGAATTGTATTTCATAGTTATGAAATGAACCATTAGCATTTTCAAAGATGTGGCAATTTGCCAGTTGGCAAATCTTTTAAAATGCTAAAGATTCATTTTAATCAGATATATTATTACCACTTTGCAGGGCGTTCCCTAGTGTATTAACGCTGTTATGCCGAGCGTTCAAAGTAAATAATGCATGGCAATCTCCTAAGTTCCGGGCCGCGGGCCGATAATGAAAATAATCGCCCTCTGGCATCATTGTTACATCACGTGATCACCGCTTGTTCTCGATCGGCAAGGAGCTGAATCGAAACGACGATACCAGGGAAATGATTCATAAACGACCGAACTTTTCTTACCAATGGCTAGATTGTTGTTATTAGGTAAGTAATCCAGATTATTTTTATTATGAAGCAATTGTAAGAAGCCGTCATTGCCGAAAAATTACATCACTTTCCTAATTTCGACGTTCATGCACTCAATTTGTGACACGGGAATTCCCCCAAATTGTCGCCCCTGATCTCTCCGATGCGCATTTGTAAACAAACAAATGGTAATAATAGTAATAACATTATTTTTGCGAGCATTATGGTATATTAGCGGCCCTGCAGAAATTATTAACAGCCCTCGGGCCAATTAGCGGCCCTCGACTTCGTCTCGGGCCGCTAATAAGCCCTTGGGCTGTTAATAATTTCTGCAGGGCCGCTAATATACCATAATGCCCTCAAAAATCATGTTATTGTTATATTAATAGAATTAATAAAATACAATTCTACAAAATACAGTTGTAATAGTTTTATATTATTATATTGTCTCCTGGTGGCATTTGTCTTGTTATCATTGTCATCACATTTTGGAAATCACCATGGAAACTCTGGTAAATGGAACAATGCCTACTGCAGTGGACAAGTTTTACCTTCCTGATATAATAGGGTTTGGAAGGCAGTGTCTGTGATTAGAGTTCTTGGAAACATTGTCCAAAAAGAAATTATTGGCCGTTTTTATATTTGATTTTAATCTTTGAGTTATGGTTGTGTTATGCCACGGGAGCTGAAAATGACTTTAAACCCCAGTTAAAAAAAATCTTAATTACTCAATCCTGTCATTTGCTGAAGATGCCAGTATTGTACAGTGGAACCCTGTTAATTGAATAGCCACTTTGCCAATGGAAATTATTCAATTAACAAGAGTGTTCAATTAACATGAGTGTGTCACTTTGCTGTATTCTAGAGATGCACTTAGCATTTATTCTATTATATCTTGTTTGATAGAGCTCCATGAGCTCTGTCAAACAAGATATAATAGATTAAATGCCTATATTGGAGGTACTGAGCCCAAATAAGTCTATAAATAAAGGAAAATTGGGGAGAGTCAGGGTAATTTTTCGACAGGTTACAATATTTTTTTATACATTAGTTTTGAAGTGCAATTATTTGGCCTGTAAGGATTTGCCATGTTACAATTTATGGAAGAGTGCCTGTAGGTACTCTTCCATAAATTGTAACAAGGCAAAGACATATAAACAAATTTTGATGACTAAAAATAATTCAGCACTCTACCAGTTAATTGAAAATAGAATATGTTTTTCATTTTTTGGAATTCACTAAAAAACAAACCCATCTAAGGTTCTTAAGCTGAGTTTGAATAGTACTGGCTGGTTTTGACCGTTACATTGGGTAAGGAGTTGAGAAAGATGACATTCACACTAAGGCTGTACAGTGTACAGGGTTAGTTATTCAGTTAGAAATTTTTTTTCACCAGAAAGTGTGACAAACCCTGTGCAGTGCACAGGGTTAGTCACACTTTCTGGTTATAAAAAATTGGTAACAGCCATATTACATGCTACATAAAAATATATAATGACTAAGGCTGTAAAAGGGGCGCGGTGGCTCAGTTGGTAGAGGTGCAGGCTGCAAGCCGAGAGGTCCTCGGTTCGAATCCCACCTGCGGCAACCGCGTTGTGTCCTTGGGCAAGACACTTCACCCCGATTGCCTACACGGGGGCACGATGACGCTGTGTATTGAGGCGTACTGCACGTCGATGGTGCGCATGTCTTCAACCAATCTAACCCTGCCTGTGCTGCGGTGCAGAGTTCAGAGTTACGATGTTGGAGAGCTGACAGCTGCTCGTCGTTGCTCGGTGGTTCTCTCCGGGTACTCCGGCTTCCTCCACCCGTAAAACTGTCACGGTCACGATTAGCCATTGTGCATAAGTATGTGACCTTAAACACCAATAAATAAATGAATAAGGCTGTAAAAATGCTTTGGGTAAGTTAGTTAAATGTCATTACATAGGGTGCTGGATTCAAGGAACTAAATACTGGATTGTGGAAATATTTTTATACTGTACCAATGACCCAGACATAGCTGGTGCTAACTCTTAAAATATAGGGCCAAACACAAATTTTGCCCCCCAATCCCCAAAATTTGCATCTAAAACCAAAGAAAACATGTCCTGAATGGCCCTCCACACTTCACCTCTACTGCGCATGCGCAGTGTCAAGGACATTCCGAAATTGGCACCATTAATCATTCTAAGTTTGGCCCTTCATCAGTTAACATCTGACTGATCTTTGTGCTTGTAAATCTCAGTTTAAATGATGCCAGACACATAAATATTAGTGAAATGGTGATTCTAAGGAGGATAGAGAAGGAGGAGAGGAAAAATGTGTGACAGAATATTATCAGGGCTGTAACTTAAAATTTTTTTAATGAAATTATGTTAAGTTACCTATTTTCGAGGCAGCAGCCATTTTGTTGTCATTCTTGTTATTTAGTTATACTGATTTTTTCAGTGTTTTCCTCTCTCCCTTTCCTTTAAGTCCCCTTTTGCTATTCTCCCATGCTTTTGGCATAGTTTCTGTAATTATTATTACTAAAATTTCTTGGGAGTTTTAGCTGAATAACAGAATGAATTCTGTTCTTTTCCCCATGTTTACGTCTTCACCTATGGGTGGTTAGGCGTTGTGTTCTGCATCTACCATCTGATGTTCTGCAGTTTCTTCCCTGGAAGTCTCGGTTTTGCATCAGATAGTGTATTTTTGGTAACTGATTTCGGGCCTGGGTGCCTGGAGTCTTATTTTAGTGTTTTTACACTCATTGTTTACATTTACAACAGCCCTCTGTGTGAGGGGGGGATTTCTTGAAAATAATATCTTGATGTTAATTTAATCATAACTAGATACATTATTATTGTTCGTAAGTGTTGCATAAATTGTTTAAAATATTTTTAAATTTTTTGTCCACACCTAGGCTTGGGATCCATTGGGGCTCAACGTTACTTTTCAGAAACTTGGGCTGTTCTGAAAAAATATTTTTTCAAAATATTTTGATTTCAATTATTTTTTCTATGTTAATGGATCATATTATTATTATGTATTTTGATTGTCAGGGGTTGGTGCGAGTACCAGGACTTTGTTTTCTTTTCACATTGAAAGGATTTTGATCAATTGTAATAAGAGGAAGTCTTCCTCTGACTTTTATAATCATTCTATATGTGGTCAGTGTACTCGCATTAACTCCTGTTCTGTATCTGATGATTTCGATGACAACATGGGAAGCGTATGTCACGGTATGTTAGTGGGGAATTGGACATTCCAGTCCTTTCCCCGCAGGGTCACTCTACTTTATCAATTTCTGTTTCAGACGATCAAGATTAGGGTGATGTATCTGTGATGTCTTCCAACAGTGTGCCTCCGTTGTCACAATTAATGAAGGGCTAGCGGAAAAGTGCTCATGTAAATACGCCAATTGCCTAAGAGGACCCTAGTAGGTTCGACGGCCTTTGACGTCCGCTAGCTCGCCCGGTGTAGCGTCCATTCATTGAATGGTTCGGCAGCCGGGTTCGTCCGTTGCGGTCTAGAAGGAGTTTTGGGGTGATGCGAGCACTATAAATCAACCAAATGCACACCCAGTGACGGCGGATTAGAGGGAGAACGGAGGAAGCCTTTTAGTCCGGTTCATAGCTCGTTCTGGTCCATCCGGACGGCGAGCGAGAGAGGCCCCTCTCTCGTACAACAACATCTGGCCCCAGATGTTGTGGTACAAAATGTTTCGCATTCGGAGCATACATCCGCCGCTCGGGACGCTCCGACATATAGTCAGTCCGGAGAGACTGTCAATAAGGCTTCCTCATTCTCATGGTAGCGCACACGACCGCTCTTGGCTACGTGACCTCGGATATCCAGTCAGCTTCGCCAGTCAGAGAATCATCGGCGACCAGGTCACACCATCCGGTAGCCAGGGACACGAGGCCTGCAGACTCCGGACGTTCGCATAGAAAGGTGTGCGGGAGTCAACGTACACGGAGCTTCCGGCGGCAATGCATCGTAAGACCGCTACTGCACAGGCCTTGGGGACGGACGTGCTATCCTAAATAGCACAGCTTATCGCAGCATCCCAGCAACAACTGAATTTGTCGCATAATGTTTTATCCGACGATGCTGGGTCGGGACGCTCCGTGGAAGCGGGTACGGACGTCCGAAAATTTCATTCGGTCCGACGGGATACCGAAAGGGATTCGGAGGATTTTGAGCTTTCCCTTTCGAAACAACATATGCTGTTGTGTATGTCATCTGACTTGATCTTCTACAGGTTCTTTCGTCGGACCAGAATGCTGCGATGCCGGATAAGAAACTGATAGCGTCGGTGGACTCAGAAATTTTTGGTTCGGTTCAGGGACTTCGTCCCTCAGTTCCGACATAGTCCAATAATGTCACACAATCTTTCGAATTATTGAACGACGCTATATATATATTATTATATGCTTGCTATTAACAAGCATGTCTGGTTTCTTGTTCGCAAAGTTACGGAGATGTCTTTCAAAAGTGTGCCTCTGTTGTCATAGTTAATGAAGAGCTAGCGGCAATAAGTGCTCATGGAATATGTCTATCGCCTAAGAGGTCCCTTGTAGGATCGACGGAGTGACATTCGCTAGCTCACCCGGTGTAGCGTACATTCATCGAATGGTTCGGCTGCCGGGTTCGTCCATTGCGGTCTAGGAAGGAGATTTGGGTGATGCGAGCACTATAATTACTTTAGTACTCACCCAGTGACGGCGGATTGAGGACAGATCGGAGGAAGCCTGTTAGTCCGGTTCCTGGCTTGTCCAGGTCCGTCCGGGCTGTGAGCGAGAGAGGCCCTTCTCTCGTCCAACAACATAGGGGACCGCATGTTGTGGTTCAGATATTTTACATTCGGAGCATATGTCCGTCGCTCGGTACGCTCCGTTATATTGACAGTCCGAGAGACTGTCGATAATGCTTCCTCATCCTCACAGCAGTGCACACGACCGCACATTGGTTACGTGACCTCGAGTATCCGATCAGTTTCGTCATTCAGTGATTCCACGGCGAACAGGTCACGCCATCCGGTAGCCAAGGGACACGAGGCCTATACACTCCGTTCGCTCACATATTAGTAATATGCACGGGGTAACGATCACAGAGCTTCCAGCGGCAATGCATCGTAGGACCGCTTCTCCACAGGCCTCAGTGACGGACGTGCTATCCGAGTTAGCACAGTTTCTTGGTCGAGTCAGGAATTATCTGACGGCGCTGGGTCGGTGAGGTCCGCAGTTGCATCAGGTACGGACAACCGAATGCTTTATAGTGTCCGACAGGATGGCGAAAGGGATTCGAAAGATTTCGAGTTTTCCCTTTCGTAGCATCGGAAGCTGCCATACATATCTTCTGGCATTATCTTCCAGTGATTGTTATTTCGGACTACATTGCTGCGATGTTGGATAAGAGACTTATAGCGTCATTGGACACGGAATTTTGGATCGGTTCAGGGACATTGTCCCTGACTTACCGACACAGTCCAATAATGTCATTAGAACATGTGTATTATTTATCGACGCTCTATTTATATATAAGCCTGCTACCAAGCATGATAGTTTAGTTTCTTGTCCGCAATGCTCATTTCTTCCTTTTATCATTTATACGAATAATTTATTTTGGCAGAACACGGCATACCGAGAGTTCATATGCGTCTAGACGGCGTGGTTAAAGACTGGAAATAATCTTTTTCGCCGTCTATGTCTTTTCCAACCACAATGTTGGAAACGACAATGATGTCTAATAGACTTAACTTAGACGCTTTATCATACGTAATCCACCTTACTGAGGCGTTATTATTACGTCTTCAAGAGAAAGAATTCCGGGATATAATCCTCAATGTGATTTCTTGTGAGGGCAGTAGTTTGTTCACGTATAACTCTGCCCTTCAGTGGCTGCTTGGAGTTGGTTAGACGTGACGCAGCCCTAGCTACATCCATGTGCGTGGATAGTAAGATGAAGAACTCTCTCAGAGTCGCTTCGTTCTCGGAGAAGCTTCTCTTCGACGGCAACTTTTCAGCAATCCATGAATTGCTCGATTTACACGTTCTCTTGTCTATCTAGTGTAGCAAGAGATTCAGACTGGGGCAAACATTCGGTGGTTGACTCAGAGAGTGCCACTGCAGTTGACGGATCCAAGTTTTATAATTATGACGGTTGCCAGTCAAACAGGTTGGGATATAATATTGATCCCAACGGATTCGAAGTGCCTGGGTCTTTGGGTTCCGCAGTCTCTAAGTAAGCACTTATCTTCCACGGAATAATGTTTTTTTAGGCTTGCTTTATGTCATTGGATGAACATTATTCAGAAACGCATGTCCAAATCCTGTCCGTTAATTCGACAGTAGTGGCGTATCTCCGGAACCAGGGAGGCACTCATTCGTTTCCGTTATTCAATTTAATGGAAAGAATCCTTCTGTTTGTTATAGTACACCAAGTTCTGCTTCGGTCCGTCATATTCCGGGTCGTCTGATTGTATTACCGGACTCCCGTTCACTTATGGGTCGCTTGTTGCCGTCAGAATGGACTCTCAACAAACAAGTATTCAATCAGAGTTGCTATCAATGGAAGCGCCCAATGATAATTTATTTACGACACAACTTGCTTGTCAATTGCAGACGTTTGTGTTTGCTTGTCCGGATCTCTGAGCTTATGTTGTTAACGCTCTATTGATCTAATAGGACGGAATGATAGGATATGCGTATCCTCCTGCGCTGTTGTTTCAGCAAGTATTGCTAAGATAAACAACCACAATACATTTCTGTTGATAGCATCTCTGTCTTCACAGAGACCGTGGGTAAATTTACTCTGAGGTCTACTGTGGGACTTAACGCGAAATCTTCCTCCATGAGAGGATCTTTTTTCGCTGGGTAAAATCGTGTCATCTTTATCACAACCCGTAAGGTCTCAACCTTCACATATTCCGTTGTGTGGTCCTTATTGCATTGTACTGGATGAGCTTTGGACGCGATTTTTTACTATAGGAGAACCTCTTCTTCGCTATACTATGCGGCTAAAGTGGAGGCTCTTCCGTCGTTGGTGTAGGGATCACTATGTTGATATTGTTGATCCCTCCATACTAGTCATTGCAACTTTTTAGTATACTTGTTTGACAAGATCTACTGCAGCCTGTTATTATTAAGGTTATAGGTTTATGTTACCTCATACCTATGCACTCTATGATAGTTTACAATTGAGTCTTATGTCTCTTTATCTAAGTCAGTAACTTTTCGATAAATAGACTTAGAATCATTAGATTAAATTCCTATATGGAATTTAACTTCGGTTCTTATTTAGCTAAGTAATCATTTGAGCCTCTGGAAACAGTAGTTTTCAAATTCTGACATTTTAGACAGTAATTCTGTTGGCTTCTCTTTTACTGAAGAGTCAGTGAGTTTCATGCACTATCGGTGGATGATTTTCACTTTCGTAGTTTCGGAATCACTATTTCCTTTTCTATTTAGGTTGGATTTTTGCATAAGAGTCAGGCTCCTAATTAATATCCGGAACCTATTGTTATTTAGGTCCTTCCGTCTTCGTACGGGCATAGGCCTTTACTCTGTCCGGTTAGAGTTTACGTATTTATAAACAGATATCTGTTTATTACTACGGGCGTAAGCTTCTTCTGTCTTTGATGCCTAATAGAAGGACGTTACGCTCCATTCTATTGCTAATGGATTCAATTAACTATCGATACTGCTTATGGTATATCATTGACTCAGCAGTTGTGTTTGAGATTTCGGCTCATGATGTAAGAGTTCTTCTACATCTTGGGCTTTCATTAATAGTGTGGCTATTATAGACTTTTGAAGGCTGCTCATTGCGCTCAGCCATCCACATTCATGAATTTTTATCTCAGAAATATTGAGTCCATTTCTGGAGGCCTCTATTGTTAGGTCTATTATCTACTGCTCAGAATGTCATTCACTTAACAGTTGCTACTATAGCTAGGTAGGCTGTCTGTTTCGGCAGTGACTCCGTTCTGCTGCCCTCTTCGCTCTGGGCTATTTGACCCAGGGCAAGAAAAAGGGGGGGGGGGGGGGGGGAAGGGTGTTCCCTTGGGTCACCTGTTTTACTATGAAAACAAGGGGATACCTCCTCTGGAGTTAGTAATTCTGAGCTGTTATTGGGATGGTTGTTTAGTGAGAAGTTTATGTTTTAAAAATTCATTCACGTCTTAGTTTTTAAAGTATAGCTTTTGAATATAACACGTGTCAACGGACATTATTATACCTTCCTCAGACACTTTTAAGGAGTATAAAGAGTCTCTATTCTCTAGACTTACTTTATTTATTGGCTTACTTTAAAAATTATTAGTATAAGGATTATACTAGATATTAATAGAGTACATGGATGTATGATGCTCAATTTTGGAAGGTGTTGTATCTTTCTAATTTATCATAAATAAGAAAGATACATGTAAGGCCTAATACTTCTTTTTCCCTAGAGGGGATGACTCTTTTTTTATATAATTGAGCGTATTCCATCTTGCTCTATGTCCTTGGCCCTCCAGCCTTTTTACTATTCAGCTATGTCTGGGTCATTGGTACAGTATAAAAATGTTAAAAAATTTATAGTAATTTATATATTTTTTATACTTACCAATGACCCAGACGGGGATGGCCCTCCCAGGAGTTGGAAACTCTTACCTCCCCGCTGAGTACATAGCGCTTACCAGGCACTGGTTATTAGAATGATTAATGGCGCCAATTTCGGAACGTCCTTGACACTGCGCATGCGCAGTAGAGGTGAAGTGTGGATGGCCATTCAGGACATGCTGTCTTTGGTTTTAGATGCAAATTTTGGGGATTGGGGGGCAAAATTTGTGTTTGGCCCTATATTTTAAGAGTTAGCACCAGCTACGTCTGGGTCATTGGTAAGTATAAAAAATATATAAATTACTATAAATTTTTTAACTTTTTAAAGTGAATTCCAAAAATGAAAACATATTCTATTTTCAATTAATAGTGTGTTTTGTGCAGAAATGACTGTCAAGTCACTTGGAATGTAACATTCAAGTTTCCCCAGAGACGGCCTGTCGGGGCACCTTTTCTGTTACAGTGAAAACTGATCAAAGCCAGAATTAGTCACTTGCTAATTCATTGAGTTAATTTGTATAATTATGCACTTTATATATGTTTGTGAAAAGACAGCAGAGAGCCTCTCAATCCATGCTCATTATATGCAAGAAAAAAATGAAAATTAAAAATAAAACCCTACCTTCTTGTATTGTATTGATTTAAAAATAAAATGCCTGAGAATCAATTAATTTATTTTGTGCAGGGATGCACAAATTGGACTATCGTCGGTTACATTCAAATTTGGATAACCATTTCTCGTTCTTCTAAATTGTTAATGCATTCTGAGTTAGCTCCTCAAAGAAATTCAACATGTGACTTCACAATTTCAAAGAATGCGTCGACAAACAAAGCGCACATGATGCAACAGTGTAGATAGCAAAACAAAGTGAGGTGCTATAATCCATTTCTACTAAATGCGCAAGCAGTGCTATAGGCATTAGCTAAATGACGTCACTCGCTGAAATAAATAGACTATAGGGAATAATGTGCATACTTTGATTACGCTACATGAATCTTGTGATTCCTTTGATCTTTTGCGACAAAGCAACATAACACCCAGATGGATTGACAACGTCATAGGTTTCATAGCTCTTTGAAGTTGATCGACAAAACAGTATTCCGTGATGTCGGACAGGTACAGACCTAACATTTAATGACATTGTGTCTGCAGTGCATCATTTTTCTGTGAGTACTGTCAACGAAAAATACACCCCCTAGGTATGCAGGTATGGAGATCAATTTCTTAGTAGTTCAACACAGGTTATTCCCATCTTCAATAGGAATCAATACCTCATATTATCGGATGCAATTAGTGCATGGAGCATGGAGGGTTTTTTTTTCCAGATTCATTTTCGGTTTTATTTTTTTTAAAACCTTGGTTTCGGTTCAGTTTTTCGGTATTATTTCCAGGCCCTTCAATTAATCTAAATCACTATCGTCTTACTAGAAAAGGCCATAGAAATGTCACATGAGAGCTATTTAAGGCGTGCTACGTCCCACTGACAGTACTGAGACAAAACACTTCACTACCACTCAGTCAGCTGAGTCAGTTGACAAAGGGTTAATATGAATTTGGGGTAGATTGTTTGTCATTTGATTATTTTCCTGTTGTATATGTTCTATTTGGTAAATGCTATACATCAGTGGCAGCGCCATAGTGTGTGTGTGTGGGGGGGGGGGGGGATAGCACCCCCCCCCCCCCCCGAACCCACCCAACCCAAAAAAACTTCAAATTGCTATCTGACACAACCTGGGTGCCTTTGAAGACCACGTTAGGCATTGTAGAAATGCTCCGATATCGCTCCGATGGCATCCAAATTATTCAAATGTGATTTTTTTCTGCGGCACAGCCTACAGATCCCAAACCACTCTCCCATGCCCACACCCCTGGCTCAAGCCTACGACCTTCAGGAGATGCCGTAAGCATCTCGACCTTGGACCCCCACATCTTCTAAGAAATTTCAACAGGTATCATGATACCTTGCATTGAATATGGCAACTGTGCAATCTCTATCTAATAACAGTGTACTGTATGAAAGCGATCTTTTTCATTATTTGATTTTAGACGGCGTTGTTTTTACATGCTTTTTCTGTCCGATGACGTCGACCGGAAATCAAAAGTATACTGATACATAAACAAAAGCAAAGGCTTTGGAATTTTCCCCAATGCAGCTCTGTCGCCATGTTTTGAAAAATTTTTATCCCCTAGCTTTGTTCTTGGATATGTAAAGCACATTTGTCCACAAGTTGTTTTCGGGAAATATTATTAAATTATCAGTTCTGGTGCGAATAGTCCTAGAGTCGACTCTATGAGTTGATTACACATGTGTTTCGTGTTCTATACATCCCAACCTTCATTTTGATGTACATTTTGTGTATATTTAATTTGAATTGAAGGAATATCAGAGGTGAGAATTTTCAAAATAAACAAAATTTCATTACTTATATAGGCCCTTAACATCAAAGTATGAAAAAACTGTATGAACGGTTGTTTTGGCCTCTGTCAGTTCGGTTTTTCGGTTTGCGGCAAAAACCAAAACCAAACCGAAAAACCGAAAAACCTCCATGCTCTAGATGCAATATCGGGAGTTTGGTTATCTGGTTGATAGCTTTTCTTACTGGTTGAGTTTCTTTGCAAACCAGTTGTCCTGCTAACCATGGCAGCTCAATATATTACACATTAACAAAAAAACGAATATACATGTGAAAGGTTATCTAAATTTGGAGGGTTATCCAAATTTTGGGGACATAAACATTTTGGGGCTGTCAAAATTTTCAATTTGTGCATCCCTGTTGTGTGGCCTTATAATTGTTTTCTCATAATTTCTTGAAGTGTGCATGTGGACTTGCAGAATATCCAAGAAATATGAAGGCTTCATTGGGTATAGCTGCTTTTGATAATTATTTTCCTAGTGGCATCTGACACTGAAGCAATTAACCCTTTACCCAACAAATTGCCCGCATCTGCTCGCGTAATATGCAAATTCAGCATTTGAAAAAATGTTATTTTTCAAAATATTTCAACACTACCATATCATGTGATCCCTCGTTGGAACGTGCTCATCACATGATATGGTTTTGTTGAACTTTTTTGAAAAATTTAAAAAAAAATGATATTTAAATAATAAATGTTGATATTGTCTGCATTGGGTAAAGGGTTAACCCTTTGCCTGCTTGTGGGTTTTCTTTCCCAGTACAAAATCACTGTATTACCTGTAATGTAAAAGTCTGCCTCTTAGGCCAAACAGAATTAAATAATTGATTCTCAGGCATTTTTTTTAAAATGAGTGAAGGAGGGCGGTTTTTATTTTTATTTTTTATTCCTGATGGAATGCTCGTCAGTGCCTAAAATCCAGTTGTGAGAGCCTAAAATTAAATACTATAGCTTCCATGTTGTTATCACTGATAGTTTTTTTGTAACAGTGATCCTTCAGCACAAAATCAATGTAGAACAACTAAAATGGAGATAAAAAATAATGAGTTTCTTAACTGGTTGAGTGCTTGAAGCCACAATCAGGCCTTTCAAAAAAAATGAGGGCACCAGTGCAAAAGCCAACATTTTCTGTTGGCACTCTCCAATAATTTATAATAAAACAATTTTTGATGAATAAATTCAGACACCAAAAATAATCTAGCCCTCAACCAGATAAATAAATATTTAGTTTGTAAATGCATATGAGAACTGGTCACATTTCGCAAAGAGAATAGCAATACTATATCAATGTATATGACATATTTCATTGCAAATCGCGATGAGATACTGCTAAAATCACACATTATGATAGTTTTATACACTTTGAATTTTGGGTCCAAAATATGACGAACTCCGGCCGAAAAAACAAATGCGACACTCATACCAGAAAATAAGTAGTCAGACAAGGACAATGTCAGGTACAAAAAGGCCAATATCTAACTGAGGTTTAAAATCATCAGACAAAATGTCTGATGCCAAAATTATTAAATGAAGTTCAGTGATGAGAACATCATGCATGCTGGAAATCATGTACATAACCAGCAAGCCTAAAATTAATGATTATTGTGATTTCTGGTCCTGGCAAGTTGGGAAGTGTGAAGAAAGTGACTGTATAGCTCATCAGTATTAACAGCATGTGAAGGAATGCGATTTGATATAGCCATACATGTATCTAAATTATGTCTGAAGGATAATTCAGTTCCAATTCAGAATGAAACCAATCATACCTTGTTTCGCAGAGCTCAGGGCTTTGTATCTAAATCATGTCTGAAGGATAATTCAGTTCCAATTCAGAATGAAACCAATCATACCTTGTTTGGCAGGGCTCATTGAGCCCTGCCAAACAAGGTATGGTTGGATGAATTCTGGGCAGTTTTAAGATGAAGGTACATGTACACATTATTTTGAATACACAAACTCCATTTTGTAATATGTCAGATATCATTCTTAAATGACAGACGTGATTGATTTGGTGTCTGACATTTATCTGGAAGCGCAATGAAAATTATTTTCAGGCCTGGCGACACTGCCTGAGAATCAAAAGATTAATTTTGTGTAGCCTTATCTGCTCTTATTAATAAAAGCTACACCTGAAAATAGAAGTGGACCTCTAATTGTAATTAGTTCTTGACTCTAGAATTTATTTTAATTTTTATCAAATTAAGTCATGGCTGCTTTACAGCAGCCATGACTTGATTTTAGCAGAAATTCGAGAATATTTTTTTAAGGCTAAGCGTTAATGGAGTTATCACATGTTGAGGAATTTCTGTTTTTCTTTTACTTTAAACCCTTCTGTCATTTCAGTAATAGAAAATGTGGGTTTGAATTCTGTTGCCATGGCATTGGCAGGGTTTACTGAAGATAAGAATACCTTATGGCAGAAGACTTGTACAATGTTACGAAAACAACTAACCAATCCTTATCTTCGTGCAATGTTTGCTTTCTTAGCTGGAGACAGAGAAAATTACACTGATGTTTTGGTAAGATTTCTTTCTCCTTTACTGGGAATGGAGTGATGCATTGACTTGATTAGTTCCTTACACGTCATGTGGAAGGGTTGACACAGTTAGATCGTGATGCATGTTGTATGCATAATGTCCATGAACAATAATCATTGTCGGATTTGCCCATATGGAAGTGCAGTAGTGCTATATCTTAACCTTTTACCCAACGTAACGGCCAAAACTGGCAAGCACGTTTCTAAAAAATCTCAAATTAATTTTTATTATTTTTTCATTTTTTGTCTCAAAAACATAGGTTATGACCCCTCATTGGAACGAGCTCGATGAGCTCGTTCCAATGAGGGGTCATAACCTATGTTTTTGAGACAAAAAATTAGTTATTCAATAATTTTTTTTTTTGCAAGTGTCGTCTGCTTTTCACATGAGGTAAAGGGTTAAAACATTCACATGAATGGTGCACTTGATGTCAGAAATCTGTCAATCACACATTTTTAATCAAATCAAATCTCAAATCGAATTGGTACTGTTATTCAAAATCGATTCAACCCTCAAATCAAATCAGTAGATTCTTGAAGATGACCAATTCTGGGGAGGGGGTGCTGTAAACCTGATTTGTTCCAACTGCGTTGGCTCAAATCCCAAATGATCAAATATTCCAACTACATCATGAAGGCATGCCCCCACGAATATTACCCAGTAAGGATTATAGTTCAAAAAACTGAAACGTGTGCGAAAATTAATTGTACTGGGCACTGCACAGGGCTAGCCACTAGCAATAGCCCCGGGGGCACGGTGGTTCAGTTGGTAGAGGTGCAGGCTGCAAGCCGAGAGGTCCTCGGTTCGAATCCTACCTGCGGCAACCACATTGTGTCCTTGGGCAAGACACTTCACCATCATTGCCCATGTGGGGGCACGGTGACGTGTACTAAGGCGTACTGCACGTCGATGGTGCACTTGTCTTCAACCAATGCTAACCCTGCTTGTGTATAGTTGGTATGTTGGGGAGCTGACAGTTGCTCGCCGTTGCTCGGTGGTTCTCTCTGGGTACTCCGGCTTCCTCCACCCGTAAAACTGTCACGGTCATGGTTAGCCATTGTGCAGAAATATGTGACCTTAAACACCAATAAATAGCAATAGCCCATTGGTCGACATTGTTTGGAAACTTTAAATTTACTGACAACAGTTACACTGACTAGTGTGAGTCGAATTTGCATAGACGGTTACTTGGGTGCAGATACTATTTAAACTCCGTCTTTATTTTCCGCATTATTTATTTACAATTTCCATCTCAACTGTACATTTTGTGTGACAGCGTAGATAACTAATACCCAGCTATATTCCATTGAAGAGATTCAAATGGAAACGAATTGGGCAGCCGATTTTGCATCGAACCAAATAGCAACTCAAGATTCAAAATCGAATTGAATCTCGAAACTTTGCAGGTCTCTAAATTTTGGATATACAGCTTGTTTACAATAGTCAGTTGATTCAGGTCATCCAAGTTAATAAATCCAAGATTAGCCAGATCAAACATGATGCCATCGATCTGGTTAATCTAGTCGGATGTAATATCACAACCCAAATTAATTGACTGTTTTAATAAGTTATTATGCGCCCCGACCTCAGAAGGACGATCAGGGGTATCTAGTGAAGCCCTCCATCCGTCCACCCGTCCATACAAACATTTTGCATTGTAATTTCAAAGCCATTGCTCTGATTTGGATCTCCTTTGGTATACAGATAGTCCTGCATCAGGGAACGGATATGTACAAGGAATGGGTTCCGTCCAATAATTTTTCCCAGAGTTATGGCCCTTTTTCTGTATTCACCCTTTCCATTTAGAAAACTTTTCTATCCCTCTACACCTTCAAGACTATTTCGAACTTACGGGTCAGGGGCAGTGCCTCACGCTTTGCATTCCCCTTCTTGTTTATTATATGAAAGCAGATCCTTGAATGCAACACCTGAATTGAAAACAAAAAAGAAAGTAAAGACGTTTATCCAAAGTATTCAGCACCAAGGCACTTGATTTTTATGCCTCCGCCAATTTGGCGAAAAGTCATTAGGGTAAATGTTAACCCTTTACCCAACGCGGACGATATCAAAATTTATTATTTTAAATATCATTTTTTAAAATTTTTCAAAAAATTTCAACAAAACCATATCATGTGACCCCTCGTTGGAACAAGCTCAACGAGCTCGTTCCAACGAGGGGTCACATGATATGGTTTTGTTGAAATTTTTGGAAAAATAATATTTTTTCAACTGCTGAATTTGCATATTGCGCGGGCGGATGCGGGCGATTCGTTGGGTAAAGGGTTAACCTTGTCCGTGTATCTGTAGGTCCATCCATATGCACGTACGTCCCTACGTCTGCCCCGAATATGGTTTCTGGATGACAACTTTAGTTTGACTGAACAAAATGAAAAAAAATGTTATACATTGGTTTATAACCGCATAATACAGGTTGGGATTGATAGTGGGCTTGGTCATCTATTTTTTGGCAGAGTTATGGCCCTTTTCTGACTTAGATCATATTTGGTGGCTTGCTGTATTGGTGCTGTTGTTTAATGGAGATGAGATAAGATAAGATATTTATTAAAGATAAATGACAAGAAACTCATGCTTGGCGGTGGGGCTGGGGGGGGGGGGGGCATAGCCACCCCTGACTTCACACTTGTTTATTTCTTGTTTGTAAAATTGTCACCTCAAAAATCTCTGAACATCAATGATGTCAAGGACATCACAATAGCCTCATGTGAGAAAGACAGGATACAGATATCGAAAAGTTGAGACTCTGGTTTGTGAGCCAGAGTTGATAGGCAAACTATTATGGTGTTCGATGATACTTGTTTCTTGTCGGAAGACTGAGAAGTAGAACAGTGCTTGTTTACTATGGTAAACAAGTTCTGCTTTACTGTAAAATAGAACCATGAACCAATGTCTTGGATGTATGTCCTCTAAAGTTTGCAGCATAGGTATCAACGGTTGGCTAAACTTGACTTTATTCCTATGTTGCAGTCATGAGATGGCCAAAGATGCAGAAAGTGGTATTAAGCACCAATAAATAAATAGATGATATATTCTTGGAGGCCTTTTTAGCTCATCTTGACAAAGTCAAGCTGAGCTAATCCCATTGCTTCTCGTCCGTCGTCTGTCGTCCGTCGTCCGTCAACACCATGTTTTGGTCTTCTCCTCCAAAGCCACTGGGCCAATTCAAGTGAAAGTTTGTGTGAGTGATGGTCCCAAAGGGGCATTTCATTTTTGTTCAATGCAGCATGCCCAGCCCCATAGGGAGGGAGTGGGGGAAAATGCTCCAAAATATTTTTAAAATCTTCTTCTCAAGAACCAGTGTGTACAATGACTTGATATTTGCTATGGAGCTTCCATATGAGGTGTAGAATCAAGTTTGTTCAAACGAATTTCGTGAAGTAATATTTGGCTTTGTAATAGGAGGGGTAAGATTTTTGGCCCCGCCCAAAATTTCTTTTTTCTGAACCGATGGTCTGGTATGAACCAAATTTGGTTTGTGGTAGTATTGGGTCATAAGTACTTGACCCATGCAAAAAAAAAAAAATCCCGCATCCCCATGGGAACCCTGGGAGCTAAAAATAGAAATATTTTCAAACGCCCATATTTCCCAAACCCCACGGAACAGAGAGCTTTTATTTGGTATGAAGTATCCTTATGAGCAGTAGAATTGAATGGTAAAAAAAAAATTGCCATCGGTTATGTTAGGGTGTTCTGTAATGGGCATCGAAAAAATGCTGAGTCAGCATATTTGCAAAACTTTTAAAAAATCTTTTCTCCTGAACCAATCATTAGAATCTTTTGATATTTGGTATACAGCATTCATAGGGGGGTCAGATAAAAGTTTGTTGAAATAAAGCTCATTGGTTCATATTTGGGCTCTCTACAGGAGCCCGAAGTTTTAACATAGGGTAATATGGGGAATATTCTTTAAAAATCTTCTTCTTCAGAACCACCAGTCAGAATCTTTTAATATTTGGTATACATCATTGTTATGAGGGTCAGATTCTAGATTGTTCAAACCAAGTCCCTAGGTTAATATTTGGGCTTCCTATGGAAGCCCAAATTTTATCTTTGTTCAATATGGAGGGTAATTTAAAAAAATCTTCTTCTTCAGATCCATCAGTCAGAATGCTTTGATATTTGGTATGCAACATCTCTATGGGGGTCAGATTCAAGTTTGTTCAAATCAGATCCCTAGGTATATATTTGGGCTCACTATGGCAGCCCAAATTTTTACTTAGTGCAATATGAGAAAATTTCTTTAAAAATCTTCTTCAGATCCACCAGTCGGAATGCTTTTATATTTGGTATACAACATCTCTAGGAGGGGGGGGGGGGGTGCAGATTGCAGGTTGTTCAATTCGAGTGCCTAGGTTAATATTTGGGCTCCATATGGGAACATGAAATTTAACTTAGTACAATACGAGGGAATTTATTCAAAAATCTTCTTCAGATTCACTTGTCAGAATGCTTTCACATTTGGTATACAACGTCTCTAGGGGGGTCAGATTCAGGTTTATTCAAATCGGATCCATAGGTCAATATTTGGGCTCGCTATGGTAGCCCAAATTTGAACTTAGTGCAATTCGAAGAAATTTCTTTACAATTTCTCTTCTTCAGATCCAACGGTCAGAATGCTTTCATATTCGGTACACAACATCTCTAGGGAAGTCAGATTTAACTGTGTTCAAATCAAGAGCCTGGGTTAATATTTGGGCTCTCTATGGGAGCCGGAATTGGCCATTTTGCTGAAGAATTAAAAATTTTGTATTCAGTTTCCTCTAGAGGTACTAAGATTAATCCACATACGTTGTATCAAGGGGCTTCATAGGGGAGCTCTACATTTTACTTATGATCAACTGAAGAAAAGGCAGGATGCCTAGATTATTTTTGTCACTCCTGAGGGACTCAAGTATTGACAGTGTAGCCTATGGAGATGGCTTGCTTAATGTAGACTCATTCTTGGACTCTATTTAAATTGTGTTCTGTACAAGATGAGCTCTTCAGGCCCCGTGGGGCCTCTTGTTTTAAAATATAGTATCACTGTTAGGCCCCACAAAGTAGATCTTCTGTTTCTCAGGATATTTTTGTAAAATTGCATGTGCATGTGGGCGGGCATTTTTTTTTTTTTTTTATTATTTTTGTAATTATTTCTTTGCCTTCAAAAGTTCATGTTCTTGGTTTGTTTTAAGTTTTAGGCGCCATAATCTACAGAATAGCAAGTGTGGTAGAGTATTTGATCCCTTTAGTGCAAGAAGCATTGCAAAGCCTTCCTGCACTCAAGGGACAAATTTATCAATTTTATTCACTTGGGTAAAATAACGGACATGAACCATTTAATTTTTATTTTTTTAAGTTTGAAATTTGCATCAGTTATAAAAAGAGAGTATGCGGCAGCCAAAAGGGCCATGCAGAAGGGCCTGAGAAAGAGATTTTTAACCCTCTGCACTCTGATGTCAAAATACCCAAGTTTTCAGCAGTGAATTTTTCCCACAGTGCAACTGAGAATTAAAAAAATTATATCTCATTTGACAGAGCTCATTGAGCTCTGTCAAACAAGATATAATTTGTTAAATTGTTTATTGATTATTCTCTTGTATTTTTCTTTTAGAATGAACCTGGTATGGCCCTAGAAGACAGAGTGGCCATTGCTCTTACTTACTTACCGGATAATAAGGTATTTTTGTTGATCTTTAGAATGTATAGTTGTGTTTTAACCCTTTACTTAACACGAAAAGCAGACGACACTTGCAAACAAAATTATTGAATAACTCATTTTTTGTCTCAAAAACGTAGGTTATGACCCCTCATGGGAACGAGCTTGATGAGCTCGTTCCAAAGAGGGGTTATAACCTATGTTTTTTACCTCTCATGGGAACGAGTTAGTATGTTGGGGAGTCTGAGAGTTGCTCGCCATTGCTCAGTGGATTGCTCTGATCTGGGTACTCTGGCTTCATGCACCCATAAATCTGTTTGACAAGAGGTGACCAAGGCTGTCAAAAGTTTGGTTAACTCCTAATCCACTGAGTATTTTCCAAATATTTTTGATCAAATGGAGTCATGGCTGCTGTGAATTGGTCATGACTAGTAGTATTCAGCTGATTACCAAAAATGATTGCTGACCAATTACTAGTTATTTAAGCTCAGAATCGACCGATTCTGATGCCGATGCCGATTGTAATGATGTGCACAACTAGACAAGTCGAGGCTAAAAAGAACTACATTAAACTGAACATTTTTCACGATGTTAAACTTTGTTGACTGGGTCACAGTACAATTACAGTCATGCACACTTGGGCGGTAAACGTGGCTCTCAGAGCCACTTTTACCACCCAAGTGCATTCGACTGGTAATTTTACTGCGATCTGAGTCAATGAAGTGCAACCTTCACTTTTCCGATATGAACTGGCGGTTGCCGCAAATACACTCAGTTGTAAGCTCTCTGTTGTTTAACTGGTATATCCCGTAAAGGGGCATCTGGAGAGATTAACCCTTTACCCAACGTAACGGCCAAAACCGGCCAGCGCTATTCTCAAAAATCGCGAATTAATTTTCATTATTTTTTTCATTTTTTGTCTCAAAAACGTAGGTTATGACCCCTCGTTGGAACGAGCTCGTCGAGCCCGTTCCAACGATGGGTCATAACCTATGTTTTTGAGACAAAAAATGAAAAAAAATAGTTATTCAAGAATTTTGTTTGCAAGTGTCGTCTGCTTTTCATGTTAGGTAAAGGGTTAAGAAGTATCATTGAAATCATTTTACATTGACAATTGAACAATTGCAGAAAAAAATAAAATGCGGTTAATGAATCATCACAAAATGCTTGGCAACAATCAGTTGAACCGATGTTCCAGGAGCTGTTGTCATCCAATTGCCCACAAACGGTCGATTGTAGTGACCAGTTCCAATCATCGATTGAACACTAATGACTAGATTTGATGAAAAATTCATCTTAATTTGTTTCTCAATAATTCACTGCACAAAAAGTATATTTAATTTACAAATGAAAATTTGATTAAATGTGCTAAAAGTACACATATTTATACCATGATTGCCTATTCTACTACAGTAGAATCCTCTTAATTAAATGTCCATTTTGCCAGTGAAAATTATTCAATTAACAGGAGTATACAATTAACAGGGATTTGGTCAGTTTCCTGTGTTCTGGAGGTAAACTGAGCATTTAGAATAAATGCTCAGTTTACCTCCTGAACACAGGAAACTGACCAAAAAAGCTCTGTCAAACAAGATATAATAGAATTAATGCCTTATTGGATATAGTGAGGCCAAAAAGGTTGATAAATAAGGGGAATTTGGTGCGTGTCACAGTAATTTTTTCGACATATTACAAAACTTGATATACAATTAACAGGAGTTTACTCTACAACCCATATGCAATTAACAGATCAAATTTGTACTGAAGGTATGGTAAATGGTTTTGTGTTTGAAAATTATATTCAATTAACAGGGATATACAATTAAGAGATATCCAATTAAGTGGGCTCCACTGTATATATAAAATGCCTATGACATAAATTTTAGCTTTACACACCAACCGTGGTAAACACGCCAGCAATGGGATTTCAATAGTTAAAATTTACACCTACTACTGGAACTACATCCAAGTTGACCTTTGGTGACCTCGCCTTGAATGCAAACTTGTCTAAATTTATCGCTCGCCGCCTCGCTAAGAGTGAAATGAAAGCGGCAATTATTTATTGCCTTTTTAAATGAGTTTAGCTCTTAAGATACCAAAAATTAACAAATATGCTTTGTCTCATGTTAATAAAGCATCCATAACTCGAAATAGTATGTTTTTAAAATGAAAAAGGCACAGTGATCTTTTTCCATTTCGTTTTGGCGATAAAATTGACAGCGGAAGTACCGTCCATCGGTGCTCATGTAAACAAAAACTGATTTGCATGTGTTAATATTGAATATAGTATTATTTAACATTCAAACTCTTAATAATCTGACAATCATGGTATTAATAAAATATATCCAAAGTAGCTTGGTGTACCAAATGTTCACCACTTGCCAAAGGCTTGTGGTTAACACCACTTCACCAACCTGTCTCGACTGTGATGGCCTATGTCCCGCCCGATAAACTATTCCCGACTGCATCACATGCCTTCTTTGAAGCAATTTATGCTGAACAGATTTCTGCAACCAAAGATAAACTTGCACACCACCTGCTACCAAACTGATTGACAAAACAATTATAGATGTGATAATTGGTGGATAGCTTTAATCCTTTACCCAACGCAGATGATGTCAAAATTTATTATTTTAAATATCATTTTTTCATACTGTACCAATGACCCAGACATAGCTGGTGCTAACTCTTAAAAATCTAGGGCCAAACACAAATTTTGCCCCCCAATCCCCAAAATTTGCATCTAAAACCAAAAGAAATCATGTCCTGAAGGACCTCCATACTTTGCCCTTACTGCGCATGCGCAGTGTCAAGGACGTTCCGAAATTGGCGCCAATTATCATTCTTTGTTTGGCCCTTCATCAGTTAACATCTCACTGATCTTTGTGCTTGTAAATCTCATTTTAAATGATGCCAGACACATAAATATTGGAGAAATGGTGATTCTAAGGAGGATATAGAAGGAGGAGAGGAAAAAGGAGTGACAGAAAATATTCAGGGCTGTAACTTAAAATTTTGTAATGAAATTATGTTAAGTTGCCTATTTTCGAGGCATGGGCCTGTTGTTGTCATTCTTGCTATGAAGTTGCACTGCTTATTCAGTGTTTCCTCTCTCTTTATCCTGTAAGTCCCCCCTTGCTATTCTCCCATGCTTTTGGCATATTTTTGAGTAAGATTACTACTAAAATTTCTTGGGAGAATTAGCTTGGTAACAGAATGAATTCTGTTATTTTCCCCGTGTTTACGTTTTCACCCATGGGTGTTTAGACGTTGTGTGCTGCATCTACCATCTGATGTTCTGCAGATTCTTCCCTGGAAGTCTCTGTTTTGCATCAGATAGTGTGTATTTTGATAACTGATTTCGGGCCAGTATTGTCAGTGCCTGGAGTCATGTTTTCTGGTGTTTATACACTTCTTGTTTACATTGGCAACAGTCTCTTTTGAGGGGGGCTGTTTGCCTTTGGAGTAGTTTATCTCATTACAAGATACATTATTATTTTCCGTAAGTGTTGCATTAATTATTTAAAATAATTTTAAAATTTTTGACCACACTTAGCCTTGGGATCCATTGGGGCCCAACGTTACTTTTCAGAAACTTGGGCTTCGCTGAAAAAATATTTTTCAAAAATTATTTTTGATTTCAATTGTTTTTTCAAATGTTAATGGATCATGTTATTATGTATCTTTGTTTTTAGGGGTTTGTGCGAGTACTAGGACTTGTTGTTGTCTTTTCACAATGAAAGGATATTGTTCAAATTGTAATAAGAGGAAATCTTCCTCTGACTTTCATGATCATTGTATTAATTGTAGTCATTGTACTCGCACTAACTCCTGTTCAGTATGTGAATATTAGGATGACAAACATTGGAAACGTGTGTCACGGTATGTTGTTAGTGGAGAAAGGGCTATTCCGGTCCTTTCTCTGCAGGGTCACTCTAGTCTATCAGTTTCTATTTCAGAGGAACAAGAACAGGGTGATGTTTCCATGTTATCTTCCAAAAGTGCGCTTCCGTCGTCACAATTGAATGCAGAGCTAGCGGCAAAAGTGCTCATGGAGATACGACAGTTGCCTAAGAGGTCCCTAGTAGGATTGACGGCGCTGTCATCCGCTAGCTTGCCCAGTGTAGCGTCCATTCACCGAATCGTTCGGCAGCCGGGTTCGTCCGTTGCGGTCCAGGAGGAAGTGTTGGGTGATGCGAGCACTATAAACATACAAGGTGCACACCCAGTGACGGCGGATATTAGGAGAGATCGGAGGAAGCCTTCTAGTCCGGTTCCTAGCTCGTCCAGGTCCAGCCAGGACGCGAGCGAGAGAGGCCCCTCTCTCGTACAACAACATCTGGGACCAGATGTTGTGGTACAAAATGTGTCGCAAGCGGAGCACACGTCCGTCGCTCGGGACGCTCCGTTGTATAGACAGTCCGCTGAGACTGCTCAGGCTTCCTCATCCTCTCAATAGCGCACACGACCGCACCTTGGCTACGTGACCGCCGATATTCTACCAGCTTCGCCGATCAGGGATTCATCGGCGACCAGGTCACGCCATCCGGTAGCCAGGGACACGAGGCCGGTAGACTCCGGACGTTCGCATAGGAAGAGTATGCGGGAGTCAGTTGATGCGGAGCTTCCCGCGGCTAAGCAGCGAAAGACCGCTACTCCGCAGGCCTCGATGACGGACGTGCTAGCTCAGATAGCACAAATTATCGCAGCATCCCAGCAAACGACAGAATCAGTGTCGGATCGGGAATTATCCGATGGCGCTGGGTCGGTACGCTCCGCCGAAGCATCAGGTGCGGACGACCGGGAGCATCATGAGGTCCGACCGGATGGTGAAAGGGTACGGATGACTTGGAGCTATCCCTTTCAGAACAACATAAAGCTGTCGTGGATTTCATCCGGCACTTCCTTCCTCATGTTGTTCTGTCGGGCCAGACTGCTGCGGTACCGGACAAGAGATTGATAGCGTCATTGGACACTGAATTCTTCGAGCGGTTCAGAGACATCGTCCCTGAGTTTCCGTCTCAGTCCAATAATGTCACAAGAACATTTGAATTATTGAACGACGCTATCTTCAAACTTGCTTCCAAAACAGGAAAAGCTGGTTTCTTGTCCGGCAATGCTCTTAACCTGCCTTTCATTAATTCAAGGAATAAATTCGATACGGCAGGACAGGGTATTCCGAGAGTTCCTCTGCGTCTTGACGACAAGGCGGAAGACTTAGAATTGTCTTTACCGTCGTCTACGTCCATTCCAACCGCGGTGTTGGATACGACAATTACGTCTAACAGGGCCAGTTTAGACGCTTTATCTTATGCAGACCACCGTACAAAGGCGTTATCACTGCGTCTTCAAGGGAAAGAATTCCAGGATATTCAATCCTCTTTAAGACTTCTTTCAAGGACAGTAGCTTATTCCACGTATAACTCCGCCCTTTCAGTGGCAAACCTGGAGTTGGTTAGACGTGACGCAGCCCTAGCTACATCCACACGCGTGGATAGTAAGGTGAAGAACTCGCTCCGAGTCGCTTCGGTCTCCGGAGAGCTTCTCTTCCACGGCAAGCTTTCTGCAATCTACGATAAAATTACTAAGAAAGCTTCGGATTCTCTGCTGTTTAAATCCGCTTCCAAAAAGTCGGATACGGCAGATAAGAGTAAGACAAGCACTTCTGAGACTAATGTGCCCAAGAGAGGTTCGTATAGAGGTTCCGTGCGTCCTCTTGGTCTTATTCAAGAGACCGTCAAGGCAGCGACTCACGTGCGGGACGTCCTTCGGGCCGGGACAACCGGTCGGACGCCCCGAGGTCGACGGGACGAGGTGCGGGTCGTGGAGGATGTGGTTTCTCCTCCCGCGGGCCTCGCAGATCCAGGAGGTGATGGTTTCAACCTCTATCGTGTTCCGGTTGGCGGAAGGTTGTCGAGTTTTTCAGAAGAGTGGGCGTCGATTACGGACGACCCTTGGGTGAGAGGGGTGATTTCGGAAGGTCTAAGAATATCCTTCAAACGAAAGCCTCCATTAACTCGAAGTCCAAAATGGACTCAACTTCCGTCAAATCCACAGAAAAAAGACGCTCTGTTATCGGAGGTGCAGTTTCTTGTAATGAAGAACACGGTAGAGGTCGTAGAAGACCAGGAAACACCGGGATTCTACAGCCATCTGTTTCTGGTTCCGAAACCAGACGGCTCGTTCCGTCCAGTCATAGATTTGAGCTGGATAAACAAGCTGATCGTCGCTCCGAAGTTCTACATGGAGACGATTCGATCGGTCAGAGCGAGTATTCGGGTGAACGATTATGCTACAAGCATAGATCTCAAAGATGCGTACTTTCATGTCATGGTACATCCGACATTCAGAAAGTATCTACGCTTCGCAGTCCTAGGAGTGGTGTATCAGTTCCGGGCGATGTGCTTCGGATTGAACCTAGCACCCTGGGCTTTCACTCGGGTAATGAACTCTGTAATGATATATTTCCGAGCTCATTCGTCTGCGGTAACGTCGGCCTACCTGGACGACATTCTTCAGAGGTACGGCACTGAGTTAACGCTTCAGAACGATGTGCAGAATCTGCTTCTATTGCTCCGACGTCTCGGTTTTGTTATAAACGAGGAGAAGTCGGATCTGGTGCCGTCCAAGTCATTCACTCATCTGGGAATGAGCTTCGAGATGCACAACAATCTCGTTCGTCTGACGTTAACCAGAGCGAAATTAGTCAGTTGTTACGCTCGCTGTTGTCTTCATGCAGACAAAGTCACAGCAAGGGAGTTCATGAGACTGATAGGTCTGTGCGGAGCCGCTGCGGATCTCATTCCGATGGGGCAGTTACGCACTCGTCCTCTCCAAATTTTCTTGACTCAGAATTGGAGTGTGAAAATTCATTCGCTCGACATAGACGTTCTCTTGTCAGATCAAGTGAAACAAGAGATTCAGACTTGGGCAAACATTCAGTTGTTAACTCAGGGAGTTCCGCTGCAGTTGCTGGATCCGAGTTTTACGATTATGACGGATGCCAGTCAAACAGGTTGGGGTGCATCATTAATCCCAACGGATTCGAGATGCCAGGGTCTTTGGGATCCACAGTTCCTAAGCAAGCACATAAACATCAAGGAAATGATGTCAATTTGGCTTGCGTTACGTCATTGGATGGACATTATTCACAAAGCTCATGTCCAAATCCTGTCCGACAATACGACAGTAGTGGCGTATATCCGGAACCAGGGAGGCACTCATTCCGTTCCGTTATTCAATTTAACGGAAAGAATCCTTCTGTTTGCTCTAGAACATCAAGTTCTACTTTCGGTCCGTCATATACCGGGTCGTCTGAATGTACTAGCAGACTCCCTTTCACGGAAGGGTCGCTTGTTGCCGTTGGAGTGGACTCTCAACAAACAAGTATTCAATCAGATTTGCTACCAATGGGAACGGCCAATGATAGACTTATTTGCGACACATCTCAACAATCAGTTGCAGACGTATGTGTCACCATGTCCGGATCCAAGAGCATTTGCAGTAGATGCTCTATCGATCTCATGGGACGGAATGATAGGATATGCGTATCCTCCAGCGCCGTTGATTCAGCAAGTATTGCTAAAAATAAAACAATCTCAATGAAACATTCTGTTGGTAGCATCTCTGTCTCCACAGAGACCGTGGATAAATCTACTCAGGTGTCTGCTGTGGGACCTACTGCGAAAGCTTCCTCCACGGGAGGATCTTCTTTCGCAGGGGAAACCGCGTCAACTTCATCACAACCCACAAGGTCTCAACCTTCACGTTTTTCCGTTGTGCGGTCCTTCTTGCACTTTACAGGACGAGCAGTGGACGCGATTTCTAACTGTAGGAGGACCTCCTCTTCGCTAAACTATGCGGCTAAGTGGAAGGTTTTTCGTCGTTGGTGTAGGGATCATTCTGTTGATATTTTTGATCCCTCCATTCCAGACATTGCAAACTTTCTAGTATACTTGTTTGACGAGATCAAACTGCAGCCTGTTACTATTAAGGGTTATAGGTCAATGTTATCTGATACCTATGCACACCACGATAGTTTACAAATTGGATCTAATGTCTCTTTATCTAAATTAGTTAGAAACTTCTCGATAAATAGACCCAGAACTCTTAGATTAATTCCTAAGTGGAATTTAGCTTGGGTTCTTCTTAATTGAAGGAAAAGCCATTTGAGCCTCTTGGGACAGTAGATTTCAAATTCTTGTCTTATAAGACAGCTTTTCTCTTAGCTTTCTCTTCTGCTAGAAGAGTCAGTGAGCTTCATGCACTATCGGTGGACGATTCTCACTATCGTAGTGTCGGGAACACTATCACCTTCACTACTAATGTTGGATTTTTAGCTAAGAATCAGGCTCCTAATAAATATTCGGAACCTATTGTTATTAAGGCTTTGCCGTCTTCAGACGGGCGTAGGCCTTTACTCTGTCCTGTTAGAGCTTTACGTGTTTATAAACAGAGATCTCAGTTTATCAGAAAGGGACGAAAACGTTTCTTTCTGTCTCTGATACCTAATAGAAAGGACATTTCGGTCCATTCTATTGCTAGATGGATTCAATTAACTATCCGTACTGCTTATGAAAATTTATCTTCTTCTCAGCAGTCTGTGCTTAAGATTTCGGCTCATGAAGTAAGAGCTCTTTCTACATCTTGGGCTTACGCAAATAGTGTTGCTATTACAGATTTAATGAAGGCTGCTTATTGGTCTCAGCCATCCACATTCACGAATTTTTATCTCAGAAATATTGAGTCCATTTCTGGAGACCTGCATTGTTTCGGTCCGTTATCTGTTGCTCATAATGTCGTCCACTAAACAGTTGCAACTATAGTTATGCAGGCTTTCTGTTCCGGCAGTGACTCCGTCCTGCTGCCCTCTTCGCTCTGGGCTATTTGACCCAGGGCAAGGGGAAGGGGGGGGGAAGGGAAGGGTGTTCCCTTATGTCACCTGCTTTATAGTGAAAAGCAAGGGAATTCCTCCTCCGGAGTCAGTAATTCTGAGTCGTTTCCAGGATGGTTTTAAAGTGTAATATTAATGTTAAAAATTCATTCATGTCTTATTTTTAAAGTGTAGCTCGGTGTGAAGCATTTGTATATGTCAAGTGTCAAACGGGCGTTAATATACAATCCTCGTACACTTTTAAAAGAATATAAAGAGTCTCAATTCTCTGGACTAACTTTATTTATTGGCTTACTTTAAAAATAATTAGTATAAAGGGTTATACTGGATGTTAATAGAGAACATGAATGTTATTGTGCTCAATTATGAAGGGTATTGTATCTTTCTAATTTATCATAAAATAAGAAAGATACATGTAAAGCCTAATACCCCTTTTCTCCTTGAGGGGTTGACTCTATGTTATATAGTTGAGCTTATTGGATTTTCCACTATGTCCTAGGCCCTCCAGCCTTTTTACTATTCAGCTATGTCTGGGTCATTGGTACAGTATAAAAATGTTAAAAAATTTATAGTAATTTATATATATTTTTATACTGTACCAATGACCCAGACTTAGCTGGTGCTAACTCTAACAAAACCAGGGCCAAACACAAATTTTGCCCCCCAATCCCCAAAATTTGCATCCAAAACAAAAAGAAATCATGTCCTAAAGGACCTCCATACTACGCCTCTACTGCGCATGCGCAGTGACGCAGACGTCCCGAAATTGGCGCCAATTATCATTCTCTGTTTGGCCCTTCATCAGTCAACATCTCACTGATCTTTGTGCTTGTAAATCTCAGTTTAAAGGATGCCAGACACGTAATTTTTGGAGAAAATGTGATTCTAAGGAGGATAGAAGGAGGAGAGGAAAAAGAAGTGACAAAAAATAATCAGGGCTGTACTTAAAATTTTTTGATGAAATTATGTCAAGTTGCCTATTTTCGAGGCATGGGCCTCTTGTTGTCATTCTTGCTAATTGTTGCACTGCTTATTCAGTGTTTCCTCTCCCCTAGCCTTCTAAAGTCCCCCCTTGCAATTCTCCCATGCTTTTGGCATATTTTTGAGAAATTTCATTTCTAAAATTTCCTGGGAGAGTTGCTAGGTTACAGAATGTTTTCTGTTATTTTCCCCATAGTTATGTTTTCACCCATGGGTGTATAACGTTTGTGTTCTGCATCTTCCATCTGATGTTCTACAGATTCTCCCCTGGGAGTCTCTGTTTTGCATCAGATAGAGTGTAATTGATGACTGATTCCGGGCCAGTTTTTTCAGTGCCTGGAGTCATGTTTTCTGGTGTTTTTACACTGTTTGTTTTCATTGGCAACAGCCTTTTTTGAGGGGGGCTGTTTGCCTTTGCTGTAGTTTATCTCACTATAAGATACATTTATATTATCCGAAAGTGTCTCATTAATTATTTAATATAAATTTAAAATTTTTGACCACACTTTGCCATCGGATCCATCGGGGCTCAACGTTACTTTTCAGCAACTTGGGCTTCGCTGAAAAAATATTTTTTCAAAATTATTTTGTTTTGCAATTGTTTTTAGCTCACCTGACTTTCAGTCAGGAGAGCTATAGTGATCACTCACCGTCTGTCGTCCGTCGTCCTGCGTCCGTCGTCCGTCGTCCGTGAACATGGTGTTTGCGTCTTCTCCTCCCAAACCGCTGAACCAATTTAATTGATATTTGAGATAATAGTTTGTTATGACATCGCAATTTGATTTTGTTCAAATCAAGTTGCCCCGCCCGTGGGTAGGGCCACACCCAAAAAGTGTGCTGAAATCTTAAAAAATCTTCTTCTCATGAACCAGCAGTAGCAGAGACTTGATATTTGGTGTGCAGCTTCCTTTTGAGGTGTAGACTCAGATTTGTTCAAGAGAAGTTTGTGGGGCTATACTTGGCGTCGTTATGGGAGGGGAAAAATTTTTTGCCCCACCCAAAATTTCTATTTTCCAAACCGAGAGGCTGATTTGAAGCAAATTTTATGTGAGGGCTTATTGGGTCATAAGTAACTAATTTATGCTGATTTTTTTTTTTTCCCGTAGCCCCATGGGAACCGCAGGAGCTAAAAATAGAAAAAAATTAAAACGCCGATATCTCCAAAACTGCACGGCACCGAGAATTTTTATTTGGTGTGAAGCTTCCTTAGGACCAACAGAAAGAATTGGTAAAAAAAAATTGCCATCGGTTTTATCATGGGGTACAGTTTCGGGACATTGAAAAAGTGCTGAGTCAGCACTTTTTAACACTGTAGGCAATGGGAAAAACATTAAAAAATCTTCTTCTCCAGATCCAGCAGGCAGAATCTTTTGATATTTGGTATGCAACATTGGAGGGTGGATCTGATTCAGGTTTGTTCAAATCGGCCCCCTGGGTTCATATTTGGGCTCAGTATAGGAGCCCGATTTCGAACTTAGTGCATTTCAGGCAAATTTCTTTAAAAATCTTCTTCTCCAGATCCAGCAGGCAGAATCTTTTGATATTTGGTATGCAACATTGTGGGGTGGATCTGATTCAAGTTTGTTCAAATCGGCCCCCTGGGTTTATATTTGGGCTCAGTATAGGAGCCCAAATTTGAACTTACTGCATTTCAGGCAAATTTCTTTGAAAATCTTCTTCTCCAGATCCAGCAGGCAGAATCTTTTGATATTTGGTATGCAACATTGTGGGGTGGATCTGATTCAAGTTTGTTCAAATCGGCCCCTTGGGTTTATATTTGGGCTCTGTATAGGAGCCCAAATTTGAACTTAGTGCATTTCAGGCAAATTTCTTTGAAAATCTTCTTCTCAAGATCCAGCAGGCAGAATCTTTTGATATTGGGTATGCAACATTGTGGGGTGGATCTGATTCAAGTTTGTTCAAATCGGCCCCTTGGGTTTATATTTGGGCTCAGTATAGGAGCCAAAATTTGAACTTAGTGCATTTCAGGCAAATTTCTTAAAAAATCTTCTTCTCCAGATCCAGCAGACAGAATCTTTTGATATTTGGTATGCAACATTGTGGGGTGGATCTGATTCTATTTTGTTCAAATCGGCTCCCTAGATTCATATTTGGGCTCACTATAGAAGCTCGAATTTGAACTTAGTGCATTTCAGGCAAATTTCTTCAAAAATCTTCTTCTCCAGATTCTGCAGGCAGAATCTTTTGATATTTGGTATGCAACATTGTGGGGTGGATCTGATTCCAGTTTGTTCAAATCGGCCACCTGGATTCATATTTGGGCTCACTATAGAAGCCCAAATTCGAACTTAGTGCATTTCAGGCAAATTTCTTTGAAAATCTTCTTCTCAAGATCCAGCAGGCAGAATCTTTTGATATTTGGTATGCAGCAACCTTAGGGGGGTGAGATTCAAGTTTGTTCAAGCCATGTCCCTAGGTCCATATTTGGGCTCAATGTGGGAGCTTGAATTGTAACTTTGTTCGAAATGAGGAATTTTCTTAAAAAATCTTCTTCTTCAGATCCAGCAGTCGGAATGGTTTGATATGTGGTGAGTAGCATCCTTGGGGGGGGGGGGGGGGGGGGGGGAGGGGGATTCAAGTGTGTTAAAGCCAAGTCCATGGGTCCATATTTGGGCTCCCTGTGGGAGCCCAAATTATAACTTAGTCAATATGAGGAATTTTTCTTTAAAAATCTTCTTCTTCAGATTCAGCAGTTGGAATGTTTTGAAATTTGGCATGGAGCAACCTTAGGGGGCTGAGATTCAAGTTTGTTCAAGCCAAGTCCCTTGGTTCATATTTAGGCTCACTATGGGAGCCTGAATGACAACTTAGTTCAAAATGAAGAATTTTATTTAAAAATCTTCAGATCCAGCAGATGAATGCTTTTGATATTTTTTATGCAGCATCCTTAGGGGGGTAAGATTCAAGTTTGTTCAAGCCATGTCCCTAGGTCCATATTTGGGCTGATTGTGGGAGCTCGAATTGTAACTTGGTTCAAAATGAGGAATTTTCTTTAAAAATCTTCTTCTTCAGATCCAGCAGTCGGAATGTTTTGATATTTGGTGTGCAGAATCCTTAGGGGTGTGAGATTCAGGTTTGTTAAAGCCAAGTCCCTGGGTTCATATATGGGCTTCCTGTGGGAGCCCGAATTATGACTTAGTTCAGTATGAGGAATATTCTTTAAAAATCTTTTTTTAGATCCACTGGTCAGAATATTTGGATATTTGGTTTCAGCTTTTCTTAGGAGGAGCAGATGCAACTTGTGGAAATCAATTCTCTGGGTTGCTATTTAGGCTACCATGTCAGGTGAGCGCCCTCAGGCCCCCTGGGGCCTCTTGTTTCATTTATTAATGGATCATGTTATTATGTATCTTTGTGTCAGGGGTTTTTGCGAGTAACTAGGACTTATTGTTGTTCTTTCACAATGAAGGGACGTTGTTCAAATTGTAATAGGAAGAAATCTTCCTCTGACTTTCATGATCATTGTATTAATTGTAGTCAGTGTTCTCGCATTAATCCCTGTCCTATATGTGAACATTGGGATGAGAAACATTGGAAACGTGTGTTACGATATGTTGTTTCTGGAGAAAGAGCGATGCCGGCTCTTTCTCCACAAGGTCACTCTACTCTCTCAGTTTCTATTTCAGAGGAACCAGAACAGGGTGATGTTTCCATGTTATCTTCTTCAAGTGTGCGTCCGTCGTCACAAATGAATTCAGAGCTAGCGGCAAAAGTGCTCATGGAGATTAGACAAATGTCGTCCACTAGCTCGCCCGGTGTAGCGTCCATTCACCGAATGGTTCGGCAGCCGGGTTCGTCCGATGCGGTCCAAGAGGAAATTTTGGGTGATGCGAGCACTATAAACATAATAGATGCACACCCAGTGACGGCGGATAGTAAGCGAGAACGGAGGAAGCCTTTTAGTCCGGTTCCTAGCTCGTCCAGGTCCAGCCGGGCCGCGAGCGAGAGAGGCCCCTCTCTCGTACAACAACATCTGGGACCAGATGTTGTGCTACAGAATGTGTCTTTAGCGGAGCATACGTCCGTCGCTCGGGACGCTCCGTTGTATAAGCAGTCCGCAGAGACTGTTAAGGCTTCCTCTTCTCGTCAGCGCACACGACCGCACCTTGGCTGCGTCACCGCCGATATATTACCAGCTTCGCCGATGAAGGATTCTTCGGCGACCAGGTCACACCATCCGGCAGCCAGGGATTCGAGACCGATGGACTCTGGACGTTCGCATAGGAAAAGTATGCGGGAGCCATCTGATGCGGAGCTGCCCTCGGCGAAGCAGCGAAAGACTGCGCCTCCGCAGGTCTCGACGCCGGACATTCTTGTGCAGATAGCACAGCTTATCGCAGCATCCCAGCAGCCGACAGAAACGGTGTTGGATCGAGAATTATCCGACGGCGCTGGGTCGGTACGCTCCGCCGAAGCACCGGGGGCGGACGACCGGGAACATTATGAGGTCCGACCGGATGGTGAAAGGGATACGGATGACTTGGAGCTATCCCTTTCGGAACAACATAAAGCTGCCGTGGACTTCATCCGGCACTTTCTCCCTCAAGTTGTTCCGTCGGGCCAGACTGCTGCGCTTCCGGACAAGAGAATTATAGCGTCATTGGACTCTGAATTTTTTGAGCGGTTCAGGGACATGGCTCCCGAGTTTCCGTCGCAGTCCAATAATGTTGCTAGAACATTTGAATTATTGAACGACGCTATATTTAAACTTGCTTCCAGGACGGGGAAAGCAGGTTTCTTGTCCGCTAATACTCTCAACCTGCCTTTCATTAATGCAAGGAATAAATTCAATACGGCAGGACAGGGTATACCGAGAGTTCCTCTGCGTATGGACGACGAGGTGGAAGACTTAGAGCTATCATTACCGTCGTCAGCTTCTATTCCAACCGTGGTGTTGGAAACAGCTATTGCGTCTAACAGAGCCAATTTAGATGCCTTATCTTACGCAGATCACCTTACTAAGGCGTTATCACTGCGCCTTCAGGGGAAAGAGTTTCAGGATATACAATCCTCTTTAAGACTTCTTTCAAGGGCAGTAGCTTATTCCACGTGTAACTCCGCCCTTTCAGTGGCAAATCTGGAGTTGGTTAGACGTGACGCAGCCCTAACTACTAGTGGATTCTAAGGTGAAGAACTCTCTTAGAGTCGCTTCGGTCTCAGGAGAACTTCTCTTTGACGGCAAGCTTTCCGCTATTTATGATAAAATTAAAAAGAAAGCTAATGATTCTCTGTTGTTCAGATCTGCTCCTAAGAAGTCAGATACAGCAGACACGAATAAGACAGGCACTTCTGGGTCTAATGCGCCCAAGAGAGGTTCCTATAGAGGTTCCGGTGCGTCCTCTTGGTCTTATTTGAGAGACCGTCAGGGTAGCGACTCTCATTCGGGACGTCCTTCAGGCCGGGACAATCGGTCGGACGCCCCGAGGTCGACGAGGCGAGGTGCGGGTCGTGGAAGACGTGGTTTCTCCTACTGCTGGCCTCGCAGGTCCAGGAGGTGATGGCTTAAACCTCTATCGCGTTCCGGTTGGTGGAAGGTTGTCGAGCTTTTCACAAGAGTGGGCGTCGATTACGGACGACCCTTGGGTGAGAGGAGTGACTTCGGAAGGTCTAAAGATATCCTTCAAACGAAAGCCTCCATTAACTCGAAGTCCAAGTGGACTCATCTTCCGTCAAATCTACAGAAAAGAGACGCTCTGTTATCAGAGGTGCAGTCTCTTTTAATGAAGAACGCGGTAGAGGTCGTAGAAAACCAGGAATCTCCGGGATTCTACAGCCATCTGTTTCTGGTTCCGAAACCAGACGGCTCGTTCCGTCCAGTCATAGATTTGAGCTGGATAAACAAGCTGATCGTCGCTCCGAAGTTTTATATGGAGACGATTCGATCGGTCAGAGCGAGTATTCGGGTGAACGATTTTGCAACGAGCATAGATCTCAAAGATGCGTACTTTCACGTCATGGTACATCCGACATTCCGAAAGTATCTACGCTTCGCAGTCCTAGGAGTGGTGTATCAATTCCGGGCGATGTGCTTCGGATTGAATCTAGCACCCTGGGCTTTCACTCGGGTAATGAACTCGGTAATGATCTACTTCCGAGCTCATTCGTCTGCGGTAACGTCGGCCTACCTGGACGACATTCTTCAGAGGTACGGCAACGAGTTAACGCTTCAGAACGATGTTCAGAATCTTCTTCTATTGCTCCGACGTCTCGGTTTTATAGTAAATGAGGAGAAGTCGGATCTGGTGCCGTCCAAGTCATTCACTCATCTGGGAATGAGCTTCGAGACGCACAACAATCTCGTTCGTCTGCCGTTAACCAGAGCGAAATTAGTCAGTTGTTACGCTCGCTATTGTCTGCACGCAGACAAAGTCACGGCGAGAGAATTTATGAGACTGATAGGTCTGTGCGGAGCCACCGCGGATCTCATTCCGATGGGGCGGTTATGCACACGTCCTCTTCAAATTTTCCTGACTCAGAATTGGAGTGTGAAAATTCATTCGCTCGATGTAGACGTTCTCTTGTCAGATCAAGTGAAACAAGAGATTCAGACTTGGGCAAACATTCAGTGGTTAACTCAAGGAGTTCTGCTGCAGTTGCCGGATCCGAGTTTTACCGTAATGACGGATGCCAGTCAAACAGGTTGGGGTGCATCATTAATCCCAACGGATTCGAGATGCCAGGGTCTTTGGGATCCGCAATTCCTGTGCAAGCACATAAACATCAAGGAAATGATGTCAATTTGGCTTGCGATACGTCACTGGATGGACATTATTCACGATGCTCATGTCCAAATCCTATTCGACAATACGACAGTAGTGGCGTATATAAGGAATCAGGGAGGCACTCATTCAGTTCCGTTGTTCAATCTAACGGAAAGAATCCTTCTGTTTGCGTTAGAACATCACGTTCTTCTTTCGGTCCGTCACATACCGGGTCGTCTGAATGTGCTAGCAGACTCCCTTTCACGAAAGGGTCGTTTGTTGCCGTCGGAGTGGACTCTCAACAAACAAGTATTCAATCAGATTTGCTACCAATGGGAACGGCCAATGATAGACTTATTTGCGACACATCTCAACAATCAGTTGCAGACGTATGTGTCTCCGTGTCCGGATCCAAGAGCATTTGCAGTAGACGCTCTGTCGATCCCTTGGGACGGAATGATAGGATATGCGTATCCTCCAGTGCCGTTAATTCAACAAGTATTGCTAAAGATAAAACAATCTCAATGCAAGATTCTGTTGGTAGCATCTCTGTCGCCACAGAGACCGTGGATAAATCTACTCAGGTGTCTGTTGTGGGACCTACCGCGGAAGCTTCCTCCACGGGAGGATCTTCTTTCGCAGGGGAAATCGCGCCAACTCCATCACACCCGCAAGGTCTCAACCTTCACGTTTTTCCGTTGTGCGGTCCTTCTTGCATGGCAAGCACTTTACAGGACGAGCAGTGGACGCGATTTCTAACTGTAGGAGGACCTCCTCTTCGCTAAACTACGCGGCTAAGTGGAAGGTTTTTCGTCGTTGGTGTAGGGATCATTCTGTAGATATATTTGATCCCTCTATACCAGACATTGCAAACTTTCTAGTATACTTGTTTGACGAAATCAAACTGCAGCCTGTTACTATAAAGGGTTATAGATCTATGTTATCTGATACCTAAGCACATCATGATAGTTTACAAATTGGATCTAATGTCTCTTTATCGAAGTTGGTTAGAAACTTTTTGATAAATAGACCCAGAACTCTTAGATTAATTCCTAAATGGAATTTAGCTTGGGTTCTCCTTAAATTGAAGGAAAAGCCATTTGAACCTCTTGGGACAGTAGATTTCAAATTCTTATCTTATAAGACAGCTTTTCTCTTAGCTTTCTCTTCTGCCAGAAGAGTCAGTGAGCTTCATGCACTATCGGTGGATGATTCTCATTATCGTAGTGTTGGGAACACTATCACCTTCACTACTAATGTGGGTTTTTTAGCTAAGAATCAGGCTCCTAATAAATATCCGGAACCTATTGTTATTAAGGCTCTTCCGTCTTCAGACGGGCGTAGGCCTTTACTCTGTCCTGTTAGAGCACTACGTATCTATAAACAGAGATCTCAGTTTATCAGAAAGGGACGGAAACGTTTCTTTCTTCTTTGATGCCTAATAGAAAGGACATTTCAGTCCATTCTATTGCTAGATGGATTCAGTTAACTATCCGTACTGCTTATGAAGATTTATCTTCTTCTCAGCAGTCTGTGCTTAAGATTTCTGCTCATGAAGTAAGAGCTCTTTCTACTTCCTGGGCTTATGCTAATAGTGTTGCTATTACAGATTTAATGAAGGCTGCTTATTGGTCTCAGCCATCCACATTTACGAATTTTTATCTCAGAAATATTGAGTCCATTTCTGGAGACCTGCATTGTTTAGGTCCGTTATCTGTTGCTCAGAATGTCGTCCACTAAACAGTTGCAACTATAGTTATGCAGGCTTTCTGTTCCGGCAGTGACTCCGTCCGGCTGCCCTCTTCGCTCTGGGCTATTTGACCCAGGGCAAGGGGAAGGGGGGGGGGGGGGGGGGGCGGGTGTTCCCTTAGGTCACCTGCTTTATAGTGAAAAGCAAGGGAATGCCTCCTCCAAGTCAGTATTTCTGAGTCGCTTCCGGGATGGTTTTAAAGTGTAATATTAATGTTTAAATTCATTCATGTCTTATTATTAAAGTGTAGCTCGGTGTGAAGCATTTGTATATGTCAAGTGTCAAACGGGCTTTAATATACAATACTCGGACACTTTTAAATGACTATAAAGAGTCTCAATTCTCTGGACTACTTTATTTATTGGCTTGCTTTAAAAATAATTAGTATAAAGGTTATACTGGATGTTAATAGAGAACATGAATGTTATTGTGCTCAATTATTAAGGGTAGTGTATCTTTCTAATTTAATTTTCAATAAGAAAGATACATGTAAAGTCTAATACTCCTTTTTTCCTTAAGGGGTTACCTCTTTACTATATAGTTGAGCTTATTGGATTTTCCTCTATGTCCTAGGCCCTCCAGCCTGTTTACTATTCAGCTAAGTCTGGGTCATTGATACAGTATAAAAATGTTAAAAAATTTATAGTAATTTATATATTTTTTATACTTACCAATGACCCAGACGGGGATGGCCCTCCCTGGAGTTGGGAACTCTTGCCTCCCCGCTGAGTACATAGCGCTGACCAGGCACTGCCAGTAAGAATGATAATTGGCGCCAATTTCGGGACGTCTGCATCACTGCGCATGCGCAGTAGAGGCGTAGTATGGAGGTCCTTTAGGACATGATTTCTTTTTGTTTTGGATGCAAATTTTGGGGATTGGGGGGCAAAATTTGTGTTTGGCCCTAGATTTTTAAGAGTTAGCACCAGCTATGTCTGGGTCATTGGTAAGTATAAAAAATAAATAAATTACTATAAATTTTTTAACTTTTTTTAAATTTTCCAAAATTTTCAACAAAACCATATCATGGGACCCCTCATTGGAACTAGCTCAACAAAGTCAAGATAAGCTATTGCCATCATGCGTGCAGAAGTCTGTTAGTCTGTTCACATTTTCTTTAGCACAGGCTACCCCCTGTAGTTGTCCGATCATCACTAAATTTCATGTGCAGGTTCGAGGTTATGTCTAGGTGAGAACCGCCCATTTTGGTCACGATCAGTCAACTGTGATGGCTATGCAGGTTTGAACCAAAAAACCTTTAGCACAGTCTGAAGATTGTATTTATGAAGGGATTTCATCGTAACTTGGTAGGATGATTTTGTATAATGTCTAAATGAGAACGTCCTATGTTGGGCAGGTTCGGTCAACCATGATGGCCACAGAGGCACATGACGTAGATACCTTTAGGACAGTCTACAGGTTGTAGTTGTGAAGGGATTTCTTTGTAAATAGGTAGGATGACTCCGTATTATGTCTGGATGTGAATGTCATATTTTGATCGTGATTGGTAAACCATGATGGACACACAAGCACATGACCTAGATTTGTTTAGCACAGTCTACAGTTCATATTTATGAAGCAATTTCATTGTAACTTGGTAGGTTGACTCGGTATGATGTCTAGATGAGACTGTTTCTATTTTGGTCACAATCGGTCAGCCATTATCGCCGTGATCTAGATTCCTTTAGCACTGTCTACAGATTGTATTTATGAAGGGATTTCATTGTAACTTGATAGGATGACTTGGTATGATATCTAGATGAGATTGTCCTATTTTTGTCATGATCAGTTAGCTGTGACTGCCGGATGGGCACATGCCCTAGATGCATTTAGCAAAGTCTATGAGTCATATTCATGAAGGGATTTCATTGTAACTTGGTAGGATGACTCAGTATAATGTCTAGATGAGAACATCCTATTTCAGTCGCAATCAATTATCTGTGATGGCTGCACAGGCAAGTGATTTAGATTCCTTTGGCACAGTTTACAGGTTCTATTTTTTGTTTGGATGACTTTACTGTAATTTTGGTTGACATACGTTAACTGTGAGGGCCACATCAACCCTGGCCTCAATTCTTTAGTACAGTCTACACAAATTATTCTTGTTGAAAACATAGCATGTAGGGTACAGAACTTAACATATTCTCAATTATCACAATTCTTGTCTTATTTCATAATCTTTACATAAACACTGAACTCTATCCTATTCATCAGACACTACACACAGTCAAGTTAAGCTGCAGGGTCATTGACAGTTTCATTTGTTTTCAGCTGTGTGAATATTTAAATAAACTATGTGAGGATCTCAAGGACAGAGGAGACTTAGATGGTTTACTGCTGACTGGTAAGTGTTAGTTCAAAAGGTTTTCAAGATTTTTGAAAATCATGGAAAATCATTATTTTAAAAATAAATAAATAACTAAAAATTTAACATTTTTTTTCTTTATTTGGAAAGAGATTGGTGTATAGTCTTACTAGTGTAAAACTTTAAAATTATGATACAAAAGTGGTGTCTGGTGACTCAGTGGTAGACTGTTGGACTTCTATGCTAGTGGTCCCAAGTTCGATCTCCATCCGGGATGACCCACGTTGTGTCCTTGGGCAAGGCACTTTATCCTGGTTGCCTACATGGGGGCACGATGAAGCCATGTACTAAGGCGTACTGCTCTTCGATGGTGCACATGTCTTCAACCACTGTAACTCTGCATGAGTGGAGCTTGAACAGAGTTAGAATGTTGAGCTGGCAGTTGCTTGTCGATGCTCGTTGGTTCTCTCCGGGTACTCCAGCTTCCTCCACCCGTAAAACTGTCAACGTCATGATTAACCAATGTGCATAAGTATGTGACCTTAAACACCAATAAATAAATAACGGAAATCGTTGACAGGCTATTTTTAAATAGAAGCGAAATGTCTTTGGATTTTTCTACAAATCATGTAACATAATTACAATTTGAATCGCTAGAGATAGCTAAAAGTCGTCCCCTGATTTCCAATGTGTTCTATGTGCCACTAGGCTGCCAGTAGGAGGCCAGTAGGTACATAGAACACATTGGAACTCAGGGCACAAAATAGTAACACAAGTTCCTCTCACAAATTTGGTTGGAAATAAAATGTGTTCTTTTTGTTGATAGTTGTCAAATGAATTGCTGAGTGTCTTTCAAATATAATTGTCTTTATAAACGTGAAGGCATGTGATAAACACAGAATGACATACGCATGTGAATGAGTTTAATTTAAGATACAAAAGTAATCACGAAAAGTGAAAATGATTAATTTTACCGTATTTACTCTATGTTTTGGGACACTCTATGATTTGGGACACACATTTTTTCCAGAAAACTATATTTTTTTTATGCTCCAAAGTTTGGGACATTCAGGAGATTTGTTTCCAGTTGGCCTGTCGCTAGTAGCAGACGACACTCCTAAAAAAAATTCTTGAGTAACTAAAAATTTTCATATTTACATACTGTACCAATGACCCAGACATAGCTGGTGCTAACTCTTAAAAATCTAGGGCCAAACACAAATTTTGCCCCCCAATCCCCAAAATTTGCATCTAAAACCAAAGAAATCATGTCCTGAATGGCCATCCATACTTCACCTCTACTGCGCATGCGCAGTGTCAAGGACGTCCCGAAATTGGCGCCATTAATCATTCTTTGTTTGGCCCTTCATCAGTTAACATCTGACTGATCTTTGTGCTTGTAAATCTCAGTTTAAATGATGCCAGACACATAAATATTAGAGAAATGGTGATTCTAAGGAGGATATAGAAGGAGGAGAGGGAAAATGAGTGACAGAAAATAATCAGGGCTGTAACTTAAAATTTTTTAATGATATTATGTTAAGTTACCTATATTTTTATACTGTACCAATGACCCAGACTTAGCTGGTGCTAACTCCAACAAAACCAGGGCCAAACACAAATTTTGCCCCCCAATCCCCAAAATTTGCATCCAAAACAAAAAGAAATCATGTCCTAAAGGACCTCCATAGTACGCCTCTACTGCGCATGCGCAGTGACGCAGTCGTCCCGAAATTGGCGCCAATTATCATTCTCTGTTTGGCCCTTCATCAGTCAACATCTCACTGATCTTTGTGCTTGTAAATCTCAGTTTAAAGGATGCCAGACACGTAATTTTTGGAGAAAATGTGATTCTAAGGAGGATAGAAGGAGGAGAGGAAAAAGAAGTGGCAAAAAATAATCAGGGCTGTACTTAAAATATTTTTTGATGAAATTATGTTAAGTTGCCTATTTTCGAGGCATGGGCCTCTTGTTGTCATTCTTGCTAATTGTTGCACTGCTTATTCAGTGTTTCCTCTCCCCTAGCCTTCTAAAGTCCCCCCTGGCAATTCTCCCATGCTTTTGGCATATTTTTGAGAAGTTTCATTTCTAAAATTTCCTGGGAGAGTTGCTTGGTTACAGAATGTTTTCTGTTATTTTCCCCATAGTTACGTTTTCACCCATGGGTGTATAACGTTTGTGTTCTGCATCTTCCATCTGATGTTCTACAGATTCTCCCCTGGGAGTCTCTGTTTTGCATCAGATAGAGTGTAATTGATGACTGATTCCGGGCCAGTTTTTTCAGTGCCTGGAGTCATATTTTCTAGTGTGTTTACACTGTTTGTTTTCATTGGCAACAGCCTTTTTTGAGGGGGGCTGTTTGCCTTTGTGGTAGTTTATCTCATTATAAGATACATTTATATTAACCGAAAGTGTCTCATTAATTATTTTATATAAATTTAAAATTTTTGACCAAACTTTGCCATCGGATCCATCGGGGCTCAACGTTACTTTTCAGCAACTTGGGCTTCTCTGAAAAAATATTTTTTCAAAATTATTTTGTTTTGCAATTGTTTTTTCATTTATTAATGGATCATGTTATTATGTATCTTTGTGTCAGGGGTTTTTGCGAGTAACTAGGACTTTTTGTTGTTCTTTCACAATGAAGGGACATTGTTCAAATTGTAATAGGAAGAAATCTTCCTCTGACTTTCATGATCATTGTATTAATTGTAGTCAGTGTTCTCGCATTAATCCCTGTCCTATATGTGAACATTGGGATGAGAAACATTGGAAACGTGTGTCACGATATGTTGTTTCTGGAGAAAGAGCGATGCCGGCTCTTTCTCCACAAGGTCACTCTACTCTCTCAGTTTCTATTTCAGAGGAACCAGAACAGGGTGATGTTTCCATGTTATCTTCTTCAAGTGTGCGTCCGTCGTCACAAATGAATTCAGAGCTAGCGGCAAAAGTGCTCATGGAGATTAGACAAATGTCGTCCGCTAGCTCGCCCGGTGTAGCGTCCATTCACCGAATGGTTCGGCAGCCGGGTTCGTCCGATGCGGTCCAAGAGGAAATTTTGGGTGATGCGAGCACTATAAACATAATAGATTCACACCCAGTGACGGCGGATAGTAAGCGAGAACGGAGGAAGCCTTTTAGTCCGGTTCCTAGCTCGTCCAGGTCCAGCCGGGCCGCGAGCGAGAGAGGTCCCTCTCTCGTACAACAACATCTGGGACCAGATGTTGTGGTACAAAATGTGTCTTTAGCGGAGCATACGTCCGTCGCTCGGGACGCTCCGTTGTATAAGCAGTCCGCAGAGACTGTTAAGGCTTCCTCTTCTCGTCAGCGCACACGACCGCACCTTGGCTGCGTGACCGCCGATATTTTACCAGCTTCGCCGATGAAGGATTCTTCGGCGACCAGGTCACACCATCCGGCAGCCAGGGATTCGAGACCGATGGACTCCGGACGTTCGCATAGGAAAAGTATGCGGGAGCCATCTGATGCGGAGCTGCCCTCGGCGAAGCAGCGAAAGACTGCGCCTCCGCAGGTCTCGACGTCGGACATTCTTGTGCAGATAGCACAGCTTATCGCAGCATCCCAGCAGCCGACAGAAACGGTGTCGGATCGAGAATTATCCGACGGCGCTGGGTCAGTACGCTCCGCCGAAGCATCGGGGGCAGACGACCGGGAACATCGGGAGGTCCGACCGGATGGTGAAAGGGATACGGATGAATTGGAGCTATCCCTTTCGGAACAACATAAAGCTGCCGTGGACTTCATCCGGCACTTTCTCCCTCAAGTTGTTCCGTCGGGCCAGACTGCTGCGCTTCCGGACAAGAGAATTATAGCGTCATTGGACTCTGAATTTTTTGAGCGGTTCAGGGACATCACTCCCGAGTTTCCGTCGCAGTCCAATAATGTTGCAAGAACATTTGAATTATTGAACGACGCTATATTTAAACTTGCTTCCAGGACGGGGAAAGCAGGTTTCTTGTCCGCTAATACTCTTAACCTGCCTTTCATTAATGCAAGGAATAAATTCGATACGGCAGGACAGGGTATACCGAGAGTTCCTCTGCGTATGGACGACGAGGCGGAAGACTTAGAGCTATCATTACCGTCGTCAGCTTCTATTCCAACCGCGGTGTTGGAAACAGCTATTGCGTATAACAGAGCCAATTTAGATGCCTTATCTTACGCAGATCACCTTACTAAGGCGTTATCACTGCGCCTTCAAGGGGAAGAGTTTCAGGATATACAATCCTCTTTAAGACTTCTTTCAAGGGCAGTAGCTTATTCCACGTGTAACTCCGCCCTTTCAGTGGCAAATCTGGAGTTGGTTAGACGTGACGCAGCCCTAGCTACATCCACACTAGTGGATTCTAAGGTGAAGAACTCTCTTAGAGTCGCTTCGGTCTCAGGAGAACTTCTCTTTGACGGCAAGCTTTCCGCTATTTATGATAAAATTAAAAAAAAAGCTAATGATTCTCTGTTGTTCAGATCGGCTCCTAAAAAGTCGGATACAGCAGACACGAATAAGACAGGTACTTCTGGGTCTAATGCGCCCAAGAGAGGTTCCTATAGAGGTTCCGGTGCGTCCTCTTGGTCTTATTCAAGAGACCGTCAGGATAGCGACTCTCGTTCGGGACGTCCTTCAGGCCGGGACAATCGGTCGGACGCCCCGAGGTCGACGAGGCGAGGTGCGGGTCGTGGAAGACGTGGTTTCTCCTACCGCAGGCCTCGCAGGTCCAGGAGGTGATGGCTTAAACCTCTATCGCGTTCCGGTTGGCGGAAGGTTGTCGAGTTTTTCACAAGAGTGGGCGTCGATTACGGACGACCCTTGGGTGAGAGGAGTGACTTCGGAAGGTCTAAAGATATCCTTCAAACGAAAGCCTCCATTAACTCGAAGTCCAAAGTGGACTCATCTTCCGTCAAATCCACAGAAAAGAGACGCTCTGTTATCAGAGGTGCAGTCTCTTTTAATGAAGAACGCGGTAGAGGTCGTAGAAAACCAGGAATCTCTGGGATTCTACAGCCATCTGTTTCTGGTTCCGACACCAGACGGCTCGTTCCGTCCAGTCATAGATTTGAGCTGGATAAACAAGCTGATCGTCGCTCCGAAGTTTTATATGGAGACGATTCGATCGGTCAGAGCGAGTATTCGGGTGAACGATTATGCAACGAGCATAGATCTCAAAGATGCGTACTTTCACGTCATGGTACATCCGACATTCCGAAAGTATCTACGCTTCGCAGTCCTAGGAGTGGTGTATCAGTTCCGGGCCATGTGCTTCGGATTGAATCTAGCACCCTGGGCTTTCACTCGGGTAATGAACTCGGTAATGATCTACTTCCGAGCTCATTCGTCTGCGGTAACGTCGGCCTACCTGGACAACATTCTTCAGAGGTACGGCAATGAGTTAACGCTTCAGAACGATGTTCAGAATCTTCTTCTATTGCTCCGACGTCTCGGTTTTATAGTAAACGAGGAGAAGTCGGATCTGGTGCCGTCCAAGTCATTCACTCATCTGGGAATGAGCTTCGAGACGCACAACAATCTCGTTCGTCTGCCGTTAACCAGAGCGAAATTAGTCAGTTGTTACGCTCGCTATTGTCTGCACGCAGACAAAGTCACGGCGAGAGAATTTATGAGACTGATAGGTCTGTGCGGAGCCGCCGCGGATCTCATTCCGATGGGGCGGCTACGCACACGTCCTCTTCAAATTTTCCTGACTCAGAATTGGAGTGTGAAAATTCATTCGCTCGATGTAGATGTTCTCTTGTCAGATCAAGTGAAACAAGAGATTCAGACTTGGGCAAACATTCAGTGGTTAACTCAAGGAGTTCCGCTGCAGTTGCCGGATCCAAGTTTTACCGTTATGACGGATGCTAGTCAAACAGGTTAGGGTGCATCATTAATCCCAACGGATTCGAGATGCCAGGGTCTTTGGGATCCGCAATTCCTGTGCAAGCACATAAACATCAAGGAAATGATGTCAATTTGGCTTGCGTTACGTCACTGGATGGACATTATTCACGATGCTCATGTCCAAATCCTATCCAACAATACGACAGTAGTGGCGTATATACGGAATCAGGGAGGCACTCATTCAGTTCCGTTGTTCAATCTAACGGAAAGAATCCTTCTGTTTGCGTTAGAACATCACGTTCTTCTTTCGGTCCGTCACATACCGGGTCGTCTGAATGTGCTAGCAGACTCCCTTTCACGAAAGGGTCACTTGTTGCCGTCGGAGTGGACTCTCAACAAACAAGTATTCAATCAGATTTGCTACCAATGGGAACGGCCAATGATAGACTTATTTGCGACACATCTCAACAATCAGTTGCAGACGTATGTGTCTCCGTGTCCGGATCCAAGAGCATTTGCAGTAGACGCTCTGTCGATCCCTTGGGACGGAATGATAGGATATGCGTATCCTCCAGCGCCGTTAATTCAACAAGTATTGCTAAAGATAAAACAATCTCAATGCAAAATTCTGTTGGTAGCATCTCTGTCTCCACAGAGACCGTGGATAAATCTACTCAGGTGTCTGCTGTGGGACATACCGTGGAAGCTTCCTCCACGAGAGGATCTTCTTTCGCAGGGGAAATCGCGTCAACTCCATCACAACCCGCAAGGTCTCAACCTTCACGTTTTTCCGTTGTGCGGTCCTTCTTGCATGGCAAGCACTTTACAGGACGAGCAGTGGACGCGATTTCTAACTGTAGGAGGACCTCCTCTTCGCTAAACTATGCGGCTAAGTGGAAGGTTTTTCGTCGTTGGTGTAGGGATCATTCTGTAGATATATTTGATCCCTCTATACCAGACATTGCAAACTTTCTAGTATACTTGTTTGACGAAATCAAACTGCAGCCTGTTACTATAAAGGGTTATAGATCTATGTTATCTGATACCTATGCACATCATGATAGTTTACAAATTGGATCTAATGTCTCTTTATCGAAGTTGGTTAGAAACTTTTCGATAAATAGACCCAGAACTCTTAGATTAATTCCTAAGTGGAATTTAGCTTGGGTTCTCCTTAAATTGAAGGAAAAGCCATTTGAACCTCTTGGGACAGTAGATTTCAAATTCTTATCTTATAAGACAGCTTTTCTCTTAGCTTTCTCTTCTGCCAGAAGAGTCAGTGAGCTTCATGCACTATCGGTGGATGATTCTCATTATCGTAGTGTTGGGAACACTATCACCTTCACTACTAATGTGGGTTTTTTAGCTAAGAATCAGGCTCCTAATAAATATCCGGAACCTATTGTTATTAAGGCTCTTCCGTCTTCAGACGGGTGTAGGCCTTTACTCTGTCCTGTTAGAGCACTACGTATCTATAAACAGAGATCTCAGTTTATCAGAAAGGGACGAAAACGTTTCTTTCTGTCTTTGATGCCTAATAGAAAGGACATTTCAGTCCATTCTATTGCTAGATGGATTCAGTTAACTATCCGTACTGCTTATGAAGATTTATCTTCTTCTCAGCAGTCTGTGCTTAAGATTTCTGCTCATGAAGTAAGAGCTCTTTCTACTTCCTGGGCTTATGCTAATAGTGTTGCTATTACAGATTTAATGAAGGCTGCTTATTGGTCTCAGCCATCCACATTTACGAATTTTTATCTCAGAAATATTGAGTCCATTTCTGGAGACCTGCATTGTTTAGGTCCGTTATCTGTTGCTCAGAATGTCGTCCACTAAACAGTTGCAACTATAGTTATGCAGGCTTTCTGTTCCGGCAGTGACTCCGTCCGGCTGCCCTCTTCGCTCTGGGCTATTTGACCCAGGGCAAGGGGAAGGGGGGGGGGGGGGGCGGGTGTTCCCTTAGGTCACCTGCTTTATAGTGAAAAGCAAGGGAATGCCTCCTCCAAGTCAGTATTTCTGAGTCGCTTCCGGGATGGTTTTAAAGTGTAATATTAATGTTTAAATTCATTCATGTCTTATTTTTAAAGTGTAGCTCGGTGTGAAGCATTTGTATATGTCAAGTGTCAAACGGGCTTTAATATACAATACTCGGACACTTTTAAATGATTATAAAGAGTCTCAATTCTCTGGACTACTTTATTTATTGGCTTGCTTTAAAAATAATTAGTATAAGGGTTATACTGGATGTTAATAGAGAACATGAATGTTATTGTGCTCAATTATTAAGGGTAGTGTATCTTTCTAATTTAATATTAAATAAGAAAGATACATGTAAAGCCTAATACTCCTTTTCTCCTTAAGGGGTTACCTCTTTACTATATAGTTGAGCTTATTGGATTTTCCTCTATGTCCTAGGCCCTCCAGCCTGTTTACTATTCAGCTAAGTCTGGGTCATTGGTACAGTATAAAAATGTTAAAAAATTTATAGTAATTTATATATTTTTTATACTTACCAATGACCCAGACGGGGATGGCCCTCCCTGGAGTTGGGAACTCTTGCCTCCCCGCTGAGTACATAGCGCTGACCAGGCACTGCCAGTAAGAATGATAATTGGCGCCAATTTCGGGACGACTGCGTCACTGCGCATGCGCAGTAGAGGCGTACTATGGAGGTCCTTTAGGACATGATTTCTTTTTGTTTTGGATGCAAATTTTGGGGATTGGGGGGCAAAATTTGTGTTTGGCCCTGGTTTTGTTGGAGTTAGCACCAGCTAAGTCTGGGTCATTGGTAAGTATAAAAAATATATAAATTACTATAAATTTTTTAACATTTTCGAGGCAAGGGCCTATTGTGGTCATTCTTGCTATCAAGTTTCACTGCTTGTTCAGTGTTTTCCTCTCTCCCTTTCCTTTAAGTCCCCCCCTTGCTATTCTCCCATGCTTTTGGCATATTTTCTGTAATTTTATTACTAAAATTTCTTGGGAGTTTTAGCTGGATAACAGAATGAATTCTGTTCTTTTCCCCATGTTTACGTCTTCACCTATGGGTGGTTAGGCGTAGTGTTCTGCATCTACCATCTGATGTTCTGCAGTTTCTTCCCTGGAAGTCTCTGTTTTGCATCAGATAGTGTATTATTGGTAACTGATTTCGGGCCAGGGTTATCAGTGCCTGGAGTCATGTTTCTTGTGTTTTTACACTTCTTGTTTACATTGACAACAGCCCTCTGTGTGAGGGGGATTTCTTGAAAATAATATCTTGATGTTAGTTTAATCATAACTAGATACATTATTATTGTTCGTAAGTGTTGCATTAATTTTTTTAAATATTTTTAAAATTTTTGTCCACACTTAGGCTTGGGATCCATTGGGGCTCAACGATACTTTTCAGAAACTTGGGCTTTTCTGAAAAAATATTTTTTCAAACATTTTTTTTTTATTTCAATTATTTTTTCTATGTTAATGGATCATGTTATTATGTATTTTGATTGTCAGGGGTTGGTGCGAGTACTAGGACTTTGTATTCTTTTCACAATGAAAGGATATTGTTCAATTGTATTAAGAGGAAATCTTCCTCTGACTTTCATAATCATTGTATAAATGTAGTCAGTGTACTCGCACTAACTCCTGTTCAGTATGTGTTAATTTTGATGACAACATGGGAAGCGTGTGTCACGGTATGTTAGTGGGGAAATGGCCATACCGGTCCTTTCCCCGCAGGGTCATTCTAGTTTATCAATCTCTATTTCAGACGATCAAGAACAGGGTGATGTATCCGTGATGTCTTCCAAAAGTGTGCCTCCGTCGTCACAATTAATGAAGAGCTAGCGGCAAATTTGTAGTGGCAGAACAGGGCATACTGAGAGTTCCTCTGCGTCTAGACGACGAGGCTAAAGACTGGGAATTGTCTTTTTCGCCGTCTTGTCAATTCCAACCACGACGTTGGAAACGACAATGATGTCTTATAGACTTAACTTAGACGCTTTATCATACGTAGACCACCTTACTGAGGCGTTATCATTACGTCTTCAAGAGAAAGAATTCCAGGATATGATTCTTAATGAGATTTCTTTCAAGGGCAGTAGTTTTTCCACGTATAACTCCGCCCTTCAATGGCAACCTGGAGCTGGTTAGACGTGACGCAGCCCTAGCTACATCCACATGTTATTTTGGCTTGCACTACGTCATTGGATGAACATTATTCAGAAACGCATGTCCAAATCCTGTCTGATAATACGACAGTAGTTGCGTATCTCCGGAACCAGGGAGGCACTCATTCGGTTCCGTTATTCAATTTAATGGAATGAATCCTTCTGTTTGTTCTAAAACACCAAGTTCTGTTTCGGTCCGTCATATTCAGGGTCGTCTGATTGTATTAGCAGACTCCCTTTCACGTAAGGGTCGCTTGTTGCCGTCAGAAATGGACTCTCAACAAACAGGTATTCATTCAGATTTGCTATCAATGGGAGCGCCCAATGATAATTTATTTGCGACACAACTCACCAATCAATTGCAGACGTATGTGTCTCCATGTCCGGATGCCTGAGCATATGTAGTTTACGCTCTATTGATCTAGTCGGACGGAATGATAGGATATGCGTATCCTCCAGCGCTGTTGATTCAGCAAGTATTGCTAAGATAAACATTCACAATACAATTCTGTTGGTAGCATCTCCGTCTCCACAGAGACCGTGGATAAATTTACTCAGGTGTCTGCTGTGGGACTTTCCGTGAAAACTTCCTCCACGAGAGGATCTTCTTTCACTGGGGAAATCGTGTCAACTTCATCACAATCCGCAAGGTCTCAACCTTCATGTATTCCGTTGTGCGGTCCTTCTTGCACGGCAAGCATTGTACAGGACGAGCAGTGGACGCGATTTCTAACTGTAGGAGGACCTCCTCTTTGCTATACTATGCGGCTAAAGTGGAGGCTCTTCCGTCGTTGGTGTAGGGATCTAATGTCTCTTTATCTAAGTTAGTTAGAACTTTTCGATAAATAGACCAAGAATCCTTATATTAATTCCTATACAGAATTTAGCTTGGGTTCTTATTAAGCTAAAGTAACCATCTGAGCCTCTTGAGACAGTAGTTTTCAAATTCTGGCCTTTTAAGACAGTAATTCTCTTAGTCTTCTCTTCTACTGAAGAGTTAGTGAGCTTCATGCACTATCGGTGGACGATTCTCACTTTCATAGTATCGGAAACACTCTTTCCTTTACTACTAATGTTGGATTTTTGGTTAGGAATCAGGCTCCAAATAAATATCCGGAACCTATTGTTATTAAGGTCCTTCCGTCTTCGTACGGGCATAGGCCTTTACTCTGTCCGGTTAGAGCTTACGTATTTATAAACAGATCTCAGTTTATCAGTAAGGACGTAAAGCTTCTGTCTTTGATGCCTAATAGAAGGACATTACGGTCCATTCTATTGCTAATGGATTCAATTAACTATCGGTACTGCTTATGATAATCTATCATTAACTCAGCAGTTTGTGCTTAAGATTTCGGCTCATGAAGTAAGAGCTCTTTCTACATCTTGGGCTTACGTAAATAGTGTCACTATTATAGATTTAATGAAGGCTGCATATTGGTCTCAGCCATCCACATTCACGAATTTTTATCTCAGAAATATTGAGTCCATTTCGGGAGGCCTGCATTGTTTCGGTCCATTATCTGCTGCTCAGAATGTCGTTCACTTAACAGTTGCAACTATAGCTATGTAGGCTTTCTATTCCGGCAGTGACTCTGTCCTGCTGCCCTCTTCGCTCTGGGCTATTTGACCCAAGGCAAGGGGAAGGGGGGGGGGGGGAGGGTGTTCCCTTGGGTCACCTGTTTTTATTATGAAAACAAGGGGATACCTCCTCCGAAGTCAGTAATTCTGAGTGGTTACTGGGATGATTTTAAAGTGAAAAGTTTATGTTTTAAAAATTCATTCATGTCATAGTTTTTAAAGTATAGCATTTGAATATATCACATGTCAAACGGGCGTTATTATACAATCCTCGGACACTTTTAAAAGAGTATAAAGAGTCTCAATTCTCTAGACTAACTTTATTTATTGGCTTACTTTAAAAATTATTAGTATTAGGATTATACTGGATGTTAATAGAGAACATGGATGTTATGATGCTCAATTATGGAAGGTGTTGTGTCTTTCTAATTTATCATAAATAAGAAAGATACATGTAAGTCCTAATACTCCTTTTCCCCTCGAGGGGATGACTCTATTTTATATAGTTGAGCTTATTGGATTTTCCTCTATGTCCTAGGCCCTCCAGCCTTTTTACTATTCAGCTATGTCTGGGTCATTGGTACAGTATAAAAATGTTAAAAAATTTATAGTAATTTATATATTTTTTATACTTACCAATGACCCAGACGGGGATGGCCCTCCCAGTAGTTGGGAACTCATACCTCCCCACTGAGTACATAGTGCTTACCAGGCACTGATTATAAGAATGATTAATGGCGCCAATTTCGGGACGTCCTTGACACTGCGCATGTGCAGTAGAGGTGATGTATGGAGGGCCATTCAGGACATGATTTCTTTGGTTTTAGATGCAAATTTTGGGGATTGGGGGGGCAAAATTTGTGTTTGGCCCTAGATTTTTAAGAGTTAGCACCAGCTATGTCTGGGTCATTGGTAAGTATAAAAAATATATAAATTACTATAAATTTTTTAACTTTTTGCTTCCAAAACATAGCTTGTGATCCCCCATTGGAACGGGCGCAATGTGCTCGTTCCAATGAGGGATCATAAGCTATGTTCTGGAAGCAAAAAATGAAAATATAAAAAAAAATCGGACGGCGATTTTCGTATATAGTGATGGAAAACAAATAACACACAACTTTATTGAGCAACATATCAAGACCAGGCTGTGTTCTTTCCCCATTTTCTAAGAATTGGAACACCTGTGAAAATAATTATTTTTAGCTGTCCCAATACATAGAGTAAATACAGTAATTATTAAAGAAATTTATTGGTGAGTGTCGTCTGCTATTCAAGTTTGGTAAAAGTTAACTATGACACTCTGTTTCTTCATTTTTCCTAAGGCCATACAAAGTTGATTGTCTGTTTCTCAGGCCATTTTTTTCCCAAAAAGCATGCGGGCGGGCATTTTTTTGTTTTTTGTGTTTTTTCCTTCCCAAGAGGTTGTTTGTGGTAATTTGACCCCCACCCAAATGCCTAGTGGACCACGCAAAATTTCGCAAATATGTTGGTTATTCACCATAGGGGTGTTGGGTCCTAATGAAGTGGGGTTTGAATGTTTGCTTTTTCAGTGAAACGTGAAAATTATAACACAGGACGAAAGTCACAAAACGCCTCATGGGTGAAACATCTCTCGTTGAAACGTCTCTGGGATAAATCAAATGTCAAAGTGCCAACATTCAGAGATTTATTTTACCCCCCAAAAAAATCCTTTCACAACCTGCCTAATAAAATCGTGAATCGCAATTTTTCCCCATTATATTCAGAATTATCACAACCCATTTGAACGGGCAGTTCATCCATAAATCATATTTTTTGGAAATCTGAAAATGAAATACAAAACGAATGTTTGCATGTTTTTATTAACCAATTCGACCGCACATACCTGCCAAAATGCGATTTATTTTCAACTATGACTGTTACTTTTATATCAAGCAACGGTTACTATTAGTTATCCAATTATCCTGCATCTCAAATGCATTTATTTTAATTAACTGGGAAACTCGTAACGGTTTCAAATAACAGTACACAAATTCCCAATGACGGCCATTTACAATACAAATGTTACTAAAAATAAATGCCAGGAGACTTGTTCCATTCAGCATAGCACCTGACTTTGTAGACTTTCTGAGGGTTTGTGCGAATCAAACGTGGTGCGAATCGACCATTCCCATTTCTGACTGTTTGTCAGACTGAAAGACACCTTCCTTCTTGCTGTCATTATGACTTACCTTTTACAGAATAAAACACTTTCTGTCGTGAATATTGCTAAAACCCACCCACTTTATTAAAGTATGATGTAGAAAAAGCTTGAAGTGTGTTAATTTAAAATTTACGAACGCATCGATATCGATTTACCGAAATGAGCACAATATCTCAAATTTTTTTTAAAGATTTTTTGGTGTCATAAAAAGGTTGCATGCGCACCAAAAATGACCATGCATGCGGGCCTGAGAAACAGAGGTGCTTTTTTATGGCCTAACTGTATGGTTATTGTGATTTTGATGTATATTAAGCTGACCTGCAGTAATTGCACTAGGTCTTTGCGCAAGACATTTATTCCAGATTGCCCATGCGGAGTATAGTGTGCTGTGTACTAAGGTGTACTGCATGTCAATAGTTCAGTTGTCTTCAGCTGCTTCTACTGTGCAGAGTTAGTAAGTTGTGGAGTCTCTTCAGGTAGTCCAGTTTTCTCCACCTGTAAAACTGTCCGACATGACAAGGCTAAAACAAAATAATGTTTTGATTCTCAGGCCATCCCTCGTTGGATTTGAACCTCCTCATTAGACATTTTTATTATGTCATGTTTTTTAAGAATTTGTGAAAACTTGGAATGGTCATTTTTTCACATTTCTCGAAATATAATTATTTAGCTGTGTTTGCAGTAAATTGTTTTTTCTTGTTGCAGTTTATGGGAGAGTGCCCAGAGGCACTCTCCCATAAACTGTAACAAGGCAAATTCTGATATACTGGATCATAATTTAATTATTTATTTATTTGCTGGTGTTTAAGGTCATATATTTCTGCACAATGGCTAATAATGGCCGCATCACAGATATAAACTCACTCAAGTTTAACCAATCCTTCAGAGCCATGTTTCCCATTTTAAAGAACTCCTACCCCAAGCATTGGTTACTCACGGGGGCCTATTCTAATGGATCATGTTTGACAGATCTATACCATTAAACAGAACAATAAAATACAAATCCTTTCAGCTGTTGTTACATCAGTTAGTTATAAAATATATACTATAATTACACTAAAATACAACCTTTTCTCTTTTTCAAGTGGAAAGACGGCAAAGAGATTTACTGAGTATACTCAATCCTTTACACGAAAAAAAAAAATAAAAATAAAAATAAAATCCTCCCTCCCTCCCTCCCTCACTGATTTGAAAAAAAAATTGCCTGAGAATCAATTCATTTTTTTTATTTGGCCCAATGGGATGTTTTTTATCTCTTGCCAAGAAGTGGGAGGGGGATATAGGAATGGGTTCTATCCATTACTCCTTCCATCCATCCTTCAGTCCACCCTTCCCATTTCTTGTCATCTTATTTAAAAGAAAATGGGTCAAATATTTTTTTAAATTTAGGTCTATAAAAAAAATTTCTTGTTTCTCGGGCAATTTTTCCCCAATCTTATAATGAGAGAGGGAGGCTTTTTTGTATTCACGAAACAGTTCTTAGAATAGTTGGAATCAGAAATTTAACCACACTTATAAGTGGCAAACCCATGTTTTTGGCAGTGAAAATTTCCCATAATGTAATTGCAAATTTAATCAACTATGTCTTGTTTGACAGAGCTCTATGATCTCTGTCAAACACATTGTTGGTTATATATTTTTCCTACAACTTCAAAATAGTGTCATAAAAGATATTTCCAGGTGAGAAAAAAGGTGAGAGGCCAATTTTATATGATGAGGGAGGTGCCTGAGAAACAAGTATTTTTTTTTAATAGCCTTAATATATATATCTTTTCGATGATAGTATCATGACTGGAGTTGAGAACCGGTTTTGCCAAGTATTTTTTCCAAGAGTTATTGCTCTTGTTGGATGTGGACTCTCTTGTCATGACATTACAAATGTATGTCATCACATTTCAAAGAAAACTTGTCAAGATTTTTTTCCAGATTTACTTTATTCTTTTTATACCCCCGCAATGAGTTGTGGGGTGTATACTGGAATCACCTCATCTGTCCATCCATCCATCCATCCATCCATCCATCCATCCATCCATCCATCTGTCCATCTGTCCTTCCATCTATCTATCCGTTCAAGCTCAGCAGAGGGACATTGTGGGGTTTACAATTTAGGGTCAGTGGTAGTTGTGGGATTGGGTTAGTACAGTGGCCACTTACCGTATATGTCCGTGTATAAGTCACCCCCATGTATAAGTCACACCCTACTCTTCATACAAAATATCCCCCCTGCGCCTATAACCCTTGTATAAGTCGCAACCCCAATTTGGGTAGAAAAATGTTAAAACAATTCCGTAAATTTGGCTAAAGGACTGGAAGTCTTGTGGACTGAACAGGGATGTTTGATGACCGATTACAGTATATTTATAAATTATATTTGTTTGTATTCTTCATTGATACATTCAATGTGTGTCGTTTTTATTAAAAGATATATGTCAACTGTGTTTGTTATTACTCGTGTATCGTATTTATTAAAAGATATATGTCAACTGTGTTTGTTATTACTTATGCCAGTAAAAGAAGGAATGCTCCGGTGCATGTGTTCAGGTAAGAACGAGGTAAGTTAATTCAAATGGTAAATCCAAATGTAAAACTACAAAGAAAAATGTTTTATTCCCATGCCATTTAAATGAATTGCATGTGCGAACAAATAGGTCATGAAGTTGGGATGCGACGGAAATTCCCGAAAGTGTGAATGTAAAGTAAAAGGGAAGTAACTGCATGATTCTTGTTAATCTTCTTCAAAGGGAATTCCCCTTAAAAAACGCATGTGGTGTGCTGTGTAAACAATTTGATTGCCTTGCGAATTTCGTAAATAACTCATACCAATATCCAAAATATGTTGAGATATACAACCATGGAATATTCTATTGTGAATTATTATTGGAGATGTTGAAGACATGAACAGGTACCGTAATTATTTTGAAGGAAATTAATTACATGCGGTTTCGAATTTTCGATTGTTCTCCACCCCTCCACTCACCGGGTCACCGAGAAAAAAAAATCAACAAGAACACATTGAGTATAATCTCCTATATTTTTATACTGTACCAATGACCCAGACTTAGCTGGTGCTAACTCCACAAAAACCAGGGCCAAACACAAATTTTGCCCCCCAATCCCCAAAATTTGCATCCAAAACAAAAAGAAATCATGTCCTAAAGGACCTCCATAGTACGACTCTACTGCGCATGCGCAGTGACGCAGTCGTCCCGAAATTGGCGCCAAATATCATTCTCTGTTTGGCCCTTCATCAGTCAACATCTCACTGATCTTTGTGCTTGTAAATCTCAGTTTAAAGGATGCCAGACACGTAATTCTTGGAGAAAATGTGATTCTAAGGAGGATAGAAGGAGGAGAGGAAAAAAGAAGTGGCAAAAAATAATCAGGGCTATACTTAAAATTTTTTGTTAAAATTATGTTAAGTTGCCTATTTTCGAGGCAAACGCCTCTTGTTGTCATTCTTGCTAATTGTTGCACTGCTTATTCAGTGTTTCCTCTCCCCTAACCTTCTAAAGTCCCCCCTTGCAATTCTCCCATGCTTTTGGCATATTTTTGAGAAGTTTCATTTCTAAAATTTCCCTGGGAGAGTTGCTTGGTTACAGAATGTTTTCTGTTATTTTCCCCATAGTTACGTTTTCACCCATGGGTGTATAACGTTTGTGTTCTGCATCTTCCATCTGATGTTCTGCAGATTCTCCCCTGGGAGTCTCTGTTTTGCATCAGATAGAGTGTAATTGAGGACTGATTCCGGGCCAGTTTTTTCAGTGCCTGGAGTCATGTTTTCTTCTGTGTTTACACTGTTTGTTTTCATTGGCAACAGCCTTTTTTGAGGGGGGCTGTTTGCCTTTGAGGTAGTTTATCTCATTATAAGATACATTTATATTATCCGAAAGTGTCTCATTAATTATTTTATATAATTTTAAAATTTTTGACCACACTTTGCCATCGGATCCATCGGGGCTCAACGTTACTTTTCAGCAACTTGGGCTTCTCTGAAAAAATATTTTTTCAAAATTATTTTGTTTTGCAATTGTTTTTTCATTTATTAATGGATCATGTTATTATGTATCTTTGTGTCAGGGGTTTTTGCGAGTAACTAGGACTTATTGTTGTTCCTTCACAATGAAAGGAACTTGTTCAAATTGTAATAGGAAGAAATCTTCCTCTGACTTTCATGATTATTGCATAAATTGTAGTCAGTGTTCTCGCATTAATCCCTGTCCTGTATGTGAACATTGGGATGAGAAACATTGGAAACGTGTGTCACGATATGTTGTTTCTGGAGAAAGAGCGATGCCGGCTCTTTCTCCACAAGGTCACTCTACTCTCTCAGTTTCTATTTCAGAGGAACCAGAACAGGGTGATGTTTCCATGTTATCTTCTTCAAGTGTGCGTCCGTCGTCACAATTAAATACAGAGCTAGCGGCAAAAGTGCTCATGGAGATTAGACAAATGTCGTCCGCTAGCTCGCCCGGTGTAGCGTCCATTCACCGAATGGTTCGGCAGCCGGGTTCGTCCGAGGCGGTCCAAGAGGAAATTTTGGGTGATGCGAGCACTATAAAAATAATAGATGCACACCCAGTGACGGCGGATAGTGAACGAGAACGGAGGAAGCCTTTTAGTCCGGTTCCTAGCTCGTCCAGGTCCAGCCGGGCCGCGAGCGAGAGAGGCCCCTCTCTCGTACAACAACATCTGGGACCAGATGTTGTGGTACAAAATGTGTCTTTAGCGGAGCATACGTCCGTCGCTCGGGACGCTCCGTTGTATAAGCAGTCCGCAGAGACTGTTAAGGCTTCTTCTTCTCGCCGGCGCACACGACCGCACCTTGGCTGCGTGACCTCCGATATCTTGCCAGCTTCGCCGAGGAAGGATTATTCGGCGACCAGGTCACACCATCCGGCAGCCAGGGACTCGAGACCGATGGACTCCGGACGTTCGCATAGGAAAAGTATGCGGGAGCCATCTGATGCGGAGCTGCCCTCGGCAAAGCAGCGAAAGACCGCTCCTCCGCAGGTCTCGACGTCAGACATTCTAGTGCAGATAGCACAGCTTATCGCAGCATCCCAGCAGCCGACAGAGACGGTGTCGGATCGAGAATTATCCGACGGCGCTGGGTCGGTACGCTCCGCCGAAGCATCGGGGGCGGACGACCGGGAACATCGGGAGGTCCGACCGGATGGTGAAAGGGATACGGATGAATTGGAGCTATCCCTTTCGGAACAACACAAAGCTGCCGTAGACTTCATCCGGCACTTTCTTCCTCAAGTTGTTCCGTCGGGCCAGACTGCTGCGCTTCCGGACAGGAGAATTATAGCGTCATTGGACTCTGATTTTTTCGAGCGGTTCAGGGACATCGCTCCCGAGTTTCCGTCGCAGTCCAATAATGTTGCAAGAACATTTGAATTATTGAACGACGCTATTTTTAAACTTGCTTCCAGGACAGGGAAAGCAGGCTTCTTGTCCGCAAATACTCTCAACCTGCCTTTCATTAATGCAAGGAATAAATTCGACACGGCAGGTCAGGGTATACCGAGAGTTCCTCTGCGTATGGACGACGAGGCGGAAGACTTAGAGCTATCATTACCGTCGTCAGCTTCTATTCCAACCGCAGTGTTGGAAACAGCTATTGCGTCTAACAGAGCCAATTTAGATGCCTTATCTTACGCAGATCACCTTACGAAGGCGTTATCACTGCGTCTTCAAGGGGAAGAGTTTCAGGATATACAATCCTCCTTAAGACTTCTTTCAAGGGCAGTAGCTTATTCCACGTGTAACTCCGCCCTTTCAGTGGCTAATCTGGAGTTGGTTAGACGTGACGCAGCCCTGTCTACATCCACACTAGTGGATTCTAAGGTGAAGAACTCTCTTAGAGTCGCTTCGGTCTCAGGAGATCTTCTCTTTGACGGCAAGCTTTCCGCTATTTATGATAATATTAAAAAGAAAGCTAGTGATTCTCTGTTGTTTAGATCCGCTCCTAAAAGGTCGGATTCAGCAGACACGAATAAGGCGGGCACTTCTGGGTCTTATCCGCCCAAGAGAGGTTCCTATAGAGGTTCCGGTGCGTCCTCTAGCTCTTATTCGAGAGACCGTCAGGATAGCGACTCTCGTTCGGGACGTCCTTCAGGCCGGGACAATCGGTCGGACGCCCCGAGGTCGACGAGGCGAGGTGCGGGTCGTGGAAGACGTGGTTTCTCCTACCGCAGGCCTCGCAGATCCAGGAGGTGATGGCTCAAACCTCTATCGCGTTCCGGTTGGCGGAAGGTTGTCGAGTTTTTCTCAAGAGTGGGCGTCGATTACGGACGACCCTTGGGTGAGAGGAGTGACTTCGGAAGGTCTAAAGATATCCTTCAAACGAAAGCCTCCATTAACTCGAAGTCCAAAGTGGACTCATCTTCCGTCAAACCCTCAGAAAAGAGACGCTCTGCTATCAGAGGTGCAGTCTCTTTTAATGAAGAACGCGGTAGAGGTCGTAGAAAACCAGGAATCGCTGGGATTCTACAGCCATCTGTTTCTGGTTCCGAAACCAGACGGCTCGTTCCGTCCAGTCATAGATTTGAGCTGGATAAACAAGCTGATCATCGCTCCGAAGTTTTATATGGAGACGATTCGATCGGTCAGAGCGAGTATTCGGGTGAACGATTATGCAACGAGCATAGATCTCAAAGATGCGTACTTTCACGTCATGGTACATCCGACATTCCGAAAGTATCTACGCTTCGCAGTCCTAGGAGTGGTGTATCAGTTCCGGGCCATGTGCTTCGGATTGAATCTAGCACCCTGGGCTTTCACTCGAGTAATGAACTCGGTAATGATTTACTTCCGAGCTCATTCGTCTGCGGTAACGTCGGCCTACCTGGACGACATTCTTCAGAGGTACGGCAACGAGTTAACGCTTCAGAACGATGTTCAGAATCTTCTTCTATTGCTCCGACGTCTCGGTTTCATAGTAAACGAGGAGAAGTCGGATCTGGTGCCGTCCAAGTCATTCACTCATCTGGGAATGAGCTTCGAGACGCACAACAATCTCGTTCGTCTGCCGTTAACCAGAGCGAAATTAGTCAGTTGTTACGCTCGCTATTGTCTAAATACAGACAAAGTCACAGCGAGAGAATTTATGAGACTGATAGGTCTGTGCGGAGCCGCTGCGGATCTCATTCCGATGGGACGGCTACGCACACGGCCTCTTCAAATTTTCTTGACTCAGAATTGGAGTGTGAAAATTCATTCGCTCGATGTAGACGTTCTCTTGTCAGATCAAGTGAAACAAGAGATTCAGACTTGGGCAAACATTCAGTGGTTAACTCAAGGAGTTCCGCTGCAGTTGCCGGATCCGAGTTTTACCATTATGACGGATGCCAGTCAAACAGGTTGGGGTGCATCATTAATCCCAACGGATTCGAGATGCCAGGGTCTTTGGGATCCGCAATTCCTGTGCAAGCACATAAACATCAAGGAAATGATGTCAATTTGGCTTGCGTTACGTCACTGGATGGACATTATTCACGATGCTCATGTCCAAATCCTATCCGACAATACGACAGTAGTGGCGTATATACGGAATCAGGGAGGCACTCATTCAGTTCCGTTGTTCAGTCTAACGGAAAGAATCCTTCTGTTTGCGTTGGAACATCACGTTCTTCTTTCGGTCCGTCACATACCGGGTCGTCTGAATGTGCTAGCAGACTCCCTTTCTCGAAAGGGTCGCTTGTTGCCGTCGGAGTGGACTCTCAACAAACAAGTATTCAATCAGATTTGCTACCAATGGGAACGGCCAATGATAGACTTATTTGCGACACATCTCAACAATCAGTTGCAGACGTATGTGTCCCCGTGTCCGGATCCAAGAGCATTTGCTGTAGACGCTCTATCGATCCCTTGGGACGGAATGATAGGATATGCGTATCCTCCAGCGCCGTTAATTCAACAAGTATTGCTAAAGATAAAACAATCTCAATGCAAGATTCTGTTGGTAGCATCTCTGTCGCCACAGAGACCGTGGATAAATCTACTCAGGTGTCTGTTGTGGGACCTACCGCGGAAGCTCCCTCCACGAGAGGATCTTCTTTGGCAGGGGAAATCGCGCCAACTGCATCACAACCCGCAAGGTCTCAACCTTCACGTTTTTCCGTTGTGCGGTCCTTCTTGCATGGCAAGCACTTTACAGGACGAGCAGTGGACGCGATTTCTAACTGTAGGAGGACCTCCTCTTCGCTAAACTATGCGGCTAAGTGGAAGGTTTTCCGTCGTTGGTGTAGGGATCATTCTGTTGATATATTTGATCCCTCTATACCAGACATTGCTAACTTTCTAGTATACTTGTTTGACGAAATCAAACTGCAACCGGTTACTATAAAGGGTTATAGATCTATGTTATCTGATACCTATGCACATCATGATAGTTTACAAATTGGATCTAATGTCTCTTTATCGAAATTGGTTAGAAACTTTTCGATAAATAGACCTAGAACTCTTAGATTAATTCCTAAGTGGAATTTAGCTTGGGTTCTCCTTAAATTGAAGGAAAAGCCATTTGAACCTCTTGGGACAGTAGATTTCAAATTCTTATCTTATAAGACAGCTTTTCTCTTAGCTTTCTCTTCTGCCAGAAGAGTCAGTGAGCTTCATGCACTATCGGTGGATGATTCTCATTATCGTAGTGTTGGGAACACTATCACCTTCACTACTAATGTCGGTTTTTTAGCTAAGAATCAGGCTCCTAATAAATATCCGGAACCTATTGTTATTAAGGCTCTTCCGTCCTCAGACGGGCGTAGGCCTTTACTCTGTCCTGTTAGAGCACTACGTATCTATAAACAGAGATCTCAGTTCATCAGAAAGGGACGGAAACGTTTCTTTCTGTCTTTGATGCCTAATAGAAAGGACATTTCAGTCCATTCTATTGCTAGATGGATTCAGTTAACTATCCGTACTGCGTATGAAGATTTATCTTCTTCTCAGCAGTCTGTGCTTAAGATTTCTGCTCATGAAGTAAGAGCTCTTTCTACTTCCTGGGCTTATGCTAATAGTGTTGCTATTACAGATTTAATGAAGGCTGCTTATTGGTCTCAGCCATCCACATTTACTAATTTTTATCTCAGAAATATTGAGTCCATTTCTGGAGACCTGCATTGTTTAGGTCCGTTATCTGTTGCTCAGAATGTCGTCCACTAAACAGTTGCAACTATAGTTATGCAGGCTTTCTGTTCCGGCAGTGACTCCGTCCGGCTGCCCTCTTCGCTCAGGGCTATTTGACCCAGGGCAAGGGGAAGGGGGGGGGCGGGTGTTCCCTTAGGTCACCTGCTTTATAGTGAAAAGCAAGGGAATGCCTCCTCCAAGACAGTATTTCTGAGTCGCTTCCGGGATGGTTTTAAAGTGTAATATTAATGTTTAATTTCATTCATGTCTTATTTTTAAAGTGTAGCTCGGTGTGAAGCATTTGTATATGTCAAGTGTCAAACGGGCTTTAATATACAATACTCGGACACTTTTAAATGATTATAAAGAGTCTCAATTCTCTGGACTACTTTATTTATTGGCTTGTTTTAATAATAATTAGTATAAAGGTTATACTGGATATTAATAGAGAACATGAATGTTATTGTGCTCAATTATTAAGGGTAGTGTATCTTTCTAATTTAAATATTAAATAAGAAAGATACATGTAAAGCCTAATACTCCTTTTCTCCTTAAGGGGTTATCTCTTTATTTTATAATTGAGCTTATTGGATTTTCCTCTATGTCCTAGGCCCTCCAGCCTGTTTACTATTCAGCTAAGTCTGGGTCATTGGTACAGTATAAAAATGTTAAAAAATTTATAGTAATTTATATATTTTTTATACTTACCAATGACCCAGACGGGGATGGCCCTCCCTGAGTTGGGAACTCTTGCCTCCCCGCTGAGTACATAGCGCTGACCAGGCACTGCCAGTAAGAATGATATTTGGCGCCAATTTCGGGACGACTGCGTCACTGCGCATGCGCAGTAGAGTCGTACTATGGAGGTCCTTTAGGACATGATTTCTTTTTGTTTTGGATGCAAATTTTGGGGATTGGGGGGCAAAATTTGTGTTTGGCCCTGGTTTTTGTGGAGTTAGCACCAGCTAAGTCTGGGTCATTGGTAAGTATAAAAAATATATAAATTACTATAAATTTTTTAACTTTTATTTTATTTTTTTTTATATTTATTTTTGTTTAAATTTTATTTTGTGATCAAGTTAATGCACAACACAGAAATAAGAAATAAAGAGGTGAAATAAAATAAACAAATTTTCAAAGCAGGTGAATCGCTGTGATACAAACCGTCGACATGGGCCGATCTGGTGTCCATTCAGTCCTCATATCGCTGTTGAAAACTTGCTGAAAAATAATTACCTTTGTATAAGTCACACCCCAATTTTGGTCCCATTTTTCCAAGCAAAAAGATGCGACTTATACACGGACATATACGGTATGGAGCACTGTGGGATTAATTTTTTGACCTTGTGGGGTTAGTGTTTAACATGGGAAAAATCCCACAAGTAAGAACGTGTAAGAATGTCCATCTGTCCGTAGACATAATTTTGTCCAGAGATTTTCTCAGACGTTTAATGACCAATCTGCTGAAAACTTTGTATGAATTTTCACCACCATGGGAACCTGTGATTACAGTTCCGGTCGGATAATTTTTGCCCGAATTATTTGCCTTTTCCACTTGAAAAAAGCAGGCAAGAATTTTGTCCGGAGATTTTTTCACATGTTTATGATTCCAATCCTTTTAAATGTGGTATGGATATTTTCTACCATGGGAGCCTGTGCACCTGTGATTGTAGTTTCAATCGGAAATTTTTTGCCAGAGTTATGCCCTTTTTTGTCTTAGAATGTCTGAATTTTGTCTGCAGATTTTCTCAGATGCTTAAGGGTAAATTCCTTTGAAACTTGGTATGGATGTTTACTACCATGGGATCCTGTGCACCTGCGATTATAGTTTTGAGCAGACTTTTTTTTGCCAGAGTTATACCTTTTTCGACTTGCCTGAATTGCCTAAAATTTTGTCTGGAGATTTTCTCAAATGTTTATGGGTCGATTTCTTTGAAACTTGGTATGGATTTTCACTATCATGGGATCCTGTGCACCTGTGATTATAGTTTCGATTGGTCTTTTTTTTGCCAGAGTTGTAACACTTTTCAACAAAGAATAATTATGGCTGCGGGGGTATGGAAGGCCCATGTCGGACAGTCACACCTCTAGTTGGTGTTAACTCTTAACCTGCTGAGTATTTTTAAGATATTTTTTGTCAAATTTAGTTGCTGTGAAGCAGCCATGACTACATTTTGATGAAAATTCATCTAAATTTAACTCAAGAAATCATTGCTGAAAAAGTCCATTCAGTTTACATAAGGAAAATTTGTTTAAATGAGCTCAAATTATACTTATTTATGTGGCAAGAGAAATTCTGTCCTGGACAGGAATAGCCTCCAGCAGCATGCAAGGAGTTAATATTATGAAGGGATTACAAAACAGTTGTGCCCAAGTATATTTTTATACTGTACCAATGACCCAGACATAGCGGGTGCTAATTCTCAAAATCTAGGGCCAAACACAAATTTTGCCACCCAATCCCCAAAATTTGCATCTAAAACCGAAAAAATCATGTCCTTAATGGTCCTCCATACTTTTCCTCCACTGCGCATGCGCATTGTCAAGGAAGTCTCGAAATTGGCGCCAATTATGATTCTTTGTTTGGCCCTTCATCAGTTCACATCTGACTGATATTTGTGCTTGTAAATCTCAGTTTAAATGATGCCAGACACATAAATATTAGAGAAATGGTGGATCTAAAGAAGAAATAGAAGGAGGAGAGGAAAAATTAGTGGCAGGAAATAATCAGGGCTGTGACTTAAAAATTTTTTTTATGAAATTATGTTATGTTACCTAATTTCAAGGCATGGGCCTGTTGTTGTCATTCTTGCTATAAAGTTACACTGCTTGTTCAGTGTTTCCTCTCTCCCTTTCCTTTAGTCCTCCCTTGCTATTCTCTCATGCTTTTGGCATATTTTCTGTAATATATTACTCAAATTTCTTGGGAGTTTTAGCTTGGTAACAGAATGAATTCTGTTTTTTCCCCATGTTTACGTCCTCACCCATGGGTGTTTAGGCATTGTGTTCTGCATCTACCATCTGATGTTCTGCAGTTTTTTCCTGGGAAGTCTCTGTTTTGCATCAGATAGTGTTGTAATTGGTAACTGATTTCGGGCCATGTTTATCAGTGCCTGGAGTCATGTTTCCGGTTTTTATACACTTCTTGTTTGCATTGACAACGGTTTCTGTTGAGAGTGATTTCTTGTCTTTGTATTAGTTTAATCATAACAAGATACATTATTATTATACGTAAGTGTTGCATTAATTTTTTTGAAATATTTTAAAAAAGTTTGTCCACACTTAGGCTTTTTTGGGATCCATTGGGGCTCAACGTTACTTTCAGAAACTTGGGCTTTTCTGAAAAAATATTTTTTCAAACAATTTTTTTGATTTCAATTATTTTTTCTATGTGTTAATGGATCATGTTATTATGTATCTTTGTTTTCAGGGGTTGTTGCGAGTACTACGACTGTTTGTGTTCTTTTCACAATGAAAGGATATTGTTCAAATTGTAATAAGAGGAAATCTTCCTCTGACTTTCATAATCATTGTATTAATTGTAGTCAGTGTACGCGCACTAACTCCTGCTCAGTGTGTGTCAATTGGGATGACAAACATTGGAAACGTGTGTCACGTTATGTTGTTAGCGGGGAAAAGGCCATGCCGGTCCTTTCTCCGCAGGGTCACTCTAGTTTATCAATCTCTTTTTCAAAGGAACAAGAACAGGGTGATGTTTCTGTGATGTCTTCCAAAAGTGTGCCTCTGTCGTCACAGTTAAATGAAGAGCTAGTGGCAAAAGTGCTCATGGAAATACGTCAATTGCCTAAGAGGTCCGTAGTAGGATCGACGGCATTGGCGTCCGCTAGCTCGCCTGGTGTAGCGACCAATCATCGTTGCGGTCCAGGAAGGAGATTTGGGTGATGCGAGCACTATAATAAGACAAAGTGCACACCCTGTGATGACGGATCAGAGGATAGAACGGAGGAAGCCTATTAGTCCGGTTCCTAGCTCGTCCAGGTCCATCCGGGTTGCGAGCGAGAGAGGTCCCTCTCTCGTACAACAACATCTGGGACCAGATGTTGTGGTACAAAACGTTTCGCATTCGGAGCATACATCTGCCGCTCGGGACGCCCCGTTATATAGACAGTCCGGAGAGACTGTCGATATGGCTTCCTCATCCTCACGGCAGCGCACACGACTGTACCTTGGCTACATGACCATGGATATCCAGCCAGCTTCACCGATCAGGGATTCCACGGCGACCAGGTCACGCCATCCGGTAGCCAGGGACACGAGGCCTGTAGACTCCGGACGTTCGCATAAAAGAAGTATGCAGGAGTCAACGTCCAGGGAGCTTCCAGCGGCAAAGCAACGTAAGACCGCTGCTCCACAGGCCTCAGTGATGGACGTGCTATCACAAATAGCACAACTTATCACAGCATCCCAGCAGACGACAGAATCTCTGTCGGATCAGGAATTATCTGCCGACACTGGGTCGGTACGCTCCGCTGAAGCATCAAGTACGGACGACCGAGAACTTCATAGGGTCCGACAGGATGGCGAAAGGGATTCAGAGGATCTGGAGCTTTCCCTTTCGGAACAACATAAAGCTGCCGTAGATTTTATCCGGCATTATCTTCCAGAGGTTGTTCCGTTGGACCAGAATGCTGCGATGCCGGATAAGAGACTGATAGCGTCATTGGACACAGAATTTTTTGATCGGTTTAGGGACATCGTCCCTGAGTTTCCATCACAGTCCAATAATGTCACAAGAACATTTGAATTATTGAATGACGCTATATATAAGCTTGCTACCAAAACGAGCAAGTATGGTTTCTTGTCCGCAAATGCTCTACATCTGCCTTTCATCATTTCAAGGAATAAATTCGAAACGGTAGGACAGGGCATACCGAGAGTTCCTCTGCGTCTAGACGACCAGGCTGAAGACCTAGAATTGTCTATACCGTCATCTATGTCAATTCCAACCATGATGTTGGAAACGACAATTATGTCTAATAGAGTTAACTTAGACGCTTTATCATACGCATATCACCTTACTAAAGCATTATCATTACGTCTTCAAGGGAAAGAATTCCAGGATATACAATCCTCATTAAGAGTTCTTTCAAGGGCAATAGCTTATTCTATGTATAACTCCGCCCTTTCAGTGGCAAACCTGGAGTTGGTTAGACGTGACGCGGCCCAAGCTACACACGCGTGGATGGTAAGGTGAAAAACTCTCTCAGAGTCGCTTCGGTCTCCGGAGAGCTTCTCTTCGACGGCAAGCTTTCAGCAATCTATGATCAGATAACTAAGAAAGCATCTGATTCTCTGCTATTCAAATCTGCTTCTAAAAAGTCAGATACAGCAGAAAAGAGTAAGACAGGCACTTCTGGGACAAGTACGTCCAAGAGAAGTTCCTATAGAGGTTCCTATGTGTCCTCTAGATCTTATTCTAGAGACTGTCAAGGCAGCGACTCACGTGGGGGACGTTATTCTGGCCGAGATAACCGGTCAGACGTCCCTAGGTCGATGGGGCGAGGTGCGGGTTGTGTAGGACGTAGTTTCTCCTTCCGCAAGCCTCGCTGGTCCAGGAGGTGATGGTATGAACCTCTATCGTGTTCTGGTAGGCGGAAGATTGTCGAGTTTTATAAACAATTGTGCGTCAATTACGGATGACCCCTGGGTTCGAGGGGTAATTTCGAAAGGACTAAGAATATCCTTCAAACGAAAGCCTCCATTAACTCGAAGTCCAAAATGGACTCAGCCTCCGTCAAATCCACAGAAAAGAGATGCTCTTCTATCAGAAGTACAGTCTCTTCTGAAGAAGAATGCGGTAGAGGTCGTAAAAGACCAGGAACCACCGGGTTTCTACAGCCATCTGTTTCTGGTTCTGAAACCAGACGGCTCGTTCCATCCAGTTATAGATCTGAGCTGGATAAACAAGCTGATTGTCGCTCCGAAGTTCTATATGGAGACAATTCGATCAGTCAGAGCGAGTATTCGGGTGAACGACTATGCTACAAGCATAGATCTCAAGGATGCGTACTTTCACGTCATGGTACATCCGACATTCAGAAAGTATCTACGCTTTGCAGTCCTAGGAGTTGTATATCAGTTCCAAGCGATGTGCTTCGGTTTGAACCTAGCGCCCTGGGCTTTCACTCGAATAATGAACTCGGTAATGATACATTTCCGAGCTCATTCGTCTGTGGTAACGTCGGCCTACCTGGACGACATTCTTTAGAGGTACGGCAACGAGTTAACGCTTCAGAACGATGTGCAGAATCTGCTTCTATTACTCCGACGTCTCGGTTTTATAATAAACGAGGAGAAGTCGGATCTGGTGCCGTCCAAGTCATTCACCCACTTGGGAATGAGCTTCGAGACGCACAACAATCTCGTTCGTCTGCCGTTAACCAGAGCGAAATTAATCAGTTGTTACGCTCGCTATTGTCTTCACTCAGACAAAGTCACAGCAAGAGAGTTCATGAGACTGATAGGTCTGTGCGGAGCCGCTGCGGATCTCATTCCTATGGGGCGGTTAGGCACTCGTCCTCTCCAAATTTTCTTGACTCAGAATTGGAGTGTAAAGATTCATTCGCTCGATATAGACGTTCTCTTGTCAAATCAAGTGAAACAAGAGATTCAGTGGTTGACGCAGGGAGTTCCGCTGCAGTTGCCGGATCCGAGTTTTACTATTATGACGGATGCCAGTCAAACAGGTTAGGGTGCAACATTGATCCCAACGGATTCGAAGTGCCAGGGTCTTTGGGATCCGCAGTTTCTAGGCAAGCACATAAACATCTAAGAAATGATGTCAATTTGGCTTGCACTACGTCATTGGATGAACATTATTCAGAAAGCACATGTCCAAATCCTGTCCGACAATACGACAGTAGTAGCGTATATTCGGAACCAGGGAGGCACTCATTCCATTCCGTTATTCAATTTAATGGAAAGAATCCTTCTGTTTGTACTAGAACACCAAGTTCTACTTTCGGTCCGTCATATTCCGGGTCGTCTGAATGTATTAGCAGACTCCCTTTCACAGAAGGGTCGCTTGTTGCCGTCAGAATGGACTCTCAACAAACAGGTATTCAATCAGATTTGCTACCAATGGGAGCGGCCAATGATAGACTTATTTGCGGCACAGCTCAACAATCAGTTGCAGACGTATGTGTCACCATGTCCAGATCCCCGAGCATATGCAATAGACGCTCTTTCGATCTCGTGGGACGGAATGATAGGATATGCATATCCTCCAGAGCCGTTGATTCAGCAGATATTGCTAAAGATAAAACAATCTCAATGCAAAATTCTGTTGGTAGCATCTCTGTCTCCACAGAGACCGTGGATAAATCTACTCAGGTGTCTGCTGTGGGACATACCGTGGAAGCTTCCTCCACGAGAGGATCTTCTTTCGCAGGGGAAATCGCGTCAACTACATCACAACCCGCAAGGTCTCAACCTTCACGTTTTTCCGTTGTGTGGTCCTTCTTGCATGGCAAGCATTTTACAGGACGAGCAGTGGACGCAATTTCTAACTGTAGGAGGACCTCCTCTTCGCTAAACTATGCGGCTAAGTGGAAGGTCTTTTGTCGTTGGTGTAGGGATCATTCTGTTGACATTTTTTATTCCTCCATTCCAGACATTGCAAACTTTCTAGCATACTTGTTTGATGAGATCAAACTGCAGCCTGTTACTATTAAAGGTTATAGGTCTATGTTATCTGATACCTATGCACACCATGATAGTTTACAAATTGGATCTAATGTCTCTTTATCTAAATTAGTTAGAAACTTCTCGATAAATAGACCTAGAACCCTTAGATTAATTCCTAAATGGAATTTAGCTTGGGTTCTTCTTAAACTAAAAGAAAAGCCATTTGAGCCTCTTGAGACAGTGGACTTCAAATTCTTATCTTATAAGACAGCATTTCTCTTAGCTTTCTCTTCAGCTAGAAGAGTTAGTGAGCTTCATGCACTATCTGAGGATGATTCTCACTATCGTAGTGTCGGGAACACTATTACCTTTACTACTAATGTTGGATTTTTGGCTAAGAATCAGGCTCCTAATAAATATCCGGAACCTATTGTTATTAAGGCCCTTCCGTCTTCAGACGGGCATAGGCCTTTACTCTGTCTGGTTAGAGCTTTACGTATTTATAAATGAAGATCTCAGTTTATCTGAAAGGGACGAAAATGCTTCTTTCTGTCTCTGATGCCTAATAGAAAGGACATTACGGTCCATTCTATTGCTAGATGGATTCAATTAACTATCCGTACTGCTTATGATAATCTATGGCTAGAGGCCGTATTTATGAACCGATCTTTACGAAACTTCTTGGGTACCTTTGTTATGACCGTGGGACGAGAACGAGTGTTTTGGGGTGCGGTCCGAAATTCAAGATGGCTGCCAGCCGCCATTTTGTACCGATGATGCAGAAATCTGTTTTTTGTACAGAACTTCCATATGAAAGCTCTGATTTGAATAATTTTTTGTATGAATGTTTAGTACCATGGGATACATCACATATAATACGGGTTTTTTTCTCGTGCGTAAATTGTGCAAATTAGACTAATTTTGATGTTTTTGGTGTTACTTTCAGCACTGTAAGTGCAAATGCCAATACGGCTCGGGCTAGAGGCCGTATTTATGAACCGATCTTTACGAAACTTCTTGGGTACCTTTGGTATCTCCGTGGGACGAGAACGAGTGTTTTTGGGTCCGGTCCGAAATTCAAGATGGCCGATGGCAGCCATTTTGTACAAAATTAGGTGCAATCAGATTTTTGCACAGAACTTCCATATGAAAGTGCTGATTTGAATAATATTTTGTGTGAATGTTTAGTACCATGGGATACATCACATATAATACGGGGTTTTTTCTTGTGCAGAAATTATGCAAATTAGATGAACTTTGATTTTTTCAGTGCGACTTACACACAGTAAGTACACATGTCAATATGGCTCAGACTAGAGTCTGTATTTATGAACTCATCTTCACGAAATGTCTTGGGTACCTTTGTTATCACCTTGGGACGAGAACGAGTGTTTCTGGTTACGGTCTAAAATTCAAGATGGCTGCCAGTGGCCATTTTGTACCGAAATTAGGTCTAATCAGTTTTTTGTACACAACTTCTATACAGCTCAGACTAGAGGCCATATTTATGAACCAATCTTTACGAAACTTCTTGGGTACCTTTGTTATCACCGTGGGATGAGAGCGAGTGTTTTTGGGTGTGGTCCGAAATTCAAGATGGCCACCAGCAGCCATTTTGTACCAAAATTAGTGCAATCAGTCTTTTGTACAGAACTTCTGTATGAAAGTTCTGATTTGAATAAATTTTTGTATGAATGTTTAGTAAATGGAATACATCACATATTGTAAGGTTTTTTTTTTTCATGCAGAAATTATGCAAATTAGATGAACTTTGATTTATTCAGTGCTACTTACACAATGTGAGCACACATGTCAATATGGCTCAGGGTAGAGGCTGTATTTATGAACCGATCTTCACAAAACTTCTTGGGTACCTTTGTTATCACCTTGGGACGAGAATGAGTGTTTCTGGGTACTGTCCAAAATTCAAGATGGCTACCAGTGGCCATTTTGTACCAAAATTAGGTCCAATCAGTTTTTTGTCACAAGTTCTATATAGCTCGTATTTATGAATTGATCTTCACAAAACTTCTTGGGTACCTTTGTTTTCACCTTGGGACAGGAACAAGTGTGTTTTGGGATGCCTTTGTTATCACTGTGCTATGAGAACAACTATTTTGGGGTTAAGTCAGACCCACTCTGGGACTCAAAGTTTTCTTTTCTAGTTTAGCATCTGTCTGTTACCCACCTTTGCAATACTTTACCTTTTCCATTTGTTACAGGCAACAGTCAGTATTTATGTACAGACCGTTACAATACTTTATATGTACCTTTGTTATCAGGTCATTATCTAGATGTTTGTCATTGCTGTGTCACATACTACACATGCATATCTTTGTCTTGACAAGTTGAGCTACAGTGTCATTGACACTTTCATTTTTTCTAGAGTTATGGGCCTTTTTTCAACTTAGAAACCCTGGTGGGGGATACCAGTGGCATTGCACCTTGTTGTTAAATAAATTGCATTTTTTCATCTAAAAAATTCCCGGACCTGACATGGATTCTTGAAATCCTCTTTGCGAGAGCTTCTCAATTATCAGTGTCTGTTCTAGGCCCCTGTGAATATTCAGTATTCAAAATTATATTTCATTTGATCATAATTATACCCCCCCGCAAACAAAGTTTGTGGTGGGGGGGGTATAATGGAATCTCCCTGTCTGTCTGTCCGTCCGCCTGTCCATCCTTATAAGCGCAACTCCTCCTAAACCGTTTAAAGAATTTTCATGAAACTTTACACAATGGAAGAACTCCATATGAAGATGTGCATGAAGCAATATAATTCCGTTCTGACATTTCCAAGGGGAGATAATCTAACTTATACATTTCAGGTGCGGGGGGTATCACTTTGTGAGCTCACAGTACCTCTAGTATTTGATTTGAATTTAATTTGACAATCAGCACTGAATATCTATTGAATATCTTCAATATTTTCGTCAATGTTTTTATCTTCGAAACGCAAGGTATATCAGCATGAATGAGATAAATCTATGTTTAAAACTGATTAACTCGCTGAAAAAACAGATCATTAACTACTGACTACTTTCCAAGTTTTAGTGCCTGTTAACAGCTAATGCTTGCTACTCAGCTTACAACATACCAGGCTATTTCCTGCCTAGTACAGTGGAGCCCACTGAATTGTATATCTCTCAACTGAATAACCCTGTTAATTGAATATATTTTCCCAACACAAAATCATTTACCATACCTCCAGTACAAATTTGACCTGTTAATTGAATATAGGTTATAGAGTAAACTTGAGTTAATTGAATAAAAAAAATCTTGTAACCTGTCGTGAAATTACCCTGACTCTCCTGAGTTTTTCTTTGTTTATAGACCTATTTGGCCTCAGTACATCCAATACAGGCATTCAATCTATTTTATTTTGTTTGACAGAGCTCATGGAGCTCTGTCAAACAAGATGTAATACAATAAATGCTAAGTTTATCTCTAGTCTCTAATTTTCATTGACAAAGTTGCTATTCAATTAACAGGGTTCTACTGTATCTATGAACTACTCAAAGAGACTGGATTCACACCAACATGCATTGGGGGGGGGGGGGGGGGGGGGGGTACGGCACACATATTAATCGATGATGTGTGCCGTATATTAGCATCAGTCCATATACAATGCATTTCTCAGCAACAGCAAAGATAATAAATTTCTGAGTTTCATTTTGGAATCCTTCGGGATCAGGACATTCCATATTTTAAATGAACCCAGACTTACTGAGATGTACGGAGAATTTTGTTATCTGTGTCATAAATATGAGACCAACTGCAGAATATCGGCATGAATCTGTCCACCAGAGAATTCTCGTTATCAAATTCTGGTCTGTCTCAGAGGAAAAGACAACTTAATGATATGTTGTTTGTGTAGGGTTAACTTAACTCTACACACCAGATTAACTCTTAACCCGCTGAGTATTTGCAAGATATATTTCATCAAAGATCAATTGATGAATACTGCATGTAAATTTAACTCTAAAAATCATTGGTGAAAAATTCCATTCAATTTACAGGGTGGAAAATTTGATTAAATGTGCGCAAATTATAATTATTTCAGTGGCAAGAGAAATCCTGTCCTGGGCTGGAATATCTGCCAGCTGCATGCAAGGAGTTAAATGTGATTTTTTCTACTACCAAGTGCTACCGAAAACAATTGTTATGTATTCATTTCAATATTTGATTAAATTTGCAAATAGTGTGCTGTATTCAATTTGGTCACATTTGAATATTTGCAAGGACCAAGTCTGTTCAGGTATTATTGGTTTGTCATCTGGTATATGTACAAACATTGGAGATGAGAAAATAAATTTAGATAACCATGCTGGAAAGTACTTGATAATTCTCAAGAAAATTCCTGGGACCTTTTCCTCTCAGGTGTGTATGAACCCCAGAGTTTTGAAGTGACCTGATCCATGAGATGAGTAAGGTAGGCCGATCCGAATATATTAACCAAAACATTGTGGCTCTTAAAACTTTTTCTTCCTTTGTATAGGTATGACTACAGATGGTGTAGATTTGTTAGAACAATATATAGACAGAACAGGAGATGTTCAGAATGCCGCCTTAGCAGCAGTATATACCTTTCCCAATGAAATAGCAAAGGATAGACGTGTTAGAACTTGGATTGATAGGTAATTTGTTTCTCATACTATGTCATATATAAAGATCACTCACCCAAAATATAGTCATGCACAGAACATGGAGTGTGTACCCTAGCGCTGAAAGTGGGGGTACAGTGGTACAGTGTACTAAGGCATACTGAACATCGATGGTGCACTTGTTATACCCCACGCAACGAAGTTGCTGGGGTATAATGTTTTTGACTGGTCCGTCCGTCAGTCAGTCCTACTTGTTTTCCTGACTTTTTTTCTACACGCTTCCAGATATTGAGCTGATTTTTAGTATGTGAGTCTAACATGGTGGCCTACAGATCAAGTTTGCATATTTTTCCGCTCCACTGATTTTTACCAAAATTACGGCCCTTGGGCTCTGAAAAATTTATCAAAATTACAGTTTTCCGGACTTTTTTTCTACACACTTCCAGATATTGAGCTGATTTTTGGTATGTGAGTCTAACATGGTGGCCTACAGATCAAGTGTGCATTTTTTTCCGCTCCACTGATTTTTACCAAAATTACGGCCCTTGGACTCCGAAAAATTCATCAAAATTACAGTTTTCCGGACTTTTTTTCTACACGCTTCCAGATATTGAGCTGATTTTTAGTATGTTAGTCTAACATGGTGGCCTACAGATCAAGTTTGCATTTTGTTCCGCTCCACTGATTTTTACCGAAATTACGGCCCTTGAACTTTGAAAAGTTCATCAAAATTACAGTTTTGCTGACTTTTTTCCTACACGCTTCCAGAGATTGAGATGATTTTTGGTATGTTAGTTTAGCATGGTGACCTACAGAACCAGTTTGCGTTTTGTTCCGCTCCACTGATTTTTACCGAGATTACGAACCTTGGACTCTGAAAAATGCATTAAAATTACAGTTTTCCGGAATTTTTTCTGCACGCTTCCAGATATTGAGCTGATTTTTGATATGTTAGTCTAACATGGTGGCCTACAGAACAAGTTTGGGTTTTGTTCCGCTCTACTGATTTTTACCAGAATTACAGCCCCATAGACTGTGAAAAGTTCATCAAAATTACAGTTTTCCGGGTTTTTTCTCTGCTTGAATTCTTTCAATACCGTTGAAACTACAAAACACTGTTTTCTGCAGTATTCCTAGAATCTATGTTTATTTTTAAAAAATGATTAGTGCTTGAAATATCGGGACGCGTGGGGTATGTGAGCGTGCTCACTAAGGTTTGTTTGTTTGTTAGTGGTTAATGTCACATACTTATGCACCATGGCTAATCGTGACACAACATGGAGATGAAGTCAAGTTTAGTCAATCATTGATCTACATGTTGCCCATTTTAGAGGAGCTCACTAAGGTTCTTTAATCTTCAACCAGTGCTAACCCTGAGTATGTGGTGTTAGTATGTTGGGGAGTCTGACAGTTGCTTGCTGCTGTTCAGTGGTTCTCTCGGGGTACTCTGGCTTCCTACACCTTATGTCCAAAAGTGTCATTAAATCCCAATAAATAATTAAATAGCTCGGAAGCAGTCAGCTGGGTAACCGATTAAGAACTTGTTACCAACCTTATGCATTGGAAATGCTGACAAATGCTTTATCATTAATCCTTGTGGCTCAGTAGGTAGAGGTGCAGGCTGCAAGCCGCGAGGTCCTCGGTTCGAATCCCACCTGTGGCAACCGCATTGTGTCCTTGGGCAAGACACTTCACCCCCATTGCCCATGTGGGGGCACGGTGACGCCGTGTACTAAGGCGTACTGCACGTTGATGGTGCACTTGTCTTCAACCAATGCTAACCCTGCTTGTGTGGAGTTAGTATGTTAGCTGACAGTTGCTCACCGTTGCTCGTTGGTTCTATCCGGGTACTCCGGCTTCCTCCATCCATAAAACTGTCATGGTCATGATTAGCCATTGTGCAGAAATATGTGACCTTAAACACCAATAAATAAATAAATAAATAAATAAATAAATAAATAAATAAATAAATAAATCATTAATCCTTTAGGCCATAAAAAAAAGAACTTCTGTTGCCCGCGCGCATGGTCATTTTTGGTGCGCATGCAACCTTTTTATGACACCAAAAAATCTTCAAAAAAAATTTGAGATATTGTGCTCATTTCGGTAGTTCCATATCGACGCGTTCGCAAATTTTAAATTAACACACTTCAAGCTTTTTCTACATCATACCTTAATAAAGTGGGTGGGTTTTAGCAATATTCACGACAGAAAGTGTTTTATTCTGTAAAAGGTAAGTCATAATGACAGAAAAAAGGAAGGTGTCTTTCAGTCTGACAACAAACAGTCACAAAGGAGAATGGTCGATTCTCACCACGTTTGATTCGCACCAACCCTCAGAAAGTCTGCAAAGTCAGGTGCTATGTTGAATGGAACACAGTCTCCTGGCATTTATTTTTAGTAACATTTGTATTGTGAATGGCCGTCATTGGGAATTTGTGTACTGTTATTTGAAACCGTTACCAGTTTCCCAGTTAATTTAAATAAATGCATTTGAGATGCAGGATGATTGGATAACTAATAGTAACCGTTGCTTGATATAAAAGTAACAGTCATAGTTGAAAATAAATCGCATACAGGCAGGTATGTGCGGTTGAATTGGTTAATAAAAACACGCAAACGTTCGTTTTGTATTTCATTTTCAGATTTCAAAAAAATATGATTTATGGATGAACTGCCCGTTCAAATGGGTTGTGATAATTTTGAATATAATGGGGAAAAATTGCGATTCACGATTTTATTAGGCAGGTTGTGAAAGGATTTTTTTTTTTTTGGTGAAATAAATCTCTGAAAGTTGGCACTTCGACATTTGATTTGTCCCAGAGACTTTTCAACCTGAGACGTTTCACCCACGAGGCGTTTCGTGACTTTCGTCCTGTGTTATAATTTTCACGTTTCACTGAAAAAACAAACATTCAAACCCCACTTCATTTATGACCCAACACCCCTATGGTGAATAACCAATATATTTGTGAAATTTGCGTGGTCCACCAGGCGTTCGGGTGGGTGTCAAATTACCACAAACAACCTCTCGGGGAGAAAATAAAAAAAAAAAAAAAAAAACCTCCGCCCGCATGCTTTTTTGGAAAAAATGGCCTGAGAAACAGACAATCAACTTTGTATGGCCTTACCCAATGCAGAGGGTTTCAAAATTTATTATTTTAATTGTTTTTCAAACTTTTTCAAAAAACTTCACTGAAAACCTATCATGTGGCCCCTCATTGGAACAAGCTCGATGAGCTTGTTCCAATGAGGGGGTCACATGATATGATATGATTTTGTTGAAATTTTTTGAAAAAAATAGTTTTTTTCAATGCCTGAATTTGCAGAGAAACGATTCAACAAATGAATTTATTTATTATTATTTATTGGTGTTTAAGGTCACATACTTATCCACAATGGCTAATCATGACCGTGAAAACCACCGAGAAACGACGAGCAGCTGCCAGCTCCCCAACATCGTAACTCCGCACTACAGCACAGGCAGGGTTATATTGTTTGAAGACGTCGCACCATTGACGTGCACTATGCCTTAGTGCACGGCGTTATCGTGCCCCCATGTGGACAATCGGGATTAAGTGCCTTGCCCAAGGACACAACACGGGAGTCCGAATCGATCGCTCAGGCGGTCACCCATCTGAGGACTAACCCACCTCGATGTTGCTTAACTTCGGTGATCTGACGAGAACCGGTTACCACAACTCCACCGTGCCCCCACTGATAAAGTATATTATGTTTAAAGGGGCAATAAGGCATGATTTTAAAAAAATAGGCTGACCTTTTTACAAAAAAACAATTTATGCTACGCAGGAGTACCCATAACCCTTTACCTAACGAATCGCCCGCATCCGCCCACGTAATATGCAAATTCAGCAGATGAAAATATATTATTTTTCAAAACATTTTAGCAAAACCATATCATGTTACCCCTCGTTGGAACGAGCTCGTCAAGCTCGTTCCAACAAGGGGTCACATGATATGGTTTTGTTGAAATTTTTTGAAAAATTAAAAAAAATGATATAAATATTGATAATGTCTGCGTTGAGTAAAGGGTTAATGTTTTTTATATATCATTTGTATGCAAGTGTCTTCTATGATTAAATAAATTAACTTGAAAACAATATTTTATCTGATATTTGATAAATGTCATGTAATAGTGGCGTTGCGGTAACCGGTTCTCGTCAGATCACCAAAGTTAAGCAACGTCGAGCCCGGTTAGTCCTCGAAGGGGGCCATCTGAGCGATCGATTCGAACTCCTGCGCTGTGTCCTTGGGCAAGGCACTTAACCCCCATTGTCCACATTGGGGCATGATGACGCCGTGTACTAGGGCGTACTGCACATTGATGCTGCGCATGTCTTCAACCATCTAACCCTGCCTGTGCTGCAGTGCGGCATTACGATGTTGCGGAGCTGGCAGACGCTCGTCGTTGCTCGGTGGTTCTCTCCGGGTACTCCGGCTTCCTCCACCCGTAAAACTGTCACGGTCATGATTAGCCATTGTGCATAAGTATGTGACCTTAAACAATAATAAATAAATTCATCTGTTGAATCGTTTCTCTGCCGGATTTGCATCAAAGAATTTTGACATTAGGGTCCTGCAAAGCTTTAAAATTTGATTTGATTCAGAAGTAAAATGATTTTATTTGATTCCAGTCGATTTAATTCAGAAATTTTCAGATTGTCATCATCGATGATCTCAAATTCGATTAATTAAAAATGTATATAATAAGGCCAAATAAAAAAATTAATTGATTCTCAGGCAATTTTTTTTTCAAATCAGTGATGGAGGGAGGATTTTATTTTTTTTTTTTTTATTTTTTTTTTTTCGTGTAAAGGGTTGAGTATACTCAGTAAATCTTTTTACTGTCTTTCCACTTGAAAAAGAGTCAAGGTTGTATTTTAGTGTAATTATAGTATACCTTTTATAACTAACTGCCGTAACAACAGCTAAAAGTATTTGTATTTTATTGTTCTTTTTAATGGTATAGATCTGTCAAACATCATGATCCATTAGAATAGGCCCCAGTAACCAATGCTTGGGGGAGGAGTCCTTTAAAATGGGAAACATGGTTCTAAATGATTGGTTAAACTTGAGTTTATATCGGTGTTGCGGCCATTATTAGCCATTGTGCAGAAATATATGACCTTAAACACCAGCAAATAAATAAATAATTAAATCATGATCCAGCATATCAGAATTTGCCTTGTTACATTTTATGGGAGAGTGCCTCTGGGCACTCTCCCATAAACTGCAACAAGAAAAACCAATTTACTGCAAACACAGCTAAATAATTATATGTCGAGAAATGTGAAAAAAATGACCATTCCAAGTTTTCACAAATTCTTAAAAAAAACATTACATAATAAAAATGTCTAATGAGGAGGTTCACATCCAACGAGGGAGGGCCTGAGAATCAAAGCATTACTTTTTTGTAGCCTAAGGCTTAAAAAGTTAAAAATCTGTTTCTCAGGCCCTCTCGCATGGTCCTTTTGGCTGCCACACTCTCTTTTTATAACCAATGCAAACTAAAAAAAAAATTTGATTTGATTCAGAAGTGAAATGATTTGATTCCAATCAATTTAATTCAGAAATTTTCAGATCGTCATCGTTAATCAGAAATTTGATTACCGTATATCTCCGTGTATAAGTCGCTCCCATGTATAAGTCGCACCTCCACTTTTGCTTTGATATACCCCCTTACACCAATGACCTTTGTATAAGTCGCACCCCTGATTTGGGTTGAAAATGGATCCGTAAATTTGGGTAAAGGTCTGGAAGTATTGATACAGACTGAACAGAGAGGTTTGATGGCTGATTGTATTTGTTTGTATACTTTGTTTTGAGCAAAGCTGTACTTCATTGATACTTTCGATGTACCGTATTTATTAACCCTTTACCTAACGTAACAGCCAAAACCGGCCAGCGCTTGTTCTCAAAAATCGCCAATTAATTTTCATTATTTTTTTCATTTTTTGTCTCAAAAACATAGGTTATGACCCCTCGTTGGAACGAGCTCGTTCCAACGAGGGGTCATAACCTATGTTTTTGAGACAAAAAATGAAAAAAATTAGTTATTCAAGAATTATTTTTGCAAGTGTCGTCTGCTTTTCAGGTTAGGTAAAGGGTTAAAAGATATGTTAACTGTGTTTGTTATTACTCTCGCCATGGAAAGAAGTGCATGTATTCAACTTCAGGTAGGTACTTTGTTGATACTTTCGACGCACCGTATTTATTAAAAGATACATGTGTTTGTTATTACTCACGCAAGTAAAAGAGGGAATGGTCCAGTGCATGTGTTCAGGTAAGATCGAGGTAAGTTGAATTCAAATGGTAAATCCAGATGTAAAACTACTAAGAAAAAGGCTTTATTTCCATGCCATTTCAGCGAATTGCACGTGCGAACAAATAGGTCATAAAGTCGGGTTGCAACGGAAATTCCCGAAAGTGTGTATGTAAATGTCTGCGCGATACTGTGGGAACAAAACAAACAGGACAACTCGGCCCTTCGCCAGCTTGAAATCCGATGTTTGGGTGAATGGAGGTGGGAGTATGTTTAGAAATGTTTTTGGCCACAATATACTGGGAAACTCAACACAAAAGGTGTTAGCACCTTTATGTCTTGAAAATTCCAGTAATTTGAGGCAGAAGAAATTTTTCGCTATATATATAGGTATTTGTTTGAAAGAAATAATAATAACACTTTGGCCATCCAAAATATAATTAATTATGTGCGTTTTTGATTGTTTGCCTGCATTGAGCACCTGGCGGTATTCATTATTTCCATATCATAATATCAAAATGCATTGCATGTCGTCAGTCACTGAGGAGAAAATAGACAAATAAACAACACATTATCTGATTTTTTTTTTAATTTGACATCGAACGTAATGAACAACTGTAACAAAAAAAAAAGAATCTTATTTTTATTTTCTGAAATTGAAAGATACAAAAAAAAACAAAACAATCAAACTACGTGATATCTGTTGTCAACATGCCTTATCTGAGGCAAGTTTTACATCGATGTGACTCTAATTTAGTTCACATTTAACAGCTGAAAAATAATTACCTTTGTATAAGTCGCACCCCAATTTTGGTCCCGTTTTTCAAAGCAAAAAGGTGTGACTTATACATGGAGATATACGGTAATTAAAAATATATAATAAGGCTTAAAAAGTTAAAAATCTGTTTCTCAGGCCCTCTCGCATGGTCCTTTTGGCTGCCACACTCTCTCTTTTTATAACCAATGCAAACTAAAAAAAAAAAAAAAAAAAATCAGTGGTTTATGTCTGATATTTTACCCAAGTTAATAAAATTGATAAATTTGTCCCTTGAGTGCAACAAGGCTTTGCAATGCTTTAGCATTGCAAAGCCTTCTTGCACTCCAGGGACAAAATACACCACCACCCATGGTATTCTGTAGATCATGAGGCCTAAAACAAAACAAACAAAGAACATAAACTTTGATGGCAAAGAAATAATTCCAAAAATAAAAAATAAAATAAAAAAATGCTCGCCCACAGGCAATTTTACCAAAAAATGCCCTGAGAAACAGAAAATTGCCTTGTGGAGTCTTATGCAAATTTTTTTAAAGTTTATGAAACATGTAACAGATAATTTCAGTTTATACTTTTGTGTTTTGTTGCAGTTATTGTGATCTGCTGGACAGATGGAGGTTGTGGCATCAAAGGTATTCATATTTATCTATATTTTTACATAACTGATCATTCATTGTAGTCGTACATAAACCTGAGTTATAACACACATAAGAACTGTTTAAAAACGTAAAGTTTCTACAAACGTGTTTTCCCACTAGACCAATTCCCCTTAGACCAACTACATAGTGTTTCTGATTAAGGGTTGATTAAGGATAATTAGGAAAACAATTATTTATAAAAATCTGCCCAACATCTATAAAATATTGACAAGCCAGAAAAAGAGCAGACTATCATCTGAAAAATGAGGTCCCTGGAAGGTAGATTTGGTGATGCTACCCTGCACAGCAGGGTAGCATCACTAAATTTACCATTTGTGGACCTCAACCTGAATCAAGGTCTCAAACATAATCAGAAACAGATACCCAGAGGATAAACTGGCCCACTGTATGGGATAGCATCAGCAAATTCCCCCTCTGGGGACCTCATTCTGCAAATGACAGACTGCTTATTTTCAGACTTGAATATCAATAACATTAAATACATTTATAAATATTTATAAGTATATCAAATTATTGATATAAAATTATTTTTAAAGTAGAACACAATCCAGTTGGTCTAAGGGGAATTGGTCTTTTGTGAATTGGTACCACGGAACTAAATATTGAAATTAGAGTGAACCGCCTTAAAATGTTGCACTCGGAAATGATGCAATCTGTAAAAATAAACAGCCTTGGGAAAATCCATTGTTTCAATAAAAGTTTGAAACATTCTATTGACATCTTGCATTATTGTTGAATATTCCTGATAAAAAAGAGGGTGATTTGATGACTTTTGGACCTAAAAAATACAATTTACTTTTTGTGTGTTTTTGTCGGGAATTCCCTGAAAAATATGTGCATGTGACCGGTACTTCCCTTTGTGCCAGTTTTTCTCTCTTATTTGTTGCATGACCCCCTGTTTTTAGATCAGAAAAAGTTGTCTGGAGGGCTATACTTGATATTTGAATGCCAAAAATAAAGTGATGCGATCATATTTTTTTCCACCTGAATGTTATAATGGTCGCCTATGGGAAAATATTTAGTTCTGTGATACCAGTTGGCCTAGTGGGAGTTTCTCTACAGGGAATTGGTCTAGTGGGAATGAACCTCTACAAATTATGAAATACTACTGCAGGTCTCCCATTATTGCTTCCTGGATATTAAAATTGGATTTAATTAACATGAGCCGAAAAATGCATTGCACAGGAACTCGGATGTGAATTGTTACAGATGTTGAAAAATGAAAAAAATGCTGTGTTACCACTCATGTTATCATAGTGACATAAGCAGCTGTCAACTGGAGAAGATAATCCACTTAAAATGTAGAACATTTTGCTGTTCAGTTTAAACAATATTTATTCAATAAGTACGCTATATGTTACAGGATTGAACACCAAAAAAGTAGCAATATACAGTATGTGGAGAGTGGATTGTAACTAAATCACCTGTGGAGTGGAGTTATCACCTCAAATATCACTTACAATGTCTGTAGATATAGACAGAAAAACACAAGCAATATTTCAACCAATGGACCTCCGGGTTTAACCCGGAGGTCCATTGGCTGGAAATTTGCTTGTGATTGTTATGCTTTGCAACAAATTTGCAATTGTTGCTTGGGTGGAAGCTCCACTCTGTGGGTCATTTAGTGATAATAGACTCTTCACGTACTGTATATAGTGAACATCAAAAAGATAACATGTATTAACAAAAGACCAAATTGATATGTAATGGGGGGGGGGGGGGGGGGGGGGGGGGGGAATCTGACAGAAAGCTAGGCGCTAATGTTAGTCATCTCCCGGGTCATTCATAAATTTACATGAAAAGGTGGTATAATATAGTAGATGGACTCATGTATCACCATCTGGAACCCATGGCCCATGGTCGATCATCAGCTTGATCACCAGCCATGTGCCAAGCTGGGGCATGGCACCCATACACACAGTGAGGGCTGCCGAGAGGCCCTAAGAATGTAGATTTGGGAGCAAATACCCGAGAGATCATTCACATTTAATTTGAAAGCATCGTTCTCAACACAAGCAGGTAACTGCGAGTGCGGTGGCTCAGTAGGTAGAGGTGCAGGCTGCAAGCCGAGAGGTCCTCGGTTCGAATTCCACCTGCAGCAATCGCGTTCTGTCCTTGGGCAAGACACTTCACCCCCATTGCCCATGCGGGGGCACGGTGACTCTGTGTACTAAGGCGTACTGCACGTCGATGGTACACCCGTCTTCAACCAATGCTAACCCTGCTTATATGGAGTTAGTATGTTGGGGAGCTTACAGTTGCTCTCCGTTTCTCAGTGGTTCTCTCCAGGTACTCCGGCTTCCTCCACCGTAAAAACTGTCTAGGTCATGATTAGCCATTGTGCAGAAATATGTGGCCATAAACAGCAATAAATAAATAACTGCGAGTGCAAGGATATGATATCCCTGCCAGGGACAAAACCGGTGAGAAAGATGGTTTTAATTCTAGTCGTAGAAAGATAAGCATAGGGAGTCAAACTACCAGGCGGCGATACATGATATTGTTTAAACCCTTTACCTAACGTGAAAAGCAGACGACACTTGCAAAAATAATTCTTGAATGACTAATTTTTTTCATTTTTTGTCTCAAAAACATAGGTTATGACCCCTCGTTGGAACGAGCTCGACGAGCTCGTTCCAATGAGGGGTCATAACCTATGTTTTTGAGACAAAAAATGAAAAAAATAATGAAAATTAATTGGCGATTTTTGAGAATAGTGCTGGCCGGTTTTGGCCGTTACATTGGGTAAAGGGTTAAACCTTGATTGTGAATGAAGAAAAAAGTGAAAAGAAAGTACAAAGAAGAGGAGCAATGGAAAACAGGGGATACCAGCTTCTGAGCACAATACATTGCCTTCACATTCAAGACACTCTTAAGTAACCAGCAGAACAATCATTAGTTAGAAGTGAGACAGAAGCAGCTTTGGTGATGATCCATGCGAAGAAAATGGAAGGAGAGTAGGATTATAGGAATGTAGGTAAATTCGCCATGTAATAGTAATCGATTACAAGTCATACAAAATACGGCAGCTCGCATCGTTACTTTAACAAAGAAAAGGGACCACATTTCTCACAAATTAAAAACATTACACTGGCTCCCCATTAAGGCTAGAATAGAGTTTAAAATTCTCTTTTTCACTTACAAATCATGCCTGAATCAAGCTCCAGAGTATATTTCCAAGCTAGTTGAAACTTACAGACCCAAACGCCTCCTTTGTTCAGCAGGTCAAACCCTTTTGAAGGAAAAATCGTATACTTTGTCAACATATGGAGGCCGTGTTACAGCATTAGTGGTCCTAAACTTTTTAACAGCTTACCTGAATCCGTCAAGTCTGCCCTTCCATTAACTCCTTCAAATCCAAATTGAAAACATTACTTTTTGAAAAATATTTTTAAAGAACACATGGGGGAAGGAATGTATACTTAAATTTTTATTCCTACTAATATCTTTGTAAAGCGCCTTGGAACTCTTTCAAAATTGTGATAAGTGCACTATATAAGTGTATATATTATTATTATTATTTTATTATTATAATCGTACGTGGTAATTTGATCCTCAGCAGTCAATGGAAACGACCACCTGACAAAATGAAGACAGTTTTCCTGACTATTCAAGAATTCACATCCAGAAAGTGTCGACACATTTATAGTAAATGGGAGAAGGTTGATAGTACTATTACAGACATTTGAGTGCATTGGACAATGTAGGAAAAAATGCTCTGGTGTCTCGCACATACTGCACTGACAGTTAACTTCTCTGGACACTGATATTAAGGCTATTAAAAATATCTTGTTTCTCAGGCACTTCCCTCATCAGAGGAAATCTCCTTATCACCTGGAAATCTCTCTTCTCTGACACCATTTTACACTTGTGTAGAACAAATATTTAACCAACTATACCTTGTTTGACAGAGCTCACAGAGCTCTGTCAAACAAGATATACTTGGTTAACCCTTTACCTAACATGAAAAGTAGATGACACTTGCAAAAAAAATTCTTGAATAACTATTATTTTCATTTTTTGTCTCAAAAACATAGGTTTTGACCCCCCATTGGAACAACCTCGATGAGCTTGTCCCAATGAGGGGTCATAACCTGTGTTTCAGAGACAAAAAATGTAAAAATACTGAAAATTAATTGGCGATTTTTTAGAATAGCGTTGGCCAGTTTTGGCCGTTACGTGAGGTAAAGGGTTAAATTTTTAACTGCATTATGGGAAATTTTCACTGCTGAAAACATTGGTTTATTAGTGTAAGTAGTTAAATTTCTGATACCAACTATTTTCAGAACTGTTTTGTGAATAAAGAAAACAAAATTGCCTGAGAAACAAAAAAACACTTTTATAGGCTTGACGTACCAGAATTTTAACCTGCAAGTTTGTTAATCACTTAATGGGAGCGTGGTGGCTCAGTGGTTAGAGAAATGAACTTCAAGTTGAAAGGTCCATGGTTCAATCATGACCAGTGGTAACTGCATTGTGTCATTGGACAAGGCACTTAATCCTGATTGTCCACTTGTGGGCACGGTGGCAACATACCCGAAAATAAGTTGTCAGACAAGGCCAATATCAGGTACAAAAAGGCCAATGTCAGACTGAGGTTTAAAATCATCACTCAAAATGTCTGATGCCAAAATTATCAATGAAGTTCATTGATCAGAAGATCATGCATGCTGGAAATCATGTACATAACTAGCAAGCCTAAAATTAATGATTATTGTGATTTATTGTCCTGGCAAGTTGGGAAGTGTGAAGAAAGTGACTTGTACAGCTCATCAGTATTAACAGCATGTGATGGAATATGATTTAACATAGTCATACATGTACAGTGGAAGCCCACTTAATTGGATATCTCTTAATTGTATATCCCTGTTAATTGAATACAATTTTCAAACACAAAACCATTTATCATACCTTCAGTACAAATTTGATCTGTTAATTGCATATGGGTTGTAGAGTAAACTCCTGTTAATTGTATATAAAGTTTTGTAATATGTCGAAAAAATTACTGTGACACGCACCGAATTCTCCTTATTTATCAACTTTTTTGGCCTCACCACATCCAATACAGGCATTTATTCTATTATATCTTGTCTGACAGAGCTCTGTGAGCTCTGTCAGACAAGATATAATAGAATAAATGCTGAATTTACCTCCAGAACACAGGAAACTGACCAAATCCCTGTTAACTGTATACTCCTGTTAATTGAATAATTTTCACTGGCAAAATGGATATTCAATTGAGAGGATTCTACTGTATCTAAATTATGTCTGAAGGGTAATTCAGTTCCAATTCAGAATGAAACCAATCATACCTTGTTTGGCAGGGCTTATTGAGCCGTACCAAACAAGGGATGGTTGGATGAATTCTGAGCAGTTTTAAGATGAAGGTACATGTACACCCAAAACACATTATTTTGAATAATACTCAAATTCTATTTTGTAATATGTCAGATGTCATTCTTAAATGACAGACATGATTCATTTGGTGTCTGACATTTTGTCTGGAAGCGTAATGAAAATTATTTTCAGGCTTGGTTAAAAAACACACTTAGTTTGTCTATTATTTGCTCAAGGATGACAAAATCAAAGAGGATTAAGCAAATTAAAACACCCTGGTAAGGCCACACAAAGTAGATCTTCTGTTTCTCAGGCCATTATTTGTGAAATTGCATGCGGGCGAGCGGTTTTTTATTTTATTTTTAGCTCAACTTGACAAAGTCAAGCTGAGCTATTGCCATCACTTCTCGCCCGTCGGCGTACGTACGTACGTACGTTAGTACGTACGTCCACAATTTCCTTTGGCACACCTCACAGGTCGCATTTATGATCAGATTACTTTGAAACTTCTTATGCTTGTTTGGGGTGACCTCTAGATGGGAGCTATCGATTTTCTTTAATTTCCGGCAAAAAATGTTGCCGCGGCCAACATTCTTAGAACTTAGTTTAGTCAAACCACAATATTTCCCTTTGGCACACCCTACAGGGCACATTTATGATTTGATTGCTTTGAAACCTGATACGCTTATTTAGGGTGACCTCTAGATGGGAGCTATCGATTTTCTTCAATTTCCGGCAAAAAATGTTGCCACAGCCAATGTTCGTAGAACTTAGTTTAGTCAGACCTCAATATTTCCCTTTGGCACACCCTACAGGGTACATTTACAATCAGATTGCTTTGAAACCTGGTATGCTTGTTTGGGGAGACCTCTAGATGGGAGCTATCGATTTTCTTCAATTTCTGTCAAAAAATGTTGCCGCAGCCAACATTCTTAGAACTTAGTTTAGTCAGAAGACTCAATATTTCCGTTTGGCACACCCTACAGGGTACATTTATGATCGGATTGCTTTGAAACCTGGCATGCTAGTTTGGGGTGACCTCTAGATGGGAGCTATCGATTTTCTTCAATTTCTGTCAAAAAATGTTGCCGCGGCCAACGTTCTTAGAACTTAGTTTAGTCAAACCACAATATTTCCCTTTGGCACGCCCTACAGGACACATTTATGATTTGATTGCTTTGAAACCTGGTATGCTTATTTAGGGTGACCTCTAGATGGGAGCTATCGATTTTCTTCAATTTCCGGCAAAAAATGTTGCCACGGCCAACGTTTGTAGAACTTAGTTCAGTCAGACCTCAATATTTCCCTTTGGCACACCCTACAGGGCCCATTTATGATTAGATTGCTTTGAAACCTGGTATGCTTGTTTGGGGAGACCTCTAGATGGGAGCTATCGATTTTCTTCAATTTCTGTCAAAAAATGTTGCCGCGGCCAACGTTCTTAGAACTTAGTTTAGTCAGAAGACTCGATATTTCCCTTTGGCACACCCTACAGGGTACATTTATGATCGGATTGCTTTGAAACCTGGCATGCTTGTTTGGGGTGACCTCTAGATGGGAGCTATCGATTTTCTTCAATTTCTGTCAAAAAATGTTGCCGCGGCCAACATTCTTAGAACTTAGTTTAGTCAGACCACAATATTTCCCTTTGGCTCACCCTACAGGGCTCATTTATGATTAGATTGCTTTGAAACCTGGTATGCTTATTTACGGTGACCTCTAGATGGGAGCTATCGATTTTCTTCGGTTTCTGTCAAAAAATGTTGCCACTGGCAAAAAAACTGACATTGGTCCCAATGATCTTCAATTTTTGCCATTTCATTTATAACTTACCAAGTTCAAGTTTGTCAAGTTGAGCTACAGTGTCATTGACACTTTCATTTATTTCAGTAATTACTTTTTTGCCATCAAAAGTTCATGTTCTTGGTTCAAGTTTTAGGCCTCATAATCTACAGAATAGGGTGGTGGTGTATTTCATCCCTTGAGTGCAAGAAGACTTTGCAATGCTAAAGCATTGCAAAATCTTCTTGCACTCAAGGGTCAAATTCATTAATTTTTTAACTTGGGTAAAATATCAGACATAAACCATTTAATTTTTATTTTTTTTAAGTTTGCATTTGTTATAAAAAGAGAGCATGCGGCAGCCAAAAGGACCATGCGGGAGGGCCTGAGAAACAGATTTTTTATTTTTTTAGGCCTAGGCTTATTTTTACTTAAAAGTGTGACTGAAATTATTTTCTATTAGAACAAAACCTGACAGACGCAGAAAACAGACATTTCAAGGTATAACTAAATTATTATAAAAATAACTCATTTGAAAATATTGATAGAAAGAAGAGAATACTTTGTTTGTATAAAGTGAGAAGTTACGATTTTAGATGGACCCAGTCATGTTAACTCTCCCGGAATGCCCGGGAAAATCCCGGAATTTCAGTGTAGTTCCCGGCCTCCCGGACGGGAATCAGTTTTGGACCAAAAATCCCAGAAAACAACAGTCAAATATTTCGTTCCTGTTGTAACTTATGAAAAACGTTCGGAGTCAAATCACATGCATTTCAAACTCTGGTAAAAACTCACGAAGCAGTAAAATATGGATTTAAGTTAAATTTATTTAAGAAAAGGCTATTTTACGATATATATTTCAACTGTGTTCATGTTTATTTCTGGGGTTTTTCTTTGGAGATTTGTGATAAATTTGTGAGTGTCGAAGTGAAAATAGGTGACTTACTTTCAAAAAATTGAAAACTCCACCTTCATTTAAATGCAGTTTTGGGGAATTAAAATATATGAAAAGGAATTAAATAATATACATTTATTTATTCCTTCATAGAATAGCTTTAATTCTCATCCCTTTTCCAAAATCAAAACGTAAACATCAACTATTTAGCACAGCTTAAAAGTAAATGTCGCTTAGGATGCCGAAAAATTATGACAGCATATTTAAACACAATGGACTTTTTTTCTAACACCACATTTATTCTGTTGTGCTGACTACAGAACTGTTAACTGTAGGCCATCTGTAACCAGAAAATTTTGAATGGAATTGAACAAAAATGCTTCAATGATGAAAAGAAAAGTTTTGTTTAGGGCATAAGCATCTCACATGCATGAATTTTGATAAAGATACTTTCTGAGTACTAATGTTCTTGAAGTAATTGAACATCAGGACATCTTTTCCTTTTAACATTTCCAGACTTGGGAAATTATTAGCTAAATAGACTTTGATAAGGGCAAACCACAGGTGGATGTGCTCTGTGGGACAGTGTGGGTGGGTGGGTGGGGAGGGAGGGGGGGGGGGGCTCATGAAGAAGAGGATATGGGGGGGGGGGTCAAATCAACAGTTATTTTATGATTTTTTTTAATTTTTCAACATAGCATAAATGCATCAGCATAGTTGACAACTAGTTCTGGATATAACCTCGTGTTAATAGTGGTCCATGAGCTGAAAATTCACAAGTTTTTTTCTTTTATTTTTCCCCCGCGCGAACTTTTCCCTGAAATCCATCCCATTTCCCTGAAAATCACCCTCAGGTTCCCTGAAAAATTATTCTGGAGGTTAACATGTCTGGATGGACCAGCCCCATCACCCATCATAATCTGAAAAAGTTGTTAAATTTTTGTCCTTTTAATTGTAAATTCTCAAACAATGCCTCTGTACCTGTATTAAAACTGAATTAAAATAAAACAATAATTAAAAAAAGTGGAAAAATCAATTTTTCTCCATTTTTGCAACAAATATTCTCTGGTTGGTCATTCAATGACTAGCGAAAACCACAAATCTCTAACGAGAGACAACTTTTGCTTGGGAAAAGGGGTGGACTCTCAAGACAGGCTCTACTATATGTGTATACAGGGTGTAATATATAATGTTCTCCATTTCTTTTTTGCAGAGCTAAGTTTGACATTATAAGATACACGCATGATACGTCAACAAGAGTTCCTAGTCAGGTTTTTGCCAGTTGCAACTTTTGTGGAAAATCTATTGCCTTGAATACGACAATAGCAGCCAGGTCAAGACAAATGGCCTCACACAGTCTTTCACCTCATAAACCAAAGGTATTAGGTAGTATATAGCAGAGGTTGACTGGTCATGTGTACCACCTGGAAGTATCCTATTGGCCACTCGCCTTGGGGGAGAGGGACCACCATCGTAGATAACTCCCATTGAAATTTTCATTGCTTAACACATGTGCCTTAACATGAAGTCTTGAGGTGAACTGGGAGTTACATTTTAAGTACATTGTGCCTTGGCAGTCTTTTCTAGGCCAGTCTTGGCTACCTATATAGGTACCCAAGACTTGCCTAGAAACAATGCAATGCCACAGGAATTTGACTTCTCATTATGCATAAAGAATGTTTAAAAATCGTCAGGGATTTCATTGTTAAATCACTTGCTATAGAAATGGCGAAAAAAGCATAAAAATATATACCAGGTTTTATCCCTCTATTTTGGGAACATTTATACTTTCAATTTCGAGGCATGCAACCACGCTTGTGCACTATAGCATGCCTGGATCTCGAAATGCAGCGCAAAAAAAGTTTGTGCCTCATCATTTTTTTGCATGTAGATTACACCAAAACTTAAATTTTCTTTAATGAACACTGTGTTGTCAATGGATTCTCAGGTGATGTTATTTTCCCATGAATACCAGTTGATCATGTGATTAATCCCATGAATACCAGTTGATCATGTGATTAATCCCATGAAGACCAGTTGATCATGTGACATATGAACATCGCACTTTGATATTACGCACTACATGCGATTTTCCAGAGGTAAAACTTACATTCTGTAATTTCTGTTTATGTTCTATAATTAGATGGTTTCCCCAGCTCGAGAAGGCATTGTATTTTAGGCACTGTATTGACAGTTTACAGGAACTGTTTTGTATCAGAAACTTTGCGGTTCATGGAATTTGCAGGTGATCAATTTGTTTCATCACCTCATAGATTTCGAACAGCCAATATTCAATTCTTAATTAACATGGCTGACTGACACACCTATGAAATGTTTTTAGTCGCGTTTTGACGAAGTCAAACTCGACTTATTGTTTGATGAAGTGGCAGGCGGTGGGCAGCGGGCGTAAACAATTGGTTTCCGGGCAATAACTTTAGTTCTATTTGATGCACCTTTGCCAAAATTATACCAGAGGTTACCCTATAGTAAAGGAAGACACCTATCAATTTCAGAGTCTCGCGCCCCAAGGTCAAGGTCATTGTTACTATAAATAGAATATTTTGTGACAAATTGGTTTCTGGGCAATAACTTTAGTTTTATGTGATGTACCTTTACCAAACTTATACCAGAGGTTACCCTATAGGAAGTGAAGACACCTATTGATTTCGGAGTCCGGGACTCCAAGGTCAAGGTCACTTCTACTATAAATAGAATATTTTATGACAAATTGGTTTCTGGGCAATAACTTTAGTTCTATGTGACGCACCTTTACCAAAGTTATATCAGAGGTTACCCTATAGGAAAGGAAGACACCTGTTGATTTCGGAGTCTGGGACTCCAAGGTCAAGGTCACTGTTACTATAAATAGAATATTTTGTGACAAATTGGTTTCCGGGCAATAACTTTACTTCTATTCCGTGTATCTTCACCAAACTTATACCACAGGTTACCCTATAGGAAGGGAAGACACCTATCGATTTCGGAGTCTGGGGCCCCAAGGTTAAGGTCACTGTTACTATCAATAGAATATTTTGTGACAAATTGGTTTCTGGGCAATAATTTTAGTTCTATTTGACGCCCCTTTACCAAACTTATACCAGAGGTTACCTTATAGGAAGGGAAGACACCTATTGATTTCGGAGTCTGGGACTCCAAGGTCAAGCTCACTGTTACTATAAATAGCTTATTTCTTCAGAATTTAATGTCAAAACTCGACTTCTGGATCTGTGATCCTCTTGCTGGATTTTCTTTCATATAATTTCAGCATAATGGTGATTACCAATGCACAATACATAATTTTTCATGTTTGCATAAATTGTTATTCATTGCACGTGCATTAAACATTGCATTTCTTGGATTAATTTATTCAAAATTCATGTCAACTTTTCCACAGAATGGTATTCTACAACTGGTAGCATTCAGTGGTGCTAGATCAGGTTCATACTCTCGGCCGAGTCAGTGTGTAAACACGGCCCCAAAATCTTGAGCAATTGGGTGCTACCACTTGTACCATAGCTTACATCCCATGAGAAAGTTGACATGACATTATAAATAAACTGATCTAAATAATATATTAAATGCAAGTGCAACAGTTCACAATGTATACAGACATGAAGAAAAATACATTGCACATAAGTAAGCTGTCTCACTCGTATTGATTGAAAATGTTTGGTAGATGTGAAACTACCATTTCTCCTAATCTTGCCTGATTTTTTAGCTCAACTTGACAAAGTCAAGCTGAGCTATTGCCATCACTTCTGGTCCGTCAACATACGTACGTCCATGCGTACATCCATCCGTACATATGCACATACATACGTACGTCCAGGCATACATATGTACGTCCACAATTTCCTTTGGCACACCTCACAGGTCGCATTTATCATCAAATCGCTTTGAAACTTTGTATGCTTGTTTGTGGTGACCTCTAGATGGGAGCTATCGATTTTCAATTTCCATCAAAAAATGTTGCCACTGGCAACATTCTTAGAGCTCAGTTTAGTCATACCTCAACATTTCCCATTTGCTCACCCTACAGGGCACATTTATGATCGGATTGATTTGCTACCTGGGATGCTTGTTTGGGGTGACCTGTAGATGGGAGCTACTGATTTTCTTCCCATCAAAAAATGTTGCCGCTGGTAACGACCTTTGAACTTAGTTCAGTCAGGCATCAATATATTCCTTTGGCACGCCGTACAGAGCACATTTTTGATCAGATCGGTTTGAAGCTTGATATGCTTGTTTGGGGTAACCCCTAGATGGGAGCTATCGATTTTCTTCGATATCCGCCAAGAAATGTTGCCACTGGCAACGACCTTTGAAGAACTTAGTGCAATTATGCATTAAAATTTCCCTTTGGCACACCCTGCAGGATACATTTATTATCAGATCGCTTTGAAATTTAGTATGCTTGGTTGGGGTGACCTCTAGATGGGAGCTATCGATTTTTTACCATTTCCATAAAAAAATGTTGCTGCTGGCAATGTTCTTAGAACTTCGTTTATTCACACCCCAGTATTTCCACTTTGGCACACCCTACAGGGCACATTTATGATCAAATTGTTTTGAAACATGGCATGCCTATTTGGGGTGACCTCTAGATGGGAGCTATAAATTCAGTATTGGTGCACCTGTGTGTGGGCAGCACTGCATTTTGCTCTTCAAAAATACCTCAAAATTCCATATTTCTGGACAACAGTGGCTTTTGAAAACCGCTGTATGTGTGCATAATGTCACTTGGAATAGCAGGAAAGTATTCTCTATTAGACTTTCGGTGCAGTGTGTGCATTATTTTGATGTTTTTCCAGAAGTTCTTTGTGTTAAATTGCTCAATGAACACTAATCACTGCAGTCAGTATTTAACCCCCTGCACACTCATGTTGAAATATCTAAAGTTCAGGGTGCAAATATTTCCCATAATGCAACTAGAAATTTAACCAATTCAATCTTGTTTGACAGAGCTCAATGAGCTCTGTCAAACAAGATTGAATTGGTTAAATTCCCAGTTGCATTATGGGAAAAATGGCTACTTCAAATCTGGATATTTTGACATCAGTGTGCAGGGGGTTAATGAACCTGAACATGTCTCACACTAATTACAGCTCAACCACCTGTGAACAATCAATAATCAATCCAGGTGTGATGTGTTGCAAGACAATAACCTACTGTTCTGGACTCTTTCACTCATTGAATAAACCCTTGGAAAATAATGGTTCACTGTTTCGTCTTCCCGATTCCATTATGGCAAGGATTAAATCACTTGGCATATTGCGACAGCACAGAAATAGGAAAGGTGGTCGTCGATGATACAAAAATCGTGAAATGAAACGCCTTGATGACAACTTAATAGTGATGAAACATGTAGAAGGGCCTTAGAAAGAAGACGTTGGTCTCAAAATGTGCCTTCTAAACGCTAGATCTATTGTCAACAAAACTCATTCAGTTTTAGGCTACATTGAAGACAATGATATATTATTGGCCATGATTACTGAGATGTGATTGTCTACGGACAACACTCTCACCGTTTGTGAGCTACAGCAGAAAAACAGACAACTCTTGCACCACCCACGCGAGGCTCGTATAGGCGGCGGGGTAGGCGTACTGTTTGATAATTCCCTACAAATTAAGTGTCTGACTACCAGAAAATTTAAATCATTTGAACTAATCAAAACAATCCTATCATGCGCCTCAACTTCCCTGCACATCTGTGTAGTATACCGACCCCAACCTAGTACTAAACTTAAAACTACAGTCAATCTATTCATTGAAGAATTCAGTGAATTCTTAGGATCCCTGCTATTGTCACCCTCAAGGTTTCTCGTGGCAGGCGATTTCAATTTTCATATTGATACGGTTGACAATGTAGATGCCCGCAAGCTCCAAGATCTTCTGAACTCTATGAACCTTTTCCAGCATGTGACTGGCGCAACCCATAAAGGTGGCCACACGTTGGATTTAGTTATAACGAGAAAACAAGATAGCGACCTTATATTTGACTTGAACGTTGTCAATCTGACACTATCGGACCATTATGCGATCAAGTTCAACTTGACTCTGCCACGTATGAAAGTACCCTCAAAGAAAATGTCTTATAGGAAATTTTGAAATATCGACCAAATAAAATTGTCTGCGTCGATTTCTTCGTCGATGCCGGAAGAAACTGACTCCTATAGGACAGCTGATGAGGTGTTCGACAACTTCACATCAACCCTTCGTAAACTAACTGATATTTATGCGCCCATTCAGACATGTACCATAACCATCCGTTCCGATACACAGTGGTTCAACGACAAGATTAGAAAATCGAAATCTGTCCGCCGTAAACTTGAACTCCAATGGCGAAAATCAAAACTCACTGTACATAGGGAGATGTATATAGATCAAAGGAACGTCGTCAACAGCTTGATACGAGAGGCTAAGTAAAACTATTTCTCCAGTGTCGTCAGAGACAATATTAATAGACCAAACACTTTATCAGACGTAATTAACAAATTACTACACCATGCGAAAGCATACATCTTGCCGGACCATTCATCAGAGACGGAGCTTGCTGACCGCTTCTCAAAATTCTTTGTTAACAAAATTGATCTCATCAGAGAAGGTCTGCTTAAAAGTGGTGATAGTGAACCGACTGATCCCACAAATCTTCAAGAGTCACCAGTTGCCCCCGCCTCGATACCTTCAGGCCATTAAATTTGGACGAGATCAAACGTATTGTGTTAAAAGCCCCATCCAAACAGTGTACATTGGATGTTATTCCTACATGGCTACTTAAGGCATGCATGCCAGACATTGCACCCTGGCTCCTACATGTTGTGAACTCATCTCTTTTAGCGGGAGTATTTCCATTAAATATGAAACATGCCCTCATAACCCCTTCACTTAAGAAACCTGGACTAGATCCTAATGGCCTGAAAAATTACCGCCCAGTCTCCAACCTCTCGTTCATTTCCAAGATTGTGGACCGGGCGGTGGCTTTTCAGTTAAACGAACACTTGGCAAGGTATGGACTATCCAAGGTTTTCCAGTCTGCATACAAATCAAACTGCAGCACTGAAACAGCTCTCCTCCTGGTACAGAACAACCTAGTCATGTCCATGGACTGGCACCAAATTTCCTGCCTTGTTCTACTGGATCTTAGTGTGGCCTTTGATACCATTGATCACTACACTCTTCTTAACCCTTTACCCAACCTGAAAAGCAGACAACAATTGCAAAAATAATTCTTGAATAACTAATTTTTTTCATTTTTTGTCTCAAAAACATAGGTTATGACCCCTCATTGGAATGAGCTCGACGAGCTCGTTCCAATGAGGGGTCATAACCTATGTTTTTGAGACAAAAAATGAAAAAAATAATGAAAATTAATTGGCGATTTTTGAGAATAGCGCTGGTCGGTTTTGGCCGTTACATTAGGTAAAGGGTTAACAGACTGGAAGGTAGGATTGGCATCTCTAGCACGGCTCTCCAGTGGTTCTCGCCATATCTAACTGACTGCATCCAAAGTGTCTGTATTAACCGTTCACCCTCCACTAAACATACACTGAAATAAGGAGTTCCCCAAGGATCTGTACTGGGGCCTCTGCTCTATGTTATGTACATCCTCCCATTAGACGACATCATCTGTCGACATGGTCTCCAGTACCATCTCTACGCCGATGACACACAATTGTACATTCATTTTAAATCGGATTCAGGGCCTGTGTCTTGCAGTAAGCTAGAGAAATGTGCCTCTGATATTAAAGATTGGATGAACAGTAACTATGTGAAATTAAATGCAGAGAAGACCGAAGTTATATACATAGGTCTCCCCCACCAGCTGTTGGCCTTCACCAAAACACCATTAGTCATCGAGGGTAACGAAATTACATCAAATAGTGTCATGCGCAATCTGGGATATTTCATGGATGAAAACCTGACCGTCGACAAACATGTCACACAAGTCTGTCACGCGGCCTTTTTCCATCTGAGAAATATCGGCAAGATCCGTCCAATCATCGATTCGCAAACAGCTGAACAGCTTGTTCATGCATTCGTAACAAGATGCATAGACTACTGCAACTCGTTACTTTTCAGCTGTAAAAAAGCTCTCAATTCATAAGCTCCAGAATATCCAAAATTGTGCGGCTAGAATTATCACACGAAATTGGAAAAAATACCAAATTACCCCAATACTTGAGTCTTCACTGGCTTCCTATCGAGCAAAGGATAAGGTACAAAACAATCCTGATTACCTACAAATGCATAAATGGAATAGCCCTGGCATACCTCTCTGAGCTGATCTCCCAATACACACCAACGAGAAACTTGCGTTCTGCTGACTCTAACAACCTTGTCACACAGAATGCAAAATTGGCCTCAGCTGGCAATAGGGCTTTCTCAATTGCTGCACCTGTTCTCAGGAATTCCTTATCCCTTTTGCACTCTCTTCAGGATATATTTAAGAATTTCCATAAAAAAGAGAGAAAAAAACATTACAACAAGTAATGACCTTCAAACTTAGAGCTTTTGTGCATAACATCTTCCTTTGGCATGCCTCAGAGGGCACATTCATTATCAGGTTGTTTTGAAACTTTGTATGCTTATGCAGGGTGACAAAGATAGGAGTTATCAATTTTCTTTTCATTTCCATCAAAAAACTGTTGCTGTTAGAAACAATCTTTGAATTTATTGTATTTGTGCATAAACATCCTTTGACATGGCCTACAGGCCACATTTATCATAGGATTGTTTTTGAACTTGGTGTGCTCATTAGGCAAGACCTTTAGATAAGAGCTATTGATTAGAATTCATTTCTGTGAAAAAAGTTGCCATTTACAATAACCTCTGAAAATACTGCATTTGTGTATCAACATTCTTCCTTTAGCCAGTCTTACAGTTTTCATATAAAAATGCATGGAGTACTCTGACTTTGTTCACACACAATGCTGTTAAGTTGAAATTTCATCAAATAGCATTGGTACCAATGATCTTCAATTTTGCCATTTCACTTATAACTTACCAAGTTCAAGTTTGTCAACAAGTTTGTTCAAGTTTGTCAAGTTGACACTCTCATTTTCTGGTGTTGTCATTTTATGTCTTTCCGAAATATTTATAAAATAAGGGTCCATTCAATTCCTTTTGTTATAAAATCAATTGTTAGGTCAAAAAAGTTCAAAATCTATTTCTCAGGCCCTCCTGCATGGTCCTTTTTGCCTGCCACATGGTATCTTTTTGTAACCAATGCAAACTTAAAAAAAAAAATTAAATGGTTTATGTCTGATATTTTACCCAAGTTAATAAAATTGATGAATTTGTCCCTTAAGTTCAACAATGCTTTTTAATGATTTAGCATTGCAAAGCCTTCTTGCACTCAAGGGATGAAATACACCACCACCCATGCTATTCTGTAGATTATGAGTCCTAAAACATACCAATACCATAACATCAAGATCTTCATTCATAAAAATATCAGTTCATAGACACTGAATAATTGTCAAAACAGATGCCGTTAAAAACTACCCAATTAATTCATTATGCAAACAAGTCATGAAAGGGAGGCATATTGGAAGATAAATTGGTTGTTACCAGCATGTAGGTTTCTGTGATGGTGTACTGAAGTCTCGACCTTGGCTCTGGGTCACATGTTAACTCATACTAACAGACACCTTTTTTTATGTGCCCGAGATGAGGTAATGACTTCAGTACATCATCTTGGAAACCCACGCAGTGGTAATAATCTATCTTTTTTCAAGTTTATTATATCAACAAAAATATAAAAAGTAAACAAAAAACAAAACATTCCTCAACAGCTATCATGGCATTTGTCCAGGTGGCTGTATGAAGGAGCAATGTGGTTGAATGATATGGCATCAAGCCTGGAAATAAGCAGACTGTTATCTGCAGACTGAGGTCCCCAGAGGGTGAATTTGGTGATGCTATCCTGCACAGGAGGGTAGCATTACTAAATTTACCTCAAGTGAAGCTCAGTCTGAATCTAGGCTTCAGGCCTGAACAGTAAGAGGTACACAGAGGGTAAATTGGGTGATTCTAGCCCAGTGTATGGGAACAAATTCACCCTCTTGGGTCCTCATTCTGCAAATGACAGATTGCTTATTTGTATTGCTTATTTGTAAGCTTGTATGGCATAAGCATCCCTCTTATGTGTGAAGCATTTGTATGATGTCCCTTTGGACAAGGCTTTTGTATACAAATCATTGAAAGGCCATAATGTATATTTCAGAAGAAATTTTTTGCATAAGCATCAAATATGAATGGCAGAATATTTGTTTGATTATACTTCTGTGATATTATCCCCTGAGTTCCAATGTGTTCTAGATGTAGGCTCAAATTCACCATTAATTGCTGTGGTACATTTCATCATTTTAATGTTTGCTGGAAGCTGTGAATTACAAATCAGTTGTATTACTGTTTTATTATACTCCCTCGAAACAATTTTGGTGAAGCATATAATCGCCGCTTTGTCCATCCATCTCTGTCCATTCATCTATCCCCAGTGATATCTTAGCAGTGAGTGGGTGAATTTCAGTAAAATTTGGTATGAGGAATCCTTGCGACAAGCCGCTCCTGCACTTGTTATAAAAAGGTTGACCTCACATTTTTCCCCAGAGTTATGGTCCTTACTTTGTCATTTTTTCATGATTTTTGAATCAGTGTGAGCTATTGCCATCACTTGGCATCCGTCATCCGTCGTCCATTAACTTGTCTTCTTCACAACCACTGTCCAAATTCAAACATATATTGCACAGGTCATCTCTGGAGTATACCCTTTCTATTTTGTTCAAATGAAGCAACTGCCCACTTAAGGCTCTAATCAATGCCCCCAAAAGCCTAAATATCTTTAAAAATCGTCTTCTCATGAACCACTAGAGAGAATGCTTTGATATTTGGTATGGAACATCCTTTGGTGTTGAAGATTAAAGTTTGTTCAAGGGAAGTTGGTAGGTCAATATTTGGGCTCTCTGTGGGAGCATATCCATTTTGGGCTGCACCCAAAAATTTGTATTTCAAGAACCGATTGGCCGATTTTAACTAAATTTGTCATGAAGTACAAGTTGGTCCCTTACTTTATTGATTCCAAAAAAAAAATTTCACATCCCGGGACAACCCCTGGTTTCTTAGTAAAATATATCTGATTTCTGTATGAATATCTTTAATTTAACCCTCTCAATGTGGGTTCCAAAGATTTTATTTCATGTGATGTGAGAATATTGATAACTCTTTCCATACTCACATTACTGCTCTAAACATCATCTAGATAAGTGGCAGAGCCCAAAATGTTCATTTCTGATTCCTTGGTCGAACCCTTTTAATGCTGCGCTCATATGTTTTTTTCTGGTTTCTTGGGAAAAATTCATATGATTCCTGTATGAATATCTTTAAATATTGTTAACGAAAACCTATTTCTGATTTCTTTAAAAACATTTTACCCCCAGATATAAGCTTTCATTAATTGTCTTTCCATTTTGTTTATTTCTGATGCTTTAACCATTTCAAGTTGGGAAAGAAAAGTGGTGCAAAAGCACCAATCAAAAATAAGCCAAAACTGGGTCGAGTGCAACCGGCGCAGACCCAGTACGGGACGCTCTCTCCCAAGTACAACTCCATGACTTCCATTGCCAGTGCGCATGTACCGTCTCTAAAGACTCATTCTTTTTATAATCCGCTTTGTGTCGAGATGTTTTTGCACGCTTATCAGTGTTCCACCAGCTCGATGTTTGATGATTCCTGATTCATTGTACCACAGTGTATCCTTTGTATTCTCAGGAACAGTGTTTTTTATATTCTCTTTTCTATTATATATCCGTAATGTATATTTAATTGTTCTCTCTCGAGTCGCGCGCGAATTTCGTGTGCCATGCGGTTCGGACTTATATTATTTCACAATTATTGTTAATGCTTTTTTTGCAAATTTTTCTAATTGTGTTAGAGTTAGGTGTCAGCGGGGTACCACTCCTACAGTTTTTCTTCTTTCTTTTGAGAGTAGTCATCCTGTTGTGTGGTTCCCGGTCGACCGTCTGGGGTCTTTGTTTCTGTCACCTTTCTCTCTTCTTTGGGGGTGTTCTGTTTTCTGATTTCACCTTCTCTGCTCCTCTCACCTCTATCATGCCCAGGACAATTCCTTGTGGGCAATGTCTGCTGCCAAAGCATGTGAACGATGTACATTCGTCTTGTTCCTCCTGTAATGGGTGTTCGGCCGAGCGGCCATATGGTGTCTGTGGAGCTAGTCTTCCACTTTCTGGGCGTCAGTTAACCGTGTCGTTCGTTCTCGTGGCCGTGCCTCCCGCTCCCGCGGGAAAGGAGAACGTGGTCGTTCGGGGCCTCCCGAACTGACCTTGTCTGGTGAGAGTTATTCCTCCTCCGTGGGGGATGTGCAGTCTTTTCCTGTGGTGGATACTGCGGGAGCCGTTGAGTGTTCTGGTGAAGAGGTGCCTGGTTCCGGGACTACGGTCCCCCTCCAGTCGACATCTGAGGCTGTCACTAGGGTTGTGACTCCTCCTTCGGAGCCGAGCCGGTGTGCTCTCTCCACTATTGCACCAGCCTCAATGACTCTCGATGTATCTACTACTACTGCTGGTCCGTCTGCTTCGTCGTCAGTTTCAGCTGGCCTCGGCTTTTCGCTGCAGGGGACTGCAGGACTGTCCGGTACTGTAGACGTGGGATATCGGCCTCAGCCTTCCCTGACTTCAACTCGGCGAAGTCGGAAGGGGCTGCCGGCCGAACCCATCTCTGTGGTCTCTTCGCCGTCGAGCACCACAGTTGTGTCTTTGGATTCGGATGTTCTTAGTGGAAACACTATGAACTCCGTGCCGTTTCCGTCTACTCATTCTGGCCTCGCGGCCAGTTTTGGGGGACCAACGCCTTTTGTGCAGCCTGGACCTTCTGCCCCGCAGAGGTCCGCGGTGACTCTCATGAGTTCTCGCCATATTGATCCTCGGGGTGCATCGTACCCCTATACACTTCTGCCTTGAGATGTCTCGGCTGCCGCCCGTCGTCCCACGTCGGGTATTTTGGAGGATCGTGACCCTTCGCTGGTTAAGAGGGTCAGAGGTGAAGCCACTTTGCCGGTTCGCTCCCCTGTCGAACCGGTCGGTACGGGCAGTGAGCTTAGGGAGGTCCTCTCCTTACTTACTCAGGTTCTTTCTAAGAGCCTTCCTGTTGCTTCCAGCGAGGCTATGAGTGGTTTCCAGGCGCCTCCTATGGCACTGCCTCCCGGGATTGGAAACAGGCCGGTTTCTGATTCCTCTGGTGTCCCGACACCATGGGAGGCGTCGGCTGGTTTGCCCACGATGGGCTATGTGTCTTCCGACTCTGGGGAGGAGTCCGACATGCTTGAGGTCGAGGGCCAGCAGTCTTCGGACTTGGGGGCAGCTCTTGACTTTGTGTTTGGGTTTCTGCCTGATCTCAAACCTGCTAACCAGCCGACAGTGTCAGCCTGGCCGCGATCATCGGTCGCGCGCCAACAGCCTATGGAGCAACCTGCTTCTGGGCGCCTTCGACCGTGCGAGTCGGTACAGGTGGTTGAAGCTTTTTCAGCATTGGATTCCAAGCTGAATTCCAAGGCTTTGAAGACTTCGTTCTTCACCAGGGTTGACACCTTTTTGCCTCCTGTTCGTTATCGTTCCTACGATTCCGCCAATCTGTCGGTCTGCCAGACTTTGACGGTTCTGGATCAGGACTCCACTTCCCTCAGGCTTTCCAAGCCCAAGTCTGCCGTCATTCTAATGACGACTCTGGAGTCCACGTTGGGCTTATCTAAAGAGATGCTTGGCATGCTTTCTCTCTCAGATCACGTCGTCTCAGCTTTGGCTGCTTATCTGCCTCCAGATAAGTTTGACGAGGTACAGGCTCCTTTGCGTGTGCTGTCCAAGCCGCTTATGCACCTTACTCACACGCATGCCTGTAACACGGCTAATTTGGAATTAGTTCGAAGGGACGCTGTGCTGGACACAGGACGATCCCTTCCCGAGGAGCAGCGTGCTGCTCTTCGATCTGCTTCTTTGGCAGGTCCGCAACTTTTCCATGGTTCTGTGTCGACGGTCCGGGATGATGTCCTACGTCATTCCAAAGATCAACTGCTGTTTCGTCAGCTTGATCAGCCTTCTAGGGGAGGCAAGGGCCATTCCAAGCCTAACAAGTACCCTTCTGCTTCCTCTGTGAAGCAGAAGGCTGGTCCTTCTGCCGCCGCCTCTCCTTCTTACTCACGGGGTAAAGGTAGGGGTCGGTAGAATCGAGGGAAGTCTCAGGATTCTTCATTTAGCAGAGGAGGTGGTTTCTCCTCTCGCAGGCCTCGTCGGGGCTCGAAATGAAGGTCCTCACCTCGACTCGTCCCAGGTTGGAGGAAGGATAGCAGAGTTCGCAGACCATTGGGCCACCATCACATCCGATCCGTGGGTGTTAGATGTTGTTCGGTCCGGGCTGTGCATATCCTTCCGACGGCACCCCACTCTGTCAAGGGTGCCTCTTCCAACCACAGTTCCTTCAGACGTTTTACGTCGGGAACTTTTGTCCACGGAGATTGCCAATCTCCTTGCAAAGGGGGCAATCGAGGTCGTCAAGAACGTTCAGTCAGTGGGTTTCTATTCCCGCCTGTTCTTGGTGCCGAAGAAGGACGGCCGACTCTGACCGGTTATCGATCTGAGTATCCTGAACCAGTCTATCATTGCTCCCAAGTTCAGCATGGAGACTTTCAGGTCGGTCCGCCAATCAATTCACCAGGGAGATTTCGCAGCCAGCATCGACCTGCGAGACGCTTACTTCCACATTCTGATGCATCAGGCGTCACGGAATTATCTCAGGTTCGCTTTTCTGGGGCGAGTTTACCAGTTCAAGGCCATGCCTTTCGGCCTCAACCTGACTCCTTGGGCGTTCACCAGACTGATGTCGCATGTGATAGCGTTCCATCGCACACAGTCCAGGGTGACTACTTCGGCATATCTGGACGATATCCTCCAGAGGCATTCCAATGCTGCCTTACTGGAGTCGGATGTCACCACTCTGTTGAGCTTGCTCATGTCGCTAGGATTCAGAGTCAACGAGGAGAAGTCGGACCTGGTCCCTTCTCAGTCGTTTTGTCATCTGGGGATGTCTTTCCAAACCAAATTCAATTTGGTGGCGGTTCCCCAGGCCAAGGCTGTGATTCTCTCAGCTTTTGCTCTGACTCTGTTCCAGTCCATGTCCGCGACCGCTCGGAGTTTTCTCTGGCTGATCGGTCTCTGCGGTTCGGTGACGGATCTCATTCCTCTAGGTCGGCTGCGTGTCAGACCTCTCCAACACTTTCTGCTCAGTCGTTGGAGGCCGAATGTAGATTCTCTGGATCAGGTGCTTCCGTTTCCGGACTCTCTGTGTCCTCACCTTCCCTGGACAGATGTTCAGTGGATTATGCAGGGTGTTCCACTGGACTTACCCACGTCCGATCGCATTCTGACGGCAGATGCCAGCGATCTCGGATGGGGTGCAACGTTGGATCCTCTCGGTCTTTCCCTACACGGGATGTGGGACCAGGATCAAGCAGCTCAACACATCAACCAGAAGGAGCTTCTTGCTCTTCCTCTGAGTTTCAGGCAGTGGATCCCTCACCTGTCGAATCGCCAGGTCCTTCTACTATCCGACAATTCGACAGTGGTTGCTTACATTCGGAACCAGGGCGGCACGCACTCGGTTCCGATGTACGAGTTAGCTCGGGATCTTCTACTGCTCGCTCAGGATGTTCACGCCGGAGTGGTTGTTCGTCACATTCCCGGTCGTCTGAATGTCCTAGCCGACTCCCTGTCCCGACAGGGCAGGGTTATTTCCACCGAGTGGATGCTTCACAGGGCAGTGTTCCAGTCGCTTTGCGATCTCTGGGGATGTCCCCACATCGACCTCTTTGCGACTCGTTGGAACCATCAGGTGAACACTTTCGTGTCCCCATGTCCAGATCCTCTGGCTTTTGCCGTGGACGCTCTGTCACTCGATTGGAACGGTCTAGTCGGCTATGCCTTCCCGCCGGTTCCGATTCTTTCTCAGGTTCTCGCCAAAATTCGAACCTGCAGTTGTCGAATCATTCTGATCGCACCCCTGTCGCCTCAGCGGGTGTGGATCAATCAGCTCCGCTCGCTGATGGCGGCAGTTCTGGCAAGTCTCCCGCTACGTCGCGACCTTCTTTGCAAGGTCGCCCGAGGAGGTTTCACGTCGACCCGACTTCGTTGTGCCTTCACGCATATCTTTTGTCAGGTCCTGTCTCCTCCGTAGAGGTTTTTCGAGACGAGCAGTGGAGTGCATTTCTTCTTCAAGGAGGCACTCCACTGGTTTAGCTTATGCAGCTAAATGGAAGGTCTTCTGTCGATGGTGTGCTGATCACTCTGTTGATTATGCCAATCCTTCGATTTCACAGATTGCAGAGTTTCTGGTATATCTGTTTGATTCTCGGGTCTCCAGCCTGTTACCATCAAGGGTTACAGGTCCACGCTTTCAGAGACTTTTTCTTTTGTGGGGAAGCGTCGTATCGGCACTAATCCTTACCTCTCCAAGCTTGTTCGGCACTTTTCTTTGAAAAGGCCTCGGACTTTGCAGCTTACTCCACGGTGGAATCTTTCGTGGGTGCTGCTTTGCTTGGGGGTGGGGGGGGGGGGGTGGGGGCGCCGCTCGAACCTTTATCCCAGGTGGATATGCATTTTCTCACATATAAGATGGCTTTTCTGATGGCATTTGCTTCAACCAGATGGGTTAGTGAGCTTCACGCCCTCTCGGTTGACCCGGCCTTTTTTAGGAGCTCTCCCAACAGTGTTACTTTTACCACTGATTGCTCCTTTTTGGCTAAGAATCAGTTACCAGATACTACTCCTCCTCCTATCTGTATCAGGGCTCTTCCTTCTGTTGAGGGTAATCGCCCTTTGCTCTGTCCAGTCCGTGCTATTCGTCTTGATCGGACACACTTCATACGGAAAGGCAGGAAACGTTTTTTTCTGTCTCTCATTCCGGGTCGACAGAAGATCTCTCCTCAATCCATTTCTCAATGGATTTGTCTTGCTATTCGTACAGCTTATAATCGTTTAGCAGCTGGCGATTGTATTACCAATCGTATTTCTGCCCACGAGGTGCGGGCACTGTCTACCTCTTGGGCTTATTCTAACTCCGTCAAGTTGTCGTATGTTATGCAGGCAGCCTACTGGAGAAATGCTTCTACTTTCTCCACCTTTTATTTGCGCCAGTTGCAGGAGCAGTCAGAGGACCTTTTTGCCCTGGGTCCTCTTTCTTCTGCTCAGGCTGTTGTCTGCCATAGCCATTAGGCTTCTTGAAGTCCCTTTTTCTGTCTGTGTGTCACACAGGCTCATATGTCTCTTTTCATTGTCCTTTACCAATGATTGCGACATTATGGTTGTTAAGCCTCAGGACCTCTTCCTTCTACTTCACGGTTCCAGTGCACTGGGGTTATGTGGGGGTTGGTTATGCGATTCCCTCCAGCCTTTTGTCTATTCAGCCTGAAGTAAACAATTGTGAGTAGGTTGATAAGAAATCTAAATTTTATAGTAAATTTCCTTTTTTATTATACCTACCACAATTGTTTACATGGAGGCCCTCCCGTCTTCTTTACGGGTAAAGAATCTTTCCTCCCTGCTGATCACATACCTCTAACGTTTATGGATTCAAAAAGAATGAGTCTTTAGAGACGGTACATGCACACTGGCAACGGAAGTCGTGGAGTTGTACTTGGGAGAGAGCGTCCCGTATTGGGTCTGCGCCGGTTGCACTCGACCCAGTTTTGGCTTATTTTTTATTGGTGCTTTTGCACCACTTTTCTTTCCCAACTTGCTTGGGAAAGACAAAAATAGAGAGTATTTTATCCGAGTTAGGGACTTCCACTGTAGTGCAAGCCTGAAGTAAACAATTGTGGTAGGTATAATAAGAAAGGAAATTTACTATAAAATTTAGATTTTCACACAGACTTGAATTTACTGGTGGCAGTAAATTATGTTTCTCTAATTTGAATTTTTCTTATTTTTTAAAACTTGTGCCAACTTCAGTCATTTATGGCACAGACCACTTTGTTCAAATGAATCTGCTGCCATCTTCAGGCTGGTGGAGTTTAATCTAATTTTTTTCCACAAAAATTACAAAATCCCTCAGAGAGCTTCACAAGCCTAAAATGCTTTTAAAATCCTCTTCTCATAAGCCACTTGCAATAATGCTTAGATTTCTGGTATGGAACTTACTTTAGTGATGGAAGCACTGTTTTTCAAAGAAACTCAGTAGGGGAGTAACGACAACAACAGGAGTTAAAAACAAAAGTTTTGTTCGGTTATTGTTTTTAAATACTTCACAGACCAGAGCTTGCTAGGAAGCTTTCCTAGGACCAGCAGAAATGAATGGCCAAAAAGTTGCCTTTGTTTGTGTCATAACAAATCCAAAAAATGCTCTTGCTGCTGATCACTTACAGATGCACTCATCTTTTTGACAACTTGAGCCAGGTGAGGATTTTAGGCTCACTTGAGCCTCTGGTTTCCATATGTAGTGATATCTTACCAGTGCGGCAATGGATTTCAATAAAATTTGGTATCCATCCATCTGTCCGCAGTAATATCTCAGCAGTGAGTGGATGAATTTCAATGAAATTTAGTATGAGCAATCCTTTTGTAAAGCCACTCCTGCACATTTATAAAAAAGTTGCTGGCATATATTTTTATACTGTACCAATGACCCAGACACAGCTGGTGCTAACTCTAAAAAATCCAGGGCCAAACACAAATTTTGCGCCCCAATCCCCAAAATTTGCATCTAAAACCAAAAGAAATCATGTCCTAAAGGACCTCCATACTTTGCCCTTACTGCGCATGCACAGTGTCAAGGACGTTCCGAAATTGGCGCCAATTATCATTCTCTGTTTGGCCCTTCATCAGTCAACATCTCACTGATCTTTGTGCTTGTAAATCTCAGTTTAAAGGATGCCAGACACGTAATTATTGGAGAAATGGTGATTCTAAGGAGGATATAGAAGGAGGAGAGGAAAAAGGAGTGACAAAAAATAATCAGGGCTGTACTTAAAATTTTTTATGAAATTATGTTAAGTTGCCTATTTTCGAGGCATGGGCCTGTTGTTGTCATTCTTGCTATAAAGTTGCACTGCTTATTCAGTGTTTCCTCTCCCCTGGTCTTCTAGGTCCCCCCTTGCTATTCTCCCATGCTTTTGGCATATTTTTGAGAAAGATCATTTCTAAATTCTCTTGAGAGAGTTAGCTTGGTTACAGAATGTATTCTGTTATTTTCCCCATAGTTACGTTTTCACCCATGGGTGTATAAACGTTGTGTTCTGCATCTTCCATCTGATGTTCTGCAGATTCTCCCCTGGGAGTCTCTGTCTTGCATCAGATAGAGTGTAAATTTGATGACTGATTTCGGGCCAGTTTTGTCAGTGCCTGGAGTCATGTTTTCTGGTGTTTTTACACTGTTTGTTCACATTGGCAACAGTCTCTTTTGAGGGGGGCTGTTTGCCTTTGGAGTAGTTTATCTCACTATAAGATACATTATTATTATCCGTAAGTGTTGCATTAATTATTTAATATAATTTTAAAATTTTTGACCACACTTAGCCTTGGGATCCATTGGGGCTCAACATTACTTTTCAGAAACTTGGGCTTCACTGAAAAAATATTTTTTCAAAAATTATTTTGATTTTCAATTGTTTTTTCAATATTAATGGATCATGTTATTATGTATCTTTGTGTTTAGGGGTTTGTGCGAGTACTAGGACTTGTTGTTGACTTTTCACAATGAAAGGATATTGTTCAAATTGTAATAGGAAGAAGTCTTCCTCTGACTTTCATGATCATTGTATTAATTGTAGTCAGTGTACTTGCACTAATCCCTGTTCTATGTCAATATTGGGATGACAAACATTGGAAACGTGTGTCACAATATGTTGTTAGTGGAGAAAGGGCTATGCAGGGTCACTCTACTCTATCAGTTTCTATTTCAGAGGAACAAGAACAGGGTGATGTTTCCATGTTATCTTCCGCAAGTGCGCTTCCGTCGTCACAAATGAATTCAGAGCTAGCGGCAAAAGTGCTCATGGAGAGAAGACAAATGTCGTCCGCTAGCTCGCCCGGTGTAGCGTCCATTCACCGAATGGTTCGGCAGCCGGGTTCATCCGATGCGGGCCAGGAGGAAATGTTGGGTGATGCGAGCACTATAAACATTCAACGTGCACACCCAGTGACGGCGGATAGTAGGAGAGATCGGAGGAAGCCTTCGAGTCCGGTTCCTAGCTCGTCCAGGTCCAGCCGGGCCGCAAGCGAGAGAGGCCCCTCTCTCGTACAACAACATCTGGGACCAGATGTTGTGGTACAAAATGTGTCGCAAGCGGAGCACACGTCCGTCGCTCGGGACGCTCCGTTGTATAGGCAGTCCGCGGAGACTGCTCAGGCTTCTTCCTCTCACCAGCGCACACGACCGCACCTTGGCTACGTGACCGCCGATATTTTACCAGCTTCGCCGATCAGGGATTCTTCGGCGACCAGGTCACGCCATCCAGTAGCCAGGGACACGAGGCCGGTGGACTCCGGACGTTCGCATAGGAAGAGTATGCGGGAGTCACCAGATGCGGAGCTGCCCTTGGCGAAGCAGCGAAAGACTGCGCCTCCGCAGGCCTCGATGTCAAACATGCTTTTTCAAATAGCACAACTTATCGCAGCATCCCAGCAACCAACAGAAACGGTGTCGGATCGGGAATTATCCGACGGCGCTGGGTCGGTACGCTCCGCCGAAGCATCGGGGGCGGACGACCGGGAGCATCATGAGGTCCGACCAGATGGTGAAAGGGATACAGATGACTTGGAGCTATCCCTTTCGGAACAACATAAAGCTGCCGTGGACTTCATCTGGCACTTTCTTCCTCAAGTTGTTCCGTCGGGCCAGACTGCTGCGGTTCCGGACAAGAGAATTATAGCGTCATTGGACTCTGATTTCTTGTCCAACAATACTCTCAACCTGCCTTTCATTAATGCAAGGAATAAATTTGATACGGCAGGACAGGGTATCCCGAGAGTTCCTCTGCGTATGGACGACGAGGCGGAAGACTTAGAATTGTCGTTACCGTCGTCTGCGTCTATTCCAACCGCGGTGTTGGAGACTACTATTTCGTCTAACAGAGCCAGTTTAGATGCTTTATCTTACGCAGACCACCTTACTAAGGCATTATCACTGCGTCTTCAAGGGAAAGAATTCCAGGATATACAATCCTCTTTAAGACTTCTTTCAAGGGCAGTAGCTTATTCCACGTGTAACTCCGCCCTTTCAGTGGCAAACCTGGAGTTGGTTAGACGTGACGCAGCCCTAGCTACATCCACACTCGTGGATATTAAGGTGAAGAACTCTCAGAGTTGCTTCGGTCTCCGGAGAACTTCTCTTCGATGGCAAGCTTTCTGCAGTTTATGATAAAATTACTAAGAAAGCTTCGGATTCTCTGCTGTTCAAATCTGCTTCTAAGAAGTCGGACACGGCAGATAAGAGTAAGACAGACACTTCTGGGTCTAATGCGCCCAAGAGAGGTTCCTATAAAGGTTCCGGTGCGTCCTCTTGGTCTTATTCAAGAGACCGTCAAGGCAGCGACTCACGTGCGGGACGTCCTTCGGGCCGGGACAACCGGTCGGACGCCCCGAGGTCGACGGGACGAGGTGCGGGTCGTGGAGGACGTGGTTTCTCCTACCGCAGGCCTCGCAGGTCCAGGAGGTGATGGCTTCAACCTCTATCGCGTGCCAGTTGGCGGAAGGTTGTCGAGTTTTTCACAAGAGTGGGCGTCGATTACGGACGACCCTTGGGTGAGAGGGGTGATTTCGGAAGGTCTAAAGATATCCTTCAAACGAAAGCCTCCATTAACTCGAAGTCCAAAATGGACTCAACTTCCGTCAAATCCGCAGAAAAGAGACGCTCTGTTATCAGAGGTGCAGTCTCTTTTAATGAAGAACGCGGCAGAGGTCGTAGAAAACCAGGAGACACCGGGATTCTACAGCCATCTGTTTCTGGTTCCGAAACCAGACGGCTCGTTCCGTCCAGTCATAGATTTGAGCTGGATAAACAAGCTGATCGTCGCTCCGAAGTTTTATATGGAGACGATTCGATCGGTCAGAGCGAGTATTCGGGTGAACGATTATGCAACAAGCATAGATCTCAAAGATGCGTACTTTCACGTCATGGTACACCCGACATTCAGAAAGTATCTACGCTTCGCAGTTCTAGGGGTGGTGTATCAATTCCGGGCGATGTGCTTCGGATTGAATCTAGCACCCTGGGCTTTCACTCGGGTAATGAACTCGGTAATGATGTATTTCCGAGCTCATTCGTCTGCGGTAACGTCGGCCTACCTGGACGACATTCTTCAGAGGTACTGCAACGAGTTAACGCTTCAGAACGATGTGCAGAATCTGCTTCTATTGCTCCGACGTCTCGGTTTTATAATAAACGAGGAGAAGTCGGATCTGGTGCCGTCCAAGTCATTCACACATCTGGGAATGAGCTTCGAGACACACAACAATCTCGTTCGTCTGCCGTTAAGCAGAGCGAAATTAGTCAGTTATTACGCTCGCTATTGTCTGCACGCAGACAAAGTTACAGTGAGGGAGTTCATGAGACTGATAGGTCTGTGCGGAGCCGCTGCGGATCTCATTCCGATGGGGCGGTTACGCACGCATCCTCTCCAAATTTTCTTGACTCAGAATTGGAGTGTGAAAATTCATTTGCTCGACATAGACGTTCTCTTGTCAGATCAAGTGAAACGAGAGATTCAGACTTGGGCAAACATTCAGTGGTTAACTAAGGGAGTTCCGCTGCAGTTGCCGGATCCGAGTTTTACCATTATGACGGATGCCAGTCAAACAGGTTGGGGTGCATCATTGATCCCAACGGATTCGAGATGCCAGGGTCTTTGGGATCCGCAATTCCTGGGCAAGCACATAAACATCAAGGAAATGATGTCAGTTTGGCTTGCGTTACGTCATTGGATGGACATTATTCACAATGCTCATGTCCAAATCCTATCCGACAATACGACAGTAGTGGCGTATATACGGAATCAGGGAGGCACTCATTCAATTCCGTTGTTCAATCTAATGGAAAGAATCCTTCTGTTTGCCCTAGAACATCATGTTCTTATTTCCGTCCGTCATATACCGGGTCGTCTGAACGTTCTAGCAGACTCCCTTTCACGAAAGGGTCGCTTGTTGCCGTCGGAGTGGACTCTCAACAAACAAGTATTCAATCAGATTTGCTACCAGTAGGAATGGCCAATGATAGACTTATTTGCGACACATTTTCCATTGTGCGGTCCTTCTTGCATGGCAAGCACTTTACAGGACGAGCAGTGGACGCGATTTCTAACTGTAGGAGGACCTCCTCTTCGCTAAACTATGCGGCTAAGTGGAAGGTTTTTCGTCGTTGGTGTAGGGATCATTCTGTTGATATTTTTTATCCCTCCATACCAGACATTGCAAACTTTCTAGTATACTTGTTTGGCGAAATCAAACTGCAGCCTGTTACTATTAAGGGTTATAGGTCTATGTTATCTGATACCTATGCACATCATGATAGTTTACAAATTGGATCTAATGTCTCTTTATCTAAGTTAGTTAGAAACTTCTCGATAAATAGACCCAGAACTCTTAGGTTAATTCCTAAGTGGAATTTAGCTTGGGTTCTTCTTAAACTGAAGGAAAAGCCATTTGAACCTCTTGGGACAGTAGATTTCAAATTCTTGTCTTATAAGACAGCTTTTCTCTTAGCTTTCTCTTCTGCTAGAAGAGTCAGTGAGCTTCATGCACTGTCGGTGGATGATTCTCACTATCGTAGTGTCGGGAACACTATCACCTTCACTACTAATGTGGGATTTTTAGCTAAGAATCAGGCTCCTAATAAATATCCGGAACCTATTGTTATTAAGGCTCTTCCGTCTTCAGACGGGCGTAGGCCTTTACTCTGTCCTGTTAGAGCGTTACGTATCTATAAACAGAGATCTCAGTTTATCAGAAAGGGACGAAAACGTTTCTTTCTGTCTCTGATGCCTAATAGAAAGGACATTTCGGTCCATTCTATTACTAGATGGATTCAATTAACTATCCGTACTGCTTATGAAAATTTATCTTCTTCTCAGCAGTCTGTGCTTAAGATTTCGGCTCATGAAGTAAGAGCTCTTTCTACTTCTTGGGCTTACGCTAATAGTATTGCTATTACAGATTTAATGAAGGCTGCTTATTGGTCTCAGCCATCCACATTCACGAATTTTTATCTCAGAAATATTGAGTCAATTTCTGGAGACCTGCATTGTTTAGGTCCATTATCTGTTGCTCAGAATGTCGTCCACTAAACAGTTGCAACTATAGTTATGCAGGCTTTCTGTTCCGGCAGTGACTCCGTCCGGCTGTCCTCTTCGCTCTGGGCTATTTGACCCAGGGCAAGGGGAAGGGGGGGGGGGGGGAGGGTGTTCCCTTAGGTCACCTGCTTTATAGTGAAAAGCAAGGGAATGCCTCCTCCGAAGTCAGTATTTCTGAGTCGTTTCCGGGATGGTTTTAAAGTGTAATATTAATGTTAAAATTCATTCAGGTCATATTTTTAAAGTGTAGCTCGGTGTGAAGCATTTGTATGTCAAGTGTCAAATGGGCGTTAATATACAATCCTCGGACACTTTTAAAGAATATAAAGAGTCTCAATTCTCTGGACTAACTTTATTTATTGGCTTACTTTAAAAATAATTAGTATAAGGGTTATACTGGATGTTAATAGAGAACATGAATGTTATTGTGCTCAATTATGAAGGGTATTGTATCTTTCTAATTTAACATAAAATAAGAAAGATACATGTAAAGCCTAATACTCCTTTTCTCCTTGAGGGGTTGCCTCTATATTATATAGTTGAGCTTATTGGATTTTCCTCTATGTCCTAGGCCCTCCAGCCTTTTTACTATTCAGCTATGTCTGGGTCATTGGCACAGTATAAAAATGTTAAAAAATTTATAGTAATTTATATATTTTTTATACTTACCAATGACCCAGACGGGGATGGCCCTCCCAGGAGTTGGGAACTCTTACCTCCCCGCTGAGTACATAGCACTGACCAGGCACTGCCTGTAAGAATGATAATTGGCGCCAATTTCGGAACGTCCTTGACACTGCGCATGCGCAGTAAGGGCAAAGTATGGAGGTCCTTTAGGACATGATTTCTTTTGATTTTAGATGCAAATTTTGGGGATTGGGGGGCAAAATTTGTGTTTGGCCCTGGATTTTTTAGAGTTAGCACCAGCTATGTCTGGGTCATTGGTAAGTATAAAAAATATATAAATTACTATAAATTTTTTAACTTTTCACAAAAGTTACAGTCCTTGCTTTTCAAAGATGTGTGGGGGACCACAATATTACAAATCTGCTTGTCAACTTAGTTGACTGTCAGAGAGCAGCTATCAGTTATACTGATTATCTTGTTTTCTGTCTTTTTTCAGCTCACCAGTTGTCCGAGCTGCAGAAAAGCTCTACCAAGGTGCTCACTATGTTTAACACATTTAGGAACAGCTTCTTCTTCCATGAGTAGTTTCCATCCACATAAAGATAAACCAGGTAAATTTGTTTTGTGGACCCCACTTAATTGGATATATCTGAATTACATAATCCTGTTTATTGCATTTAACATCCAACCCAAATCATTTACCTCTCCTGAACAAATCTAATCTGTTAATTGAAGATATATTAGGCCACACAAAGTAGATCTTCTGTTTCTCAGGCCATTATTTGTGAAATTGCATGCGGGCGAGCGTTTTTTTATTTTATTTTTTTATATCAGTAATTACTTCTTTGCCATCAAAAGTTCATGTTCTTGGTTCAAGTTTTAGGCCTCATAATCTACAGAATAGCATGGGTGGTGGTGTATTTCATCCCTTGAGTGCAAGAAGGCTTTGCAATGCTAAAGCATTGCAAAGCCTTCTTGCACTCAAGGGATAAATTCATCAATTTTTTTAACTTGGGTAAAATATCAGACATAAACCATTTAATTTTTATTTTATTTTAAGTTTAAATTGGTTATAAAAAGAGAGCATGCGGCAGCCAAAAGGACCATGCGGGAGGGCCTGAGAAACAGATTTTTTATTTTTTTAAGCCTTACAGGGTAACAAAATTTTGTGATTTATCAAAATATTATGCTTACAGTCACAGAATTTGACAGCTTAAAAGACCTTTCTCTCAGTTCATCCAAAATAAGCATTTAGTCTATTCTAGCTTGTTTAACCCTAAAAGAAGTGGAGTTGTTGTTGTTTTTTTATATACATATTTGCTTTACTTTGACAATCCACATCTATGACTGCATTTGTTTCTTGGCAAGTCTTGACTAGGGCTGTCGCGATTATTCGATTAGTTGACTAACCGTCGACTATTGAAGTAGTCGACGTTTTTTATTTTTAGTCAATCGTCGTTCATTTTCAAGGTGGTACGCGTCTACTACACGTCGGGGCTAAATTGCATTGTTTTGTGAGGTGAATGATCAATGAAGGTGAATAACTTTAAATATCTAACCATAGTTAACATTCATATCCGGAAGACTGTACGACTGTCACTGACTGTGTAAGAAAGAACACTCACAGTTACTCGAGAAGAATAGATTCTTCTGAATTTCTCCAGTCTTGTACACACGAATGCACCCATTGGAAAACCCAAAGCGTGGAAGTGACAAAATTATGACGAAAGTCAGAACGTCAGATCACTTCTCAAAGTTCAGAACTTCAGAGTAAGAGCCAATTTTAACAACTGACGAGGGAATGCATAGATCTCAATGTTCAAAATTTCGAGAAACTTATTGCAGAAAGGAAACATATGCAGGAACGTTCTTTGGTAAATTCATTTTAATTCATCGGCTTCAATCTAGTTCAAACTTGGACCCGCAGTCAGTAATATTATTTTTGGGGTTGGTACGTCCTACAGGACGTACCAACCCCAAAAATTATATTACGGACTGTGGGTCCAAGATTGGACTACATATAGCTTCAGTCGGGACCGATTTGTTGTTCCCACAACCCCACTTCATCTGAACACACTGGTGCCATTGTCATTTTCAGAGTTTTACGAACAGAAGAATGATTTGCTAAAAAATCATGGGAAGCGACTATTAATCGACTAACCGTCGATTACTGGTCACGATTAGTCGATTACAAAAAATGATAGTCGCGACAGCCCTAGTCTTGACCCAGTTGTATTTTGTTTAGCCAATCAAATTGTCCAGTTTTGAAATTGACCAATGAAAATGATGGAAGACTTTATGTATCATTGACACGCTAGTTCCAATGAGGGGTCATAACCTATGTTTTGGAAGCAAAAAGTGAAAATTTTCTTGTATTGCGCAAGACGGTTTTTGCCATTGTGTTTGGGAAAAAGATTGATACTGTATAACCCACCCTAAATAGGACAGATAATGTAAATTCTTCTTACTGAAATTATGCAAATGTGACCCAGTTGTATTTTGTTTAGCCAACCAAATTGTCCAGTTTTAAAATTGACCAATGAAAGCTCCCAACTCTGATGATTATGCAAATTATGAAAATGAGGCCCAGTTGTATTTTGTTCAGCCAGTCAAATTATCTAGTTTTGAAATTTACCAATGAAATTGACGGAAGGCTTTATTTATCACTGATTAATATGAAAACAAAATATCAAATGTTTTGAAATGAACAAAACGGCTGAGTCATATGATAAAGTAAATTCTCTATTTATCAAGGTGCATTGTGGTTAAGTGGTAATGGCATTGGACTTCATACCAAAAAGTCCACGGTTGATTCCCACCGGGAGTAACTGCTTTTTGTCCTAGGTCGAGGCACTTAATTCTGATTACCCATGTGGGGGCACGGTGGTGCTGTGTACTAAGACATACTGCACATTGATGTGCTTTTGCCTTCGACCAAAGCTAACCTTGCTTGTGCGAAGTTAGTACGTTAAGGATTCTGATGGTTGCTCGCCTTTGTTTGACAGTTATGTCCAGATCACCCAGCTTTCTCTACCTGTAAAACTGTCCAACACGAGGTGACCCTGGATGTCGGAAGTGTCATTAAATCTCAACTGAAAAAAAAAACATAAAAAATGATCATTTTAGGCCACACAAAGTAGATCTTCTGTTTCTCAGGCCATTGTAAAATTGCATGCAGGCGAGTGGTTTTAAAAACTCTTCTTCTCTTCTGAAACCTCAGGGCCAAATGTTTTGAAACTTTGCATGGTTGATAACTGGGACACCCTCCACCAACGTTCCTCATTTTAATGTTGATCGTATTGCAAACATGGCCACAATTGCAGTTTATAGTTACTATAGAAAAAACCCATAGGAAATCACATTTTCATCATCTTTCTGGAACTATTGAGCTGACGTGAACCAAAACTTGGCAAGAATGGTCTATAGGAGGCCCTCCACAAATGATCCTCTTTTTGTTCCCGTTGGCTGCAAAATATGGCCACCAGAGACATTCCATGCTTCTGTTTGATGGATTCAAATGTTTTGAAACTTCACGTGATTGAAGACTGGGACACCTTCTACCAATGATCCTCATGTAATTTTGATGTAATGTTGCAAACATGGCCACAATTGCAGCTCATAGTTACTATGGAAAGCTTATGGGAAATCACATTTTTATATGTATTTCCAGATGAGTGATTACAGGCTCTGTAGAGCCTCTAGTTATCTTAGTTATTTGATTTACCCCCGATACAAGCTAAAATGTCTAGACCGATACAGATTATCATGATAATGAGAATACCCTGTGATTTGCATCAGATTCGTGGTAGTGTCCAGAATGGGATCTGTCAGATAGACAGACTAAATCTTAAATTATTAAAACAGTTTTGGGACATAATGTTGGGCGAGAAAAAGTTTTAAAAAAACATATTTCATGGAACTATATTGTTTGCACTCGAACAAACAATGAGTAATGCAGTCACCACAATTTTCAAAGATGCATTGTTAAATTATTCACTCTCAGTGTCACTTCCTGTGACGATCCGATTGAATTTACGAGGGTACATCCTCAGGAACCGGGTAGGTGTAATATTAAATTGTGCAGTCTCTATTTATCATAAAATGTTTAGCCAATCACCAATAACTGTCACTGTCATGTTACCGAAAACGAGTTATCTGTGTGATACGGAATCAGAATGAGTCGTCTATATGATACGGAATCGGAACACATTATGTGATACGTACCGTTTCTCATGGTTTTCAAGCCAAAATCTTTATGATTGTTAGATAATATAAGTTACAGGATGTTCAGGTGGCGTATGCGGTATCATATGAGGCGATTTGAACACAATATTGGACGAGGTGGTACGCTGAGTCCAATATTGTTTTTGCCGAGCCTCATATGACACCGTATCCGCCACCTGAACATCCTGTAACGTATTTATTATGCCAGCAAAAACAAAATAACAATCAAATTTGAACGCCGGCACATTTTCAGAACTGGTGCAAAACGCTATGTAAGTTGTAACAAACGTACACAGTTGTCTCCCTGTTTGTGTATAATTTCCTTGACAACACAGACAACAGCGATAGACGCTTTTCTTCGTACTGTCACTTTGTCTTGAGTGTGCAGAAAATGTCCGAAACGTCCGATTTTATAGAATTCGAACAAAATAAATGTATCTCGCATATTTTCCTTCATAGCTGTGATTCATTTCTTACAATTTCATTATAGTGCAGTCACTATTTTTAAAAACGAGAGAAAATGAGACATATAGACACGGAGGGACGTTTGATTGATCCGTTATCGGTAGATCGAATACAGTAGTATTTCTCACTTCAAATAATTAAATTTACATTTAGAAAATAAATTTCACAATAAATTTATTATAAAACGAGAGAAAATGAGACATATAGACACGGAGGGACGTTTGATTGTACTGCAATTTCTTCAATATGGATATAAAAGCACCGCGAGGTGAGGAATTTCCACGTCGAAACAAAATGGCGGTACTGACCTAATATGAGTTTCGTATTAGGTCACCTCGGGCTGCAGGTGACCCAATACGGCTCAGTACCGTCCCACTATTCGGGGGCTGTAATTGGCAAATTTCATTAGCTGGCATAATAACATGCTATATCGGGGTAATACTGGATTTTCTGTATACCTAATATCTTATTTCCTCATGGTAATGGTAGGGTATGGTTTTCAATACTGAAAATATTGTAGAGTGGCTGCTAAGTGAATGTGTGAGGTAGACCAATCAATATTTTCAATGTGCGCCTCAAGGCTGCACTTTGAAAATATGAATTGGTCTGCCCCAAACTATGAATGTGGACTCTTCCAATTACTCCATTGAACTGATATGGAATATACCACCAGGGTTCAAAGGGTTAAAATTTACTGGAGAGTGCATGTTTTTTTCCCTTCTGAACAAATAACATGCCAGTATGTACAGTGTAAAGCCACGAATGTGGCTTTCAACTCTTTAATAGAGCCAAGAAAGTGGCTTCTAGTATGGGACACAACTAGTTAATTGGGAACACTAAATCATTGATTTTATTCGTCTATAAAAACATTTGAGACAATATGTGTTTTTGCCATCACAAAATCATTTTTAATGATAAATTCCCCAATAAAATTTATATCTTGAAAGTATTTTAAAAAATTGTCTTTATTGACCGGGCAGGTTTAATGAAAAAAAAATAGCAGGTTGGGAGGTAATTATATATGATACAGGGCTCATGTAATGTCTTGCACGTTCTCATACGGACCACTAAATTAATTTACATTTCAGTTGAAGAGAAAAAAATTGCAAGTATTTCAGATTGGTTCACATGGTGTCAAAACTGCCGGCATGGAGGACACACAACTCACATTATACAATGGTTTCAGTAAGTATATCATGTGTCCAACTTGAATATATGGATGATTATGTCTCCCCTTCCCAGAAGGGAGACATATTGTTTTAGTGCATATTCTTCTTCTTCTTCTTCTTCTTCTTCTCATACAGACTTTGTCCGGGGCATAACTTTTTTGTCTTTTGACCTAGACCTTAGATATTTGGCATGTGGATGTATCACGATGAGCAGGTGTGTCGCGTACCATAGTGACCTTCATGTGACCTTGACCTTTGACCTGAAGGTCAGTTTTATGTGCTTTCTAAGGGAAACTTTGTCCAGGGCATAACTTTTTTGTCTTTTGAGCTAGACCTTAGATATTTGGTATGATTGTCAATATTTTTCATATATATATAATTTGCAGTGCATTAAATAGAAAGGAAGGGGAGACATATGTTTTAGTGTGCTAAAACAGTTTCTAGTTCTGATTTATTGTGCTTTTAATAAAGAAAATACAACTGCTTCAATAAAGAAAACATGGAAAAAGCTACTTCGTTCATCCTACATTTAGAAGGAGGGAGGTTTTTTTTTGGTGGGGGTGGGATTGGAGGGGGAAAGGATGGTTTAGTGAGTTTTAATCAACATCCTACCAAGCTTGGAAATAAGCAATCTGTCATTTTCAGGCTGAGGTCCCCAGAGGTGGAATTTGTTGATGCATTTTTAGCTTAACTTGACAAAGTCAAGATAAACTACAGCCATCATGCGTGCGGAAGTCACAAAATTTCATATGCAGGTTTGAGATCATGTCTAGATAAAAATGTCCCCTTTTGGTCATGATCTGTCAACCATGATGGCTGCCCAAGTCCAAAACCCCAAAACCTTTAGCACAGTCTACAGGTTATATTTATGAAGGGATTTCATTGTAATGTGGTAGGATGACTCCATATAATGTCTAGATGAGAGCGTGATGGCTGCAGGGGCCCAAAGCCCAAAAACATTTAGCACAGTCTATAGGTCGTATTTATGAAGGGATTTCATTGTAACTTGGTAGGATGATTCCAGATAATGTTTAGATGAGAGCATCCCCTTTTGGTCACGATCGGTCAACTGTGATGGCTGCCCAAGCCAGACAACATTTAGGACATTCTACAGGTTGTATTTATGAAGGGATTTCATTGTAACGTGGTAGGATGACTCCATATAATGTCTAGATGAGAACGTCCCCTTTTGGTAGTGATCGGTCAACTGTGATGGTTACAGGGGCCTGAAGCCCGAAAACCTTATTACAGTCTACAGGTAATGAGGTTGTATTTTGTATTTATGAAGGGATTTCATTGTAACTAGAATGACTCCAGATAATGTCTCGAGAGAATGTCCCCTTTTGGTTGCGATCATTCAACCATGATGGCTGCCCAAGCCCAAAACCCGAAAACCTTTAGCATGCACTACAGGTTGTATTTATGAAGGGATTTCTTTGTAACTTTGTAGGATGGCTCAGTATAATGTCTGGATGAGGACATCCCCTTTTACTTGTAATGGGTCAACCTTGATGGCTACACATGCACAAAGCCCAAAAACCTTTTGCACAGTCTACACGCTGTATTTATGAAGGGATTTCATTGTAACTTGATAGGATGACTCGTTTTGGAATAATTTCACTGTAACTTGGTAACTTTGGTTGACACATTAACTGTGAGCGCCACATTAACTCACCCCTCAGTTCTTTAGTATAGTCTACACCTCAAATTTTTTTTATTAAAAACATAGCATGTAGGGAACAGAAATTAACATATTCTCAATTATCACAATTCTTGTCATACTTCATAATCTTTTCATAAACACTGAACATTATCCTTTTCATCAAACACAACACACAATCAAGTTAAGCTACAGTGTCATTGACACTTTCATTTTATTTGGCCTAAGTTAATTTATTTAATCTAAGGCCTAAAAAAATTAAAAATTTGTTTCTCAGGCCCTCCCGCATGGTCCTTTTGGCTGCCGCATGCTCTCTTTTTATAACCAATTTAAACTTAAAAAAATAAAAATTAAATGGTTTATGTCCAATATTTTACCCAAGTTAAAAAAATTGATGAATTTGTCCCTTGAGTGCAAGAAAGTTTAGCATTGCAAAGTCTTCTTGCACTCAAGGGATGAAATACACCACCACCCATGCTATTCTGTAGATTATGAGGCCGAAAACTTGAGCCAAAAACATGAAATTTTGATGGCAAAAAAGTAATTACTGAAATAAAAAATAAAATAAAAAACTGCTCTCCCGCATGCAATTTCACAAATAATGGCCTGAGAAACAGAAGATCTGCTTTGTGTGGCCTAAACAATGCTTTCATACAAATTAAATATGAAGTATAAGGGAATATTTGCATAATGAACATTGTGGTTTCATCAAATATTCAACTTATTTCTTTCTAATTTGTAGCTTGTCGCTTTACAGAATATGCATGAGTCACTGTATTAGACATATTTCAATGCCATTCTGTATGGTTTCCATTTCTTGTATTTCAGTGAACATAATGAGTGTCCTGTTAAAAAAATTGATGAATTTGTCCCTTGAGTGCAAGAAAGTTTAGCATTGCAAAGTCTTCTTGCATTCAAGGGATGAAATACACCACCACCCATGCTATTCTGTAGATTATGAGGCCGAAAACTTGAGCCAAAAACATGAAATTTTGATGGCAAAAAAGTAATTACTGAAATAAAAAATAAAATAAAAAACTGCTCTCCCGCATGCAATTTCACAAATAATGGCCTGAGAAACAGAAGATCTGCTTTGTGTGGCCTAAACAATGCTTTCATACAAATTAAATATGAAGTATAAGGGAATATTTGCATAATGAACATTGTGGTTTCATCAAATATTCAACTTATTTCTTTCTAATTTGTAGCTTGTCACTTTACAGAATATGCATGAGTCACTGTATTAGACATATTTCAATGCCATTCTGTACGGTTTCCATTTCTTGTATTTCAGTGAACATAATGAGTGTCCTGTCACCGGATGTAGCTGTAAATGTATGAAAATTGATCCTGTTGGCAAAGTAGTGACTAAAGATGTGAGTCTACAGTTGGAGAAAATCAAAGCATCATAACGAACTGCTGAGATCATCACAGAGAATCGAAAAAAATGTTTGACCAGAATAAGTCCTCCCTCCCACTTAATCAATTTCAAGTAAAGGCCAAGAATAGACCGAACGTTTTTTAAGAAAATAAAACATTTTTCACAACTTTTTTGAGTTTCTTATCATTCTAAGACATGTTTTACACAAAATTAGCCCAAAACACCGATACCTACTGACAAAAATCATCACTTTTAACCCTTTTTTATACTCCGTTAACTTTATTCTCCGAATAATTTTAACAACAATACCTGCGGTAAACAGGTGCGCGATTCTTTGTTTTTTTGTGTCGCCTGCCCCACGAAGTGAGGAGCGACATATAGGGATTACTTTTGTTGTCTTGCGTCGTCTTGCGTCGTCGTCTGCGTCACACTTTCTCTTATCCGCCACTCCTCTTTAACCTATGAATGGATTTTGATGAAACTTTCAGTGATTCTTTATCACATAATGGCATTGTGCACCTCCTATTTTATTTTTTGATCCGCTGTATTTTTTCCAGAGTTATGCCCCTTTTCCACTTAGAATTCTGTCTGAAGTATTAAAATATAGTGCAGGCGACACACGTCTTCCATGGAAGACTCACATCTAAGTCTGCTATCGTGTATACTCCATTCGATCGGAGTATACAAGGGTGTAATTACAGTGGGAGAATTCAGTATGTTTTTAGGTTTTATTTGAACCATTTTCTGCCGTCTGCCAGTTCTTTGCGAAAATCAGTATTAACGATTTTTAAGCAGTTTCCTGTTTCTCTTTCCGTTGTTGTTTATTCTTCGTTAAAGTTTGAGTATTTCTTTAAATAAACTTCATGTTATTATTGTTCGCCTACAACTGGATTCTTTCGGATTTATTTTAAGTAAGTACTTATAAATACATTATCTAACTAGAATATGGCAACCAACAAATTAGGGTCAGTTTGGGATGGATATGGGTTAGCTAACCCGTACCCATCCTAAACTGATCCTAGGATGCAAAGAAGGTAATGATTGCTCCCCTGTGACATCACAACAAAACATCCGCAGCTTCATTTCAGAACACAATCAGAAATTCATTTCATTTCAAAAACCTGTCTCAGAGAAAAGGGTTAAAAGTGATGATTTTTGTGAGTGAGTATCGGTGTTTTGGGCTAATTTTGTGTAAAACATGTCTTAGAATAATGATAAGAAACTCCAAAAAGTTGTGAAAAATGTTTTATTTTCTTAAAAAACGCACAGTCCTCTATTCTTGGCCTTTACCCAATTTCCTTCCACAATGCATTCTGTCATATTTTTAATATTAAACCAGGTTATTTATTTGTCAATTTCCCCACATTTCAGTCATAGGCCAGTAAAAAAAACTTGTTGACAAAAGGAGTCAAAAGTTAGGTGGTGGCAAATAGCATGAACTGGTTGAGTGTGTGAAGCCACTATCAGGGCTTTCAGAAAAATGAGGGTATTAGATCAAAAGTAAACATTTTCCTTGCTCATGCTTCATATTCAGTCAAACGCAAGCAATATTTTGTTTATAGAAATTTGTTCTATTGCAAAGTATTGGAGAGTGCCTGTGGGCACTCTCCAATAATTTGCATTAAAACAAATTTTGAATAACAAATTCAGACCACCATAAATAATCTAGCCCTCAACCAGCTGGCCAGAATGGCCACACTCATCCAGTTCACAAAAAAGTGCTCCAAAACATAGCTTATGATTCTTCATTGAAACTTACTCATTGAACTCATTTCATTGAGGGGTCAAGAGCTATATTTTGAAGACCGAAAATGAAAATCTTCAGTAACTCAGAAAATTGTTTAGGAAAGAATTGTCGTCTAGTTAACGCCAAAAACCTAACAGTAATTAAAATGTCTCTTTGCTGGAAGCTGATGTCAAGGCTCTGTAGAAATTACTGGAAGATCAGTCCTGCCTTTTTAAGGGAGCTGATCACCCTTTCCATTTCCCACCCACACAAAATCCACACAAGGCTGTTCATAGTTTCTCACATTTTAATTGCCTGCTTCAGCCAACATATCGTATCCAAAAACTTACAAAATGATCACATCTCTGTGTTCTGCTGATTTGTTGTAAAAGTAGACAACAGATTTTACCAACACTGTATATAGTTTATGTCAAGATGTGCACGATCATCAAAGTGGAATTAAGATGGGGAATATTGACTCTTAAACCTTTGTGACTATGGTACGTAATATTACGTATGAAAAATCCTGTGCGTTTCGATTACAGTACGTAATATTATGTACTCTTAATGATTGCGTTTGACATCTCAAAAGCCTGATTCTATGTGACGTTAAAACATCATAATAACCATAGTACAAAAGGGTTAACCTGCTGAGTATTTTCAAAATAACTTTCATTAAATTTAGTCATGTCTGCTACGAAGCCAAATGATACCTACTTCATTGGCAAGAGATATATTGCCTTTGCTGGGAATATTCGCCAGCAGCATGCAAGGAGTTGAAGCCAACCAGCTTATGTTTCCTACTTACATGACCTGAAACACCCATAGGAGTTTAATTTGAAATAAAACATTTTGCAATAGTGGCATAGATTATGTTATCATGGTTAGAGGAAGGAGTGAATGACATTCCACCCTAAGGAGGGAGCCCTTGCATATCAGAATAAACCAATACAGTCCAGATGATACCATGTACTATCACCATCAACCAACACAACCCAGATGGTACCATGTACTGTCACCATCAACCAACACAACCCAGATGACACCATGTACTGTCACCATCAACCAACACAACCCAGATTGTAGCATGTACTATCATCATCAACCAACACAACCCAGATGGTACCATGTACTGTCACCATCAACCAACACAACCCAGACGGTACCATGTACTGTCACCATCAACCAACACAACCCAGATGGTACCATGTACTGTCACCATCAACCAACACAACCCAGACGGTACCATGTACTGTCACCATCAACCAACACAACCCAGATGGTACCATGTACTGTCATCATCAACCAACACAACCTAGATGGTACCATGTACTGTCACCATCAACCAACACAACCCAGATGGTACCATGTACTATCACCATCAACCAACACAACCCTGATGACGCCATGTACTGTCATCATCAACCAACACAACCCTTATGATACCATGTACTATCACCATGAACCAATAAAACCCAGATGGTACCGTGTACTATCATCATCAACCATTCCAGCTCTCACTCTCATTATACCATGTTCTATCACCATTCACCAATAGTCCATGTGGTGCTATGTCCTATCGCGATCAACCAATACAGTCCAGATGTTATCATGAACTATCACCATGAACCAATACAATCCCGGTGGTGCCATGTGCTATCATGATCAACCACTCCCACTCAGATGGTACCATGTACTATCATGATCAACCAATACAAACCAGATGGTACCATGTAATACCACTTTCAACCAATACAACCCAGATGGTACCATGTACTATCACCATCAACCACTCCAGCTCTCATGGAACCATGTTCTATCACCTTTAACCAATACAGTCCAGTTGGTGCAATGTACTATCACCATCAACCAATACAGTCCAGATGTTATATACTATCACCATAAACCAATACAATCCTGGTGGTGCCATGTACTATCACGATCAACCACTCCCACTCAGATGGTACCATGTACTATAATGATCTACCAATACAACCCAGATGGTACCATGTACTACCACTATCAACCAATACAACCCAGATGGTATCATGTACTACCACTATCAACCAATACAACCCAGATGGTATCATGTACTATCACTATCAACCAATACAACCCAGATGGTATCATGTACTATCACTATCAACCAATACAACCCAGATGGTATCATGTACTATCACTATCAACCAATACAACCCAGATGGTATCGTACTATCACTTTCAACCAATACAACCCAGATGGTATCACGTACTATCACTATCAACCAATACAACCCAGATGGTATCATGTACTATAACTATCAACCAATACAACCCAGATGGTATCATGTACTATCACTATCAACCAATACAACCCAGATGGTATCATGTACTATCACTATCAACCAATACAACCCAGATGGTATCATGTACTATCACTATCAACCAATACAACCCAGATGGTATCATGTACTACCACTATCAACCAATACAACCCAGATGGTATCATGTACTATCACTATCAGCCAATACAACCCAGATGGTATCATGTACTATCACTATCAACCAATACAACCCAGATGGTATCATGTACTATCACTATCAACCAATACAACCCAGATGGTATCATGTACTATCACTATCAACCAATACAACCCAGATGGTACCATCTACTATCATGATCAACCAATACAACCCAGATGGTATCATGTACTATCACCATCAACCAATACAGTCGAGGTGGTACCATGTACTATCACGATCAACCAATACAGCCCTGCTCGTATAGCGGAGCCCACCTAAATGGATATCTCTTAACTGAATAACCCTGTTAATTGAGTATAATTTCCCAACACAAAACCATTTACTATACCTCCAGTACAAGTTTCACCTGTTAATTAAGTATAGGTTATAGAGTAAACTCCTGTTAATTGAATAAAAGATTTTGTAACCTGTCGAGAAATTACCCTGACTCTACCCAGTTTTCCTTTGTTTATAGACCTATTTGGCCTCAGTACACCTAATATAGGCATTCAGTCTATTATATCTTGTTTGACAGAGCTCGTGGAGCTCTGTCAAACAAGATATAATAGAATAAATACTAAGTTTATCTCTGCAATACAGGAGAGTGACACAGTACCTGTTAATTGAAAACTTCTGTTAATTGAATAAGTTTCATTGGCCAAGTGGATATTCAATTAGCAGGCTTCCCCTAAAACTCAGATGATAAAATGTACTGTGATTATCAGCCAATACAACCCAGATGGTACCATGTACTATTCCCTTCAACCAATACAGTTCAGGTGATGCCATATACTATCACCATCAACAAATACAGTCCAGATGGTATGCATGTACAACACCATCAACCAGTCCAGCTCATATCGTACCATGTGGGAGTGTGGTAGCTCTGTTGTTATGGCATTGGACTTCAAACCGAGAGGCCCACGGTTCAATCCCCGCTTGAGGATGCTGCGTTGTCTCCTTGGGCATGTCACTTAACTGGTAGGGTGCTAAATTATTTTACCATCAAATCTTGTACACATGTCTTTGCATTGTTATAATTTAAGGGAGAGTGCCTATGGGCGTGTCTGTGGGCGTGCCTATGGGCACTCTCCCATAAATTTTAGCAAGGCAAACCCTTACAGACTAAAGAATATCACTTCAAACATAATACAAAGCACATGCATTGAATATGAGCCTTCAAGATGTGGTATCTGCACTTCAGAATAAAGCCCAAATATGGGCTTCTAGGACACTACCAGTTAATCCTAATTGCCCATTTGGGAACATGGTGACACTGTATACTAAGGCATACTGCGCATTGATGGTGCACTTGTCTTCAACCAATGCGAACCCTTCTTGTGTGGAGTTAGTATGATGGGGAGTTTGACAGTTGCTCTCCACGGTTTGGTGATTCTCTTTTGTGTACACCACCCATAAAACTGTCTAACACAAGGTGACCCTGGCTGTCAAAAGTGTTGTTAAATAAATTAATTAATAATGGTACCATGTTCTATCACCATCAATCAATACAATCCAGATAGTGCCACATACTAGAACCATCAATTGACATAGACTAAATAATGTACTATTACCATCATCCAATACAACCAATATAGCATCATGTACCAACACCATCAAACAATATGATCCAGATGGTACCATGTGCTACACCATTAATCAATACAGTCCAGGTGATAACATGTACTGTCACTATCAACCAATAGAGCACAGATGATACCATGTAGTATCACCATAAACCAATACAGCCCAGATGATACCATGTACTATCACCATAAACCAATACAGCCCTGATGATACCATGTACTATCACCATAAACCAATACAGCCCAGATGATACCATGTACTATCACCATAAACCAATACAGCTCAGATGATACCATGTACTATCACCATAAACCAATACAGCCCAGATGATACCATGTACTATCACCATAAACCAATACAGCCCAGATGATACCATGTACTATCACCATAAACCAATACAGCCCAGATGATACCATGTACTATCTCCATAAACCAATACAGCCCAGATGATACCATGTACTATCACCATAAACCAATACAGCCCAGATGATACCATGTACTATCACCATAAACCAATACAGCTCTCATGGAACCATGTTCTATCACCTTTAACCAATACAGTCCAGTTGGTGCAATGTACTATCACCATCAACCAATACAGTCCAGATGTTATGTACTATCACCATAAACCAATACAATCCTGGTGGTGCCATGTACTATCACGATCAACCACTCCCACTCAGATGGTACCATGTACTGTCATGATCTACCAATACAACCCAGATGGTACCATGTACTACCACTATCAACCAATACAACCCAGATGGTATCATGTACTACCACTATCAACCAATACAACCCAGATGGTATCATGTACTATCACTATCAACCAATACAACCCAGATGGTATCATGTACTACCACTATCAACCAATACAACCCAGATGGTATCATGTACTATCACTATCAACCAATACAACCCAGATGCTATCATGTACTATCACTATCAACCAATACAACCCAGATGGTATCATGTACTATCACTATCAATCAATACAACCCAGATGGTATTGTACTATCACTATCAACCAATACAACCCAGATGGTATCATGTACTATCACTATCAACCAATACAACCCAGATGGTATCATGTACTATAACTATCAACCAATACAACCCAGATGGTATCATGTACTATCACTATCAACCAATACAACCCAGATGGCATCATGTACTATCACTATCAACCAATACAACCCAGATGGTATCATGTACTATCACTATCAACCAATACAACCCAGATGGTATCATGTACTACAACTATCAACCAATACAACCCAGATGGTATCATGTACTATCACTATCAACCAATACAACCCAGATGGTATCATGTACTATCACTATCAACCAATACAACCCAGATGGTATCATGTACTATCACTATCAACCAATACAACCCAGATGGTATCATGTACTATCACTATCAACCAATACAACCCAGATGGTACCATCTACTATTATGATCAACCAATACAACCCAGATGGTATCATGTACTATCACCATCAACCAATACAGTCGAGGTGGTACCATGTACTATCACGATCAACCAATACAGCCCTGCTCGTATAGCGGAGCCCACCTAATTGGATATCTCTTAACTGAATAACCCTGTTAATTGAGTATAATTTCCCAACACAAAAACATTTACTATACCTCCAGTACAAGTTTCACCTGTTAATTAAGTATAGGTTATAGAGTAAACTCCTGTTAATTGAATAAAAGATTTTGTAACCTGTCGAGAAATTACCCTGACTCTACCCAGTTTTCCTTTGTTTATAGACCTATTTGGCCTCAGTACACCTAATATAGGCATTCAGTCTATTATATCTTGTTTGACAGAGCTCGTGGAGCTCTGTCAAACAAGATATAATAGAATAAATACTAAGTTTATCTCTGCAATACAGGAGAGTGACACTGTACCTGTTAATTGAAAACTCCTGTTAATTGAATAAGTTTCATTGGCCAAGTGGATATTCAATTAGCAGGCTTCCCCTAAAACTCAGATGATAAAATGTACTGTGATTATCAGCCAATACAACCCAGATGGTACCATGTACTATCACCATCAACAAATACAGTCCAGATGGTATGCATGTACAACACCATCAACCAGTCCAGCTCATATCGTACCATGTGGGAGTGTGGTAGCTCTGTTGTTATGGCATTGGACTTCAAACCGAGAGGCCCACGGTTCAATCCCTGCTTGAGGATGCTGCGTTGTCTCCTTGGGCATGTCACTTAACTGGTAGGGTGCTAAATTATTTTACCATCAAATCTTGTACACATGTCTTTGCCTTGTTATAATTTAGGGGAGAGTGCCTATGGGCGTGTCTGTGGGCGTGCCTATGGGCACTCTCCCATAAATTTTAGCAAGGCAAACCCTTACAGACTAAAGAATATCACTTCAAACATAATACAAAGCACATGCATTGAATATGAGCCTTCAAGATGTGGTACCTGCGCTTCAGAATAAAGCCCAAATATGGGCTTCTAGGACACTACCAGTTAATCCTAATTGCCCATTTGGGAACATGGTGACACTGTATACTAAGGCATACTGCGCATTGATGGTGCACTTGTCTTCAACCAATGCGAACCCTTCTTGTGTGGAGTTAGTATGATGGGGAGTTTGACAGTTGCTCTCCACGGTTTGGTGATTCTCTTTTGTGTACACCACCCATAAAACTGTCTAACACAAGGTGACCCTGGCTGTCAAAAGTGTTGTTAAATAAATTAATTAATAATGGTACCATGTTCTATCACCATCAATCAATACAATCCAGATAGTGCCACATACTAGAACCATCAATTGACATAGACTAAATAATGTACTATTACCATCATCCAATACAACCAATATAGCATCATGTACCAACACCATCAAACAATATGATCCAGATGGTACCATGTGCTACACCATTAATCAATACAGTCCAGGTGATAACATGTACTGTCACTATCAACCAATAGAGCACAGATGATACCATGTAGTATCACCATAAACCAATACAGCCCAGATGATACCATGTACTATCACCATAAACCAATACAGCCCAGATGATACCATGTACTATCACCATAAACCAATACAGCCCAGATGATACCATGTACTATCACCATAAACCAATACAGCCCAGATGATACCATGTACTATCACCATAAACCAATACAGCCCAGATGATACCATGTACTATCACCATAAACCAATACAGCCCAGATGATACCATGTACTATCACCATAAACCAATACAGCCCAGATGATACCATGTACTATCACCATAAACCAATACAGCCCAGATGATACCATGTACTATCACTATAAACCAATACAGCCCAGATGATACCATGTACTATCTCCATAAACCAATACAGCCCAGATGATACCATGTACTATCACCATAAACCAATACAGCCCAGATGATACCATGTACTATCACCATAAACCAATACAGCCCAGATGATACCATGTACTATCACCATAAACCAATACAGCCCAGATGGTTCCATGTACTATCACCATCAACTAATACAGTCTGGATGGTACCATTTACTATCGCCATCAACCAACACAACCCAGATAGGATCATGTACTATCCCCATCAGCCAAAACAGCCCAGATGGTACCATGTAATATCAACGCCAACCAGCAGTCTAGATGGTACTATCATGACTAACCAATACTTTCCAGTTGGCATCAATCACTATCTCCAACTTTCATCACTACCCAGATGATACCATTAACCATCAATCACAACAGCCCAGATGGTAGCATGGCCATGTACTGTCACCATCAACCAATGAAGCCCAGATAGTACTGTATACCATCAACATCAAACAGTACAACCCAGATGGTACCATGTACTATCATGATCAACCACTTTCGCCCAAAGAAATGGCTTTCTTGGTGTGAATTAAGAAGAGCGGTTGTGGCTCTGCTGTCAGGCATTCAAGCCTATATAGTGACCTTTTTTTGACCACATCTTCAGTCTTTACCTTACAAAACATCCCAGTCTGATCAGTGCTCAACACAAAAGTACTGCCACTTAACCCTTTCCCCGATGAATCAATTTGAGCCATTGAACAAAAATTTCTTTTCAAAGCATTTCAGACAAAACTATATCATGTGACCATGACCGTTGATCTCGTTCCAATGAAGTGGTCACATTATATAGTTTTTATATATCCATTTGAAAAAGCACTTGTATTATGTAAATGGGTTGTCCATCTGCCCATCAAGATTGATTTTTGCTTGGAATGTTTCTCAGCCATATGTTATCCAATCTTTTTCAAATGTGACACATAAGTTAACCACCATGAGTACCTGTGCAAGTGTGGTTTTGAGTGTGATTGGATTTTCATAACCCTTTACCAAACATAATGGCCAAAACCAGCCAGTGGTATCCACAAAAATTGTCAGTTAATTTTCAATATTCCTTTCATTTTTTGTCTCAAAAACATAGGTTATGACCCCTCTTTGGAACGAGCTCGTTCCAAAGAGAGGTCATAACCTATGTTTTTGAGACAAAAAATGAAAAAAAATAGTTAATCAAGAATTTTTTTTTTTTGCAAGTGTCGTCTAATTTTCATGTTTGGTAAAGTGTTAACCGGAGTTATGGTACAGTCTGACTTAGGAATTATACAGTCTGAGGACACATTTTTGTCTGGAGCGTTCCTCATCTATTTGTTGTCCGATCTTTTTCAAACTTGGCGCAGATGTCAACCAACACGATATGACCTTGGCTGTTAAAGTGTCATTAAACCTTAATAAATAAATAAGCAAATAAATCAAATGTGGTGCAGCCATGACTAGGTTTGATGGAATTTATTCCTTTACTCAACATGACTAGAAGATGACACTTCAAAAAACATACTTCATGAATAATTATACCCCCTGCAAACAATGTTTGGGGGGGGGGGGGGGGGGGGGTATATAGGAATCACCCTGTCCATCCATCTGTCCATCCTCATAAGAGCAACTCCTCCTAAACCGTTTGAAGAATTTCATGAAACTTTACACAATGGAACAACTCCATATGCAGATGTGCATGAAGCAATATAATTCCGTTCTGACATTTCCAAGGGGAGATAATCTAACTTATACATTTCAGATGCGGGGAGTATCACTTGTGAGCTCGCGCACAGTACCTCTAGTTTAAATTTCCTATCGCTTTTGATTTCTCATTGGAATAAGCTTGTTCCAGTCAGGGATGATAAGCTGGGTTTTGATGCTAACATTGAAAAAACTACTAAAATTTGCATGGCATTATCTGTTGTCTGGGAATAACACTGGCCCGATATGACCATTGTGTTGATATCAGGCCTGAAAATAAGCAGTCTGACATCTGCAGAATGAGGTCCCCAGAGGGTGAATTTAATGATGCTATCCCATACAGTAGGCCAATTTATCCTCTGGATACCTCTTTCTGTTTAGTTTTGAGATCCTGCTTCAGATTGAGTTTCTCAGAGGGTAAATTTAGTGATGCAACCCTGCTGTGCAGGGTAGCATCACTAAATTCACCCTCTGGGGACCTCATTTTGCAGATGACAGTCTACTTATTTTCTGACTTGGTTGATATCAGTCTTCCGAATTGATTCAAGGATAGAAAAGTATTTGAAAGGAAGTAGAGATTTAGAGTTATTAAGTTCAGGAGAGCCTTTCCAAGAGATAGAAATTATGTAAACTTTTAAAAAAAAAAATATTACAAGCAACTGATGTCAAAATAACCTTCTTTCCATGAAATTCTTTTTAACTGGTATGTGCTAAATTAATTTTTACAAATGATGTTTTGTAATGTGGGTATTATTTGTAGTAGATACCATTCCTCCCGCAAAAGTAGCCTTGACTTAACTTGATTTTGTTCATAAATAATTATTTGGTTACAATTTATTGAAGAGTGCCAAAAGGCACACTCCAATGCATTTTCTTCCTATATCCTGCTAATTTCTGTCTTTTGATTGATCAGAATGCCTTGGACAAATAGCCATGGCAAAGGATGCACCCAACATCCAAGGTATATAAGAGCACGAAACAGGAGTATATGGTTTAAACAAAAGCTTTCCACATTTGCTCGCCTCGATATAAAAGAAAATGGAAAATAGTCACAAATATCATCAGATTTCCAACAATTCGATCATATTTTGTCATTTAGGGGATAACTATGTTGTATTTGATTGCTTGGGGCCGTAAACGATGGTTTTACTGTCGCAAATTGAGTTTTGCCGGCGATGCGTTAGCGGAGCCGATAAAACGGATATTTGCGACAGTAAAACCATCGTTTACGGCCCCAAACAATCAAATACAACATAGTTATCCCCATTCTAATATAATTTGGCTGAAAACTGAGATAGTATTTGATCTCCCAACTATAAAACAACGCCTTGTTGAAGACAACAATTTAAATCTAAAAATACAGCCTTCGTGACGTCATTTGGGAGTTCCGAACAAAATTATGAAATTTTTTCTACGCTGCTACAAAACAAATAGTTCCAAATGTTTTAGTCATTTTATCACCAATAACAAAATATACTTATATTTGTACTGACGACATTTATCATGTTTAAATGTTTGTGACAATCTGAAAACAAAATACGCCGGCTGCTTTCCCTGTTTAAAGTTTAGAGTTCACATTGTGATTTTTCAGTCTGAGTCGTGAAGCACTCGAGGATTTACCATTAAAGTTAAAAATATTAAGATCTTTGATTGGAAGCCCTTGTTCAACTGTAATAATTACTTATGGTTACAGAACAATTGTTTATTTTAAACTGTTTCTGGGAAGTCATCTCTGCTGGAATTGGGCTACTGGTAATGACATAACTTGCAGAACGAATAGTTCACCTCTCTGGCTCAGTGGTGAACGTGTTTCTGCAGTTGTACATGTTGGTGCCACGAACGCAGGTGACAAATTAGAAAATGAAAGGACCGCTTGCACTTCAAGTCGATGTTATAACATCGCTAGCGGATCGCTCAGAAATTTTTGGCCTTGGACAATTAAAATTTTTATTGCCAGTTGTCCGAATTTTGGTTTTCTATTTCGCACATAACGTCCATAAATTCTTCACCGTATGAAAAATTGCTATTTATAAATTATCAGAATATCACTGACTGGTTCCACACGGTTGTCATTAAGCCTGTCGGAATCAGTTTTTTCAACTCTCATTTCATTACTCACCAGTCTCTGCCAAACCTCTTCCACATTAATATTAAACTTTCCAACTTCATCCATATTAATTACGGTTAATTACGAGAAAGATAGAAAACATTTTTATTTTACAGAAAGACAACACATTCACAGCGTTTGTTTACCTTGGATGTGGTAGTCAATGACTCTAAATGGAACGAAAATAGAACGCCCATGATTACATCTTGACTTTCCTGAAATAGTTTTTGAATACACAAAATTTGCGACAGGTTACGCCGATTTTACTGTCGCAAATTTTATTGATTTACCAATCAAATTTCGAGATTTATAGTAATTGTATTAGAATATAAATTAAATAGTCAAATAATTAAAATGAAACAACTTAAGAAAAATAAAATAAGAGCAAATAATTCATCCCCTGAGTACCAGTGTGTTCTCGGTGCCACTAGGCACAGAGAACACATTAGAACTCAGGGAATGATATGTCAAAAAAATACTGTTTACTCATTTCCTTAATGACCCAAGGGATGTAACTATCTGTTGTCTTCTGCATTTGTAAAAACAAAACAGTTATTCACGGATTTGGTCTAACTTTTACCGGAGCATGAGAAAAGCGTCCACAAATTTTTCTCCACTATGTTTCTATTGTGTTTCAAGCGGGACAAAAACGTTATCTTCATCAACATGTTTGGTATATAGAGATTTAATACCTAGATGTCTCATTTAAACACCTCACCTGTGGCTCGGTGTTGAAAACCCAACATCCAGTTATTAAATCTCCACATACCTTACATGTTGATGGAGATAACTTATAATAACAAAACATTTTATGCAAACTACCTAGCAAACAACCCGCGTTGTGTCCTTGGGCAAGGCACTTTATCCCGATTGCCTACATGGGGGCTCGATGACGCTGTGTACTGAGGCATACTGCACGTCGATGGTGCACATGTCTTCAACCGCTGTAACCCTGCTTGAGTGGTGCTTGAACAATGTTAGAATGTTGAGGAGCTGACAGTTGCTCATCGTTGCTCGGTGGTTCTCTCCGGGTACTCTGGCTTCCTCCACCCGTAAAACTGTCATGGTCACAATTAGCCATTGTGCATAAGTATGTGACCTTAAATCCCAATAAATAAATAAATACCTAGCAAACAACAGGCAAACATATACAGTGTTAGGCCACTAGAGTGGTTTCCAGCACTTTTCAAGAAAGCCTTGATAGTGGCTTCTAGCACACAACCAGTTTCAGGGTTTCTGCAGCGGGCCTTGAAAAGCCTTGAATTTGAAAATAAATTTTCAAGGCCTGGAAAGTCATTGAATTTCCCCCAAACTGAAAAATTGGCGTGGAGAATCTTTGAAAACAATCTTTCAAAATATAAAAAAAACATTAAAATTTTCCTGTGATTATCCGACAACATTTTTCCGCTAATACTGTACTCTCGATTTTTAGTCAATAACCTTGAAAAACCTTGAATTTTACTTCTATGAAGCCTTCAAAAACCTTAAATATGGCATGGAAATGGACTTGAAAAGCCTGGAATCCACTTACTAATTAGCTGCAGGAACCCTGTGTTAATATTTTGACATCAGCCATATTATTGTAACGAGAACTTTCACTTTAGTGTTTTGTCTCACGTGAGTCTGAGGGAAAAGAACTACAGTAGAACCTGTCTTGAAAGACTGCCCTTTGGGCCACACAAAAGTGGTCTCTCAAGACAGGTGGTCTCTCATAACAGGTTTCAGGTTTTCTCAAGTCAGTAAATAACCAACCACAAAATTCAGAAATGGAGAAGAATGGATTTTTGTAATTATTTTGTAGTTGTTCTTGTTTATGAAGTTTTTGTAACAAATTGAAATGGACTGTTATAAAAATTATAAAAATAAATTAGTGTTGAAAATCTTCATTGAAGATTTTCAACACAAATTTATTTTTATAATCCTATCTGTCACATTTCAGGTATGTATGAAATTGTTTATTCAGCAATAATCCTAATCTTTTTACAGGGGTTATATAAAAACATCTAAATCTTTAATGAGTTATGTAACTGAATAACAATTGAAACCCAATTAAGAGCTTTTAATACTTTTATTTATGTTAGTATAACCACAATGGATTTTCCAGTTCCAGAACAGGTAAAAAGTTTTTGTCATGGTTTCAGTCTTCAAAGGGGCGGTCTCTCAAGACAGGTCCATTATGGCATAAAAATACAAGTTGGTACCAGGTCACAGTGGTCTCTCAAGACAGGTGGTCTCCCATAGCAGGTCCATTATCAGGCCTGGCATTTTCAGGAGAGCGATTTATTCGCTCGCCTTAAAAAAATTAAGGAGGGCGAAAACTAGCCCTCCTGGCCTTAGAAACTGACAATTACCATAACAGCTTATTCCTAAAGCACACACCTTTTCAGATCGCTGCCGTGTTAGTGGTCTCTGTAAGATGACCACACTGCCCCTCCCACAACTCTGGGCCTTACCAAGGCCCGGAGGTGTGGGAGGGGCAGTGTAGCCATCTCACAGAGACTACCTTGTTAGCAACACTAAATAAAATGTACAAAGCCCACAAGGCAGAATTCATTAATAGTAAAGCTTCATTTTGCCACTTTTAGCTTTTGTAAGCTTAAAGAGAGCTAATCTCTCCCCTAGGCCATGCAAGGGGAGCGATTTTTAGCCCTCCTAAATTTTTTAGAATACCAGTCCTGCATTATAGAGTAAAACCAATCGGTGCCTGGCAGATGTTGTCTCTCAAGACAGGTGGTCTCTCAAGACAGTGGTCTCTCAAGACAGGTTTTACTGTATATGTTCTCAATGTGAGAAATTTATGCATTTTTAAAAAGTAAACCATGAAAAGATTGTTTTAATCTTATTTTTGTGTATGTTGTTATCATCCCCAACATTATTACTGAAGGATAATCAATTTTACTTGATTTTCTTTATAATGTTGTGAAAAATAAATTATATTTATTGATTATTGACTGATTTAAGTTTTAACATTTACTCTTTTCTAGCTGTGACAAGCAGCTTTTTTATGCAGCAATGTCAGATCTATGGCCAACAAGTTTTTAAACTTGATAACCTTTAACCCTTTACCTAACATGAAAAGCAGACGACACTTGCAAAAATTATTCTTGAATAACTAATTTTTTTCATTTTTTGTCTCAAAAACATAGGTTATGACCCCTCTTTGGAACGAGCTCGACAAGCTCGTTCCAACGAGGGGTCATAACCTATGTTTTTGAGACAAAAAATGAAAAAAATAATGAAAATTAATTGGCGATTTTTTTAGAATAGCACTGGCCGGTTTTGGCCGTTACGTTGGGTAAAGGGTTAAAATACTTGGTGGAATGGGAGCACAGTGGCTAGCTAGCTAGACTTTTATTTTGCAGTACAGTGGAGCCCACTTAATTGGATATCTCTTAATTGTATATCCCTGTTAATTGAATATAATTTCCCAATACAAAACCATTTACCATGCCTCCAGTACAAATTTGACCTGTTAATTGAATATAGGTTATAGAGTAATCTCCTGTTAATTGAATAAAAAATCTTGTAACATGTCGAGAAATTATCCTGACTCTTCCCAGTTTTCCTTTGGTTATAGACCTATTTGGCCTCAGTACATCCAATACAGGCACTTAATCTATTACATCTTGTTTGACAGAGCTCATGGAGCTCTGTCAAACAAGATATAATAGAATAAATGCTAAGTTTATCTCTAGAATAAGGAAAGTGACACAATCCCTGTTAATTGAATACTCCTGTTAATTGAATAATTTTTATTGGCAAAGTGGCTATTCAATTAACAGGGCTCCACTGTATACCAGTAATTTGATTACAAAATAACATTTCAACAAACAAGAACATAAGCCAGTATACAGCATGGAAATGGCATGGCCTGAAAAGCTGTCTTCCTGCCATTCCCACAAAAAATTATAATAATTGATTTTCTAGAGCATAAAACCACAAATAGTGCTCTAAAACGCTTGACAAAAATAAATACAGTTTTTTTTAGCTCACCTGACTGAAAGTCAGGGTGAGCTTTTCTGATCACTTTTCGTCCGTCGTCCGTCGTCCAGCGTCCGTCGTCCGGCGTGAAGGTGGTGTTTGGGTCTTTTTCTTCCAAACCACTGGCCGCATGTTAATGAAATTTCATGTGAGTAGGGGTTATATAGCGGCATTTTGATTTTTGGGCAAATTAGGTTTCGGCTCATATTGAGCAGAGGGGTGGGGCAAAAATGCTCCAATTCTTAAAAAATCTTCTTCTCAAGAACCAGCAATAGCAGAGACTTGATATTTGGTATGCAGCTTCCTTTTGAGGTGTAGACTCAAGTTTGTTCAAGAGAAGTTCGTAGGTCTATACTTGGCGATGTTATGGGAGGAGCAAAAATTTTGGCCCCACCCCAAATTTCTATTTTTTAAACCGAGAGGCCAATTTGAACCAAATTTTATGTGAGGGCTTATTGGGTCATAAGTACCTAATTTATGCAGAAATTTTTTTTCCTGTAGCCCCGTGGGAACCACAGGAGCTAAAAATAGAAAAAAATTAAAACGCCTATATCTCAAAAACTGCACGGCAGTGAGAATTTTTATTTGGTGTGAAGCTTTCTTGGGACCAACAGAAAGGATTGGTAAAAAAAAATTGCTATCGGTTTTATCATAGGGTACTTTTTCGGGACTCTGAAAAAGTGCTGAGTCAGTATTTTTTAACACAGTAGGCAATGGGAAAAAAATAAAGAATTGTTTTCTTCCAAACCACTGCTCTAAAAGCTTTCATATTTTACATATAACATCTTTGGAACATTGATTCACATATTTGTAGAAATCAAATTCCTCGGTCCATATTTGGGTTCCCTATGGGAACCCAAATGTTCAAATTAGTGCAATATGAGGGATATATTTTAAAAATCTTCTTCTTCGGATCCACAAATCAGAATCTTTTGATATTTGCTATGCATCATCCTTAGGGGGGTGAGATTGATGTTTGTTCAAGCCAAGTCCCTGAGTTCATATTTGGACTCCCTTTGGGAACCCAAATTGTAACTTAGTGCAATACGAGGTATATTCTTTTAAAATCTTCTTCTTCGCATCCACCGGTCAGAATCTTTTGATATTTGGTATACAGTATGCTTAGGGAGGTGAGATTCAAGTTTGTTCAAGTCAAGTCCTTCGGCTCATATTTGGTCTCCCTGTGGGAGCCCAAATTATAACTTAGTTCAATATGAGGAATATTCTTTAAAAAAAATTTTTTTTTCAGATCCACCAGTCAAAATGTTTTGATATTTGATGTACAGCATTCTTAGGGGCTGAGAGTGAAGTTTGGTAAAGCCAAGTACCTGGGTTCATATTTGGGCTCACTGTGGGAGCCCAAATTATACCAAAATTTTTATTTTCCAAACCAAAAAGTCGATTTGAACCAAATTTGATATGAGGGCTTATTGGGTCATAAGTACCTAATTTATGCCGAAAATTGTTTTCCTGTCCCCCACGGGAACTGCAGGAGCTAAAAATTTTTTTTCTTTTTAAATGCCCATATCTCCAGAACTACATGGCACTGAGTATTTTTATATGGTGTGAAGCTTCCTTAGGACCGGAAGAAAAAAATGGTAAAAATTTTATCATAAGGTTCTTTTCTAGGACTAAAAGTGCCGAGTCATCATTTTTTAACAGTGTAGCTAATGGGAATAACGTTGAAGAATCTTCTTCTCCCAAAACACTGCTTCAGAAGCTTTTATTTTTGGGCTCCCTATGGGAGCCCATGTATAACTTAGTTCAGTATGAGAAATATTCTTAAAAAATCTTTTTTTTCTGTTACTCCTGTCAGAATCTTTTGATATTTGATTTTTGATTTTCTTAGAAGTGGCAAATTGAAGTTTGTTCAAGTTCTGCTTTATTGATAAAATTGGGCCCAGTAGTAACCAATTCCTGCATTGAAAGCCCTGTAAAGTGGGCAGTGATAGGCATAAACGATTGACCAAACTTGATATTATAATTACGCCTCTGTAAGATGTAGCCTTAGATGCTGAAAGTGACCTTAAATTCCAATAAATAAATAGATAAATTATTGAGTACCCAATATGGGTATCTAACATATGAACACTCTGGGTTACTAAGTAGAGAAAACACTTTTATGTTGAAAAACTGATAATAACCACAAGGCAGAATCCCTTGCTATTTTGGTGATATGACTCGGCCAGTATCAGGTGAGCGCCCTCAGGCCCCGTGGGGCCTCTTGTTTAAATAAAGAGTCACATCTGTTGTTGCCTCTTAGAAGAAAGATATCAAATCTCATTGGCATTAGTGTAACAAAATGCTTTCCCAAAACAAGAGTTATCTAATCTTTTATTTGTAATTTGTGGCGGTTAGATGGTATTGAAGGATTGAGTGTTGGGAAAAGGAGGATGAGATACCAGAGGATATGGGGGCGTGGTAGCTCAGTTGGTATAGGTGCAGGCTGCAAGCCGAGAGGTTCTCGGTTCGAATCCCACCTGCGGCAACCGCGTTGTGTCCTTGGGCAAGACACATCACCCCCATTGCCTCCGTGGGGGCATGGTGACGTTGTGTACTAAGGCGTACTGCACGTCGATGGTGCACCTGTCTTCAGCCAATGCTAACCCTGCTTGTGTGGACTTAGTATGTTGGGGAGCTGACACTTGCTCGCAGTTGCTCGGTGGTTCTCTCCGGGTACTCAGGCTTCCTCCACCCATAAAACTGTCGAGGTCATGATTAGCCATTGTGCAGAAATATGTGACCTTAAACACCAATAAATAAATAAATATTCAATAAATAAATAAATATTAGAGGATATGGCCAAAAGATGACATGGTCGGGGCACGCTGGGTTGTCGCATTTGGAGTTAGGATGGGAATAAGTATTCAAGGCTTTATCAGTTAATGACTTTTTTTACATTGGATCTACTATATTGCTTGATTAGTGGTTCTATACCAGGCATTTTAAAGTACCGCCAGTACCAACATAACCGGTACTGGGACTGGTCAGAGCCAGTCCCGCCGAAACTGGTACTGGTACCTGGACAAATCGGCAATTGGGTGACATATCATAATCAGATGGGAGAAATTAGCATTCAAACTGCCCCAGTCCCCAAGATCGCAAAGACAAACATGGCATCGTACAATTATTCTGTGGTGACATCAAAGTAATCATAAAGCACGAAAATCGTGCTTTATGATTACTTTGATGTCGCCACAGAATAATTCCTTTGAAGTAGCTGATGATGGCACTTTCATTGTCTTTGATGCCACATTTGAAATGTCAAAATGGTCGACCTTATTGGGGTCGTTGTGCAGACAAGCATGCATCTTTAGCGTGTTTTGATATGTTTATTCACATATAAGTTGAAAGTATGTCGTGCAGGTGTGCCATACACAATTATCAGTCTGTTTTCCCTCGTCAGGAATTTCCACATAAAATAATTTTTTCCCAATACCGGCAGGACAAAACCTTCAGTACCAGTACCGGTTGGAGCATGAGGGAACTGGCAGTACTGGTACAGGTACTGGTTTGACATGCCTGATCTATACTATTCCAGGTTCTTGGGAAGGAGTACAATGGTAGTTTAGAAGAGAACTGTGTTCTTGGTTTGTGAGTTTCTAATTTACCGGTTTGCCTTGCATTCATTCCTGAGGAGTTTCTATATACTTGAAAGGTATCATCCAATGACATGGGAAGTTTTTTAACACTTTACCTAACATGAAAAGCAAAGGACACTTACAAAAAAAATTCTTGAATTACTAATTTTTTTCATTTTTTGTCTCAAGAACATAGGTTATGACCTCTTATTGGAAGGAGCTTGACAAGCTCACTTGATGGAATGACACCATACTTGGTATGCAAGTGTATCTTCATGGTGTCCACACCCTCTCAATAGTGCATGTCATTCGGATAATTTCTGTCACATTTATGGACTTGTCACCAACAAGGTTTTTTGTCACCAATGAGTTTTTTGTCACCAACAAGTTTAAAAAACACCATAACTCCTAAAATACTTGATGGAATGACATCATACTTGGTATGCAAGTGTATCTTCATGATGTCCACCCCTCTCAATAGTGCATGTCATTCGGATAATTTCTGTCACATTTATGGACTTGTCACCAACGAGTTTTTTTGTCACCAACGAGTTTAAAAAACACCATAACTCCTAAAATACATGATGGAATGACACCATACTTGGTATGCAAGTGTATATTCATGATGTCTACACCCTCCCAATAGTGTATGTCATTCAGATAATTTCTGTCACATTTATGGACTTGTCACCAACAAGTTTTTTTTGTCACCACTGAGTTTTAAAACATTGGTGTTGCACGTATCATCGCAGCTTCGGCACTGTGACAGTGCGCTCTAGTTGTGAATAGTGCTGGCCGGTTTTGTCTGTTACATTGGGTAAAGGGTTAATCCAATCGTGCATAAAGAGTGAGACATGAAGGTTGTAGAGATCATTGAATTTTAGTGGCTCAGTGGTTAGTGCATTGAATTTCAAACCAGAAGTTACATGCTTCAATCCTGACCAGTGGAATCTGCATTGTGTACCTGGGCAAGGCACTTAACCCTTTACCCAACGCAGACGATACCAAAATTTATTATTTTAAATATCATTTTTTGAAATTTTTCAAAAAATTTCAACAAAACCATATCATGTGACCCCTCATTGGAACGAGCTCATTCCAAAGAGGGGTCACATGATATGGTTTTGTTGAAATTTTTTGAAAAATAATATTTTTTTAACTGCTGAATTTGGATATTATGCGGGTAGATGCGGGCGATTTGTTGGGTAATCCTGATTGCCCACATGGGGGCATGATGACACTGTGTGCTAGGACATATTGCAATGTCACTGGTACATTTGCCTTCAACCAGTGTTAACCTTGCTTGTGCAGAGTTGATACGTTAGGGAATCTGTCAGTTGCTTGCCACTACTGGATGGTTCTCTCCATGTTCTCCAGCTTCCTCCACCAGTAAAACTGTCTGACACAAGGTTACCCTGGCAGTCGAGAGTGTTGGTAAACCCCAATTAAAAAATAAATTCATAAATCACTAGTTTTGCATGTTGCATACTATACGTCCTCTAAAATCACCAACACTGGTGTAAACGATTGACCGGAGATGACATTATATCCATGTTGTGGGCACGATTAGCCATTGAGCAGATATATGTAACCTGAAGACCAATATGTAAATAAATCTGGCCAATTTGGGCTGGACACTGACCATGTCTGGACACTAATTTGTAGCCCTTTGATATCCTCTGTGTATCCATAATCCATTTTTACTATGCCCCTTCCACATTGATGCAAAGGGATAAGTATTTACAGCTCATCGTCCCATGTACACACATACAGAGTGTCTGTACTCATTCTGCATAAATATAGAATAAACGTCTAATGTTTTCAAGTAAAAAATTCATTCTTATGAGTAGGATTAAGAAAGAAACTGACTCGCCTCTGGCGAATCAGTTTCATTCTTAATTCTACAAGTAGAATAAATTTTTTACTTGAAAACACTATACGTTTATTTTGTTTATCCCATAAATCTTCTACAGCGGCAAAATCGTGCTACAATTCGCTTCCAAACACAGCGAGAAATGAGGAGCGCATTGGTCCAATTCGATCGACCAGCAAAATTGGCAAAAATAAACAAGGCGCAGTAATACATTTCTGTCTAAAAATAATTCCCCTACAAACTTGAGCTAAACTTGCAAAAATTCTTTATTATATGAGCAGTGGGTGGTGTTTTCTACTGGCATTGTGTAATACTTTCAAAAAGATTTAAAGAAATCAACAATCGAACTATTAATTATGCTAGACAAATGTGGTAGAGGCCAGAGGTCAACAAGTCCGTCGCTACTAGGGGAATAAATTCTTTCAGTGTTAAACCTATGGGGAAAATTTATCACCCCAACTGCTGGCAGCTGCTCGTCGTTGCTCGGTGGTTCTCTCCGGGTACTCCGGCTTCCTCCACCCGTAAAACTGTCACGGTCATGATTAGCCATTGTGCATAAATATGTGACCTTAAACATCAATAAATAAATAAATAAATCACCCCAACTAGGTGAATGAAGCAAAAATTTATCCAAGGCCTTTATTGTTCAAATAAACGGACATTTATGGGTAACTTTAATTATACCCCTGCAACAAGTTGGATGGAGGGAGGTATACTGGAATCATCTTGTCCATCTGTCCATCCATACATCCATCTATCCGTCCGTGTTTACATTTGTAACAATCTATTAGTTGAAAATCCCCGTGGGAACCCTGGGAACTGAAGCCGTACCTGTTCACTGTGGTAAACAGGATCTGTGGTAAAATAGGACCCATTCACCAATGCTTGGGAGGTGCAAACCCTCTCTAAAATTGACAACATGGCTTATTAATGCTCACCCCTGGTCTCGAGTTGATACTCATGTTGTGGTCATGATTAGCCATTGTGCAAAAATATATGACCTTCAACACCAATAAATAAATAAATTAATTGAAAATAGAATATGTTTTCATTTTTGGAATTCATTTTAAAAAATTTCCACAATCCAGGATAGAAGTATTTCCATTAGATCCTTGTATCCTTGTATCCTGCACCCTATGTAATGCGTAACCAACTAACCATGTGCAGCTTTTGTCAGTGTATATATTTTCATGTTGTGTGTTTATTTAAACCGTTCATTCCCACTAGACCAATTCCCTGTAGACCAACTCCCACGAGGCCAATTCGCAAAAGACCAATTCCCCTTAGACCAACTGATGTGTTCTACTTTAAAAATAATTCTATATCAATATTAATATAAATATTTATAAATGTATTAATGTTACTGATATTCAAGCCTGTAAATAAGCAGGTTGTCATTTGCAGAATGAGGTCCCCAGAGGGGGAATTTGCTGATGCTATCCCATACAGTGGGCCAGTTTATCCTCTGGGTACCTCTTTCTGATTATGTTTGAGACATTGATTCAGACTGAGGTTCACAGAGGGTAAATTTAGAGGGACCTCATTTTTCAGATGATAGTCTGATCATTTTCTGGGCAGATTTTTATAAATAATTGTTTTCCTAATTATCCTTAATCAACCCTTAATCAGAAACACTATGTAGTTGGTCTAAGGGGTATTGGTTTGGTGGGAAGCCACCCACTATACAACCTTGGTGTAAATCTCATCTCAAGCAAATCTTTACCCAACATAATGGCTAAAATCAGCCAGTACAGTGGAACCCTGTTAATTGAATAGCCACTTTGTCAGTGCAAATTATTCAATTAACAGGAGTATTCAATTAACAGGGATGTGTCACTTTCCTATACTCTGCACATAAATTTAGCATTTATTCTATTATATCTTGTTTGACAGAGCTCCATGAGCTCTGTCAAACAAGATATAATAGATTAAATGCCTCTGTTTGATGTACTGAGGCCAAATAGGTCCAAAAACAAAGAAAAACTGGGGACAGTCAGGGTAATTTCTTGACAGGTTGCAAGATTTTTTATTCAATTAACAGGAGTTTACTCTGTGATCTATATTCAGGTCAAATTTGTACTGGAGGTATGGTAAATGATTTTGTGTTGGAAAATTATATTCAATTAACAGGGATATACAATCAAGAGATATCCAATTAAGTGGACCCCACTGTACTATTCTCATAAAGCATTCAAATTCAGCTTAAGTCCTCTCATTGTTTTTTAGTGGATTCCAAAGGGGTGCGGTGGCGTTGGGGTCACCAGTTCTTGTCAGATCACCGAAGTTAAGCAACATCGAGCCTGGTTAGCCCTTGGCTGGACGACCGTCTGAGTGATTGGACTCCCGTGTTGTGTCCTTGGGCAAGGCTCTTAACCCATATTGTCACATGGGGGCACAATGATGCCGTGTACTAAGGCGTACTGCATGTTGATGGTATGCATGTCTTCAACCAATCAAACCCTGTCTGTGCTGCAGTGTGGAGTTACAATGTTAGGGAGATGGGAGCTGCTCTTCGTTACTCGATGGTTCTCTCTGGCTTCCTCCAACGGTAAAGCTGTCACCGACACGATATGACTTTGGCTGTTAAAGTGTCATTGAGCCTTAATAATAAATAATAAGTGGCTTTCAAAAATGAAAACATACTCTATTTTCAATTAATCGCTTGTTTTGTATTCTAGTGTGGCTAAAATTTGGCAAAAAAACCCAACTTTATTTGGCTAATTTCTGTTATGTGGCTAGCCACATAAGGCCACACAAAGTAGATGTTCTGTTTCTCAGGCCAAGTTTTGTTAAATTACCTGCAGGCGGGCGGTTTTTTATTTTATATTTTATTTTTGTAATTATTTCTTTGCCATCAGAAGTTCATATTCTTAGTTTATTTTTGTTTTAGGCCTCATAATCTGCAGAATAGCAAGGGTGGGTCCCCGTGGGAACCCCGGGAAGTGAAGCAGTGCTTGTTTACTGTGGTAAACAAGCTTATTTTCACAGGTAAAATAGGACCCAGTCACTAATGCTTGGGGTGCGAGTCCTCTCAAATAGGCAACATGAGGTATAAACGATTGACTGACCTGACTTTATCTCCATGTTGTGGTCATTAGCCATTGTGCAAAAGTATGTGACCTTAAACACCAATAAATAAATAAATAGCAAGGGTGGTGGTGTATTTCATCCCTTGGGTGCAACAAGGCTTTGCAGTGCTAAAGCATTGCAAAGCCTTTTTGCACTCAAGGGACAAATTTATCAACTTTATTAACTTGTGTAAAAAATCGAGACATAAACCATTTAATTTTTATTTTTTCAAGTTTGCATTGGTAATAAAAAGAGAGCACGCGGCAGCCGAAAGGACTATGCGGGATGGCCTGAGAAACATATTTTTAATTTTATTAAGCCTAACAAAAGTTTTTTAGATGTCCAAAAATTATCTTTATTACTAAAGAAGACACGTGACAGCATATTCACATTGAAGTTTGGGAAAACGACCTCCAAATTTTTACACATCCATCCATTGGCAGTCACATAATTGATAGCCACATAAAAGTACAGAAGCCAATTAAAAATATAAGTCACATGGATATTCGACAGATAAACAGCCATTTGTCAGAAAAAAGAGCCACATAATTTGAGAAGCCACTTAAAAATATAAGTCACATGGATATTCAACACATAAACGGCCAATTGTTAGAAAAAAGAGCCACATAATTTGAGAAGCCACTTAAAAATATAAGTCACATGGATATTCGACACATAAACAGCCATTTGTTAGAAAAAAGAGCCACATAATTTGAGAAGCCACTTTAAAATATAAGTCACATGGATATTCGACACATAAAGAGCCATTTGTTAGAAAAAAGAGCCACATAATTTGAGAAGCCACTTAAAAATATTAGTCACATAACTATTGACAGCCAGATAATTTATAGCCACATATGTACCCTTCTGTTGTACATCTGTCTGACCATCCATAAACATTTTCTTCAATGCTTATTGGCCAATCCCTTTAGTTTGCATGTTCGCCGCCATGGGAACCTATGATTATTGTTCCAGTCAGACTATTTTTTCCATAGTTATGCCTCTTTTCGACATAGAATAATTTGCTGCTAGGTCTAAATTTGTCCAGATATTATCACTGATGTTTATGGACCAATTTCATCCAAACTTTGTACGCATGTCAGGGGTGTATCCTTTCGCCAATTCTTTTTGCATTGTGCATCAAAGGTTTGGGAGATGAACTCTTTGTGTACCGACGAGGGGGTAGCAGTTGGGTACTTGTAGATCCCGGGGCTATTTTTGCAGACGATATGGTGCTAGTGTCAGAAAGCGAAGAAGGGCTAGCGAAAATGCTGGGAATTGTTTGGAAATATGGGAACAAATGGGGACTCGAACTAAATGAAAGAACTAAAAAAAGTAAAGTTATACCCGTGGGCCCTAAAGTGGATCCCACTCGAAGGTGGAGAGTGGGGGAGTTCTGTATACCGGAAAGTAGCAGCAAACTCCTTAGCGTAGGAGAGACTGGTGACTACGAGTATTTGGGGGTAAATATGAACATCACATGAAGAGGCATCTACATAAACCACACAAATAAACTGATTCTAAGGGGGGGGGGGGGGGGGGGGGGGGGCGAATCCTTAACCAAATGAAACCTATAGGGAGAAACATTTTCAATAAGGTTTTCGTGGGGAAACCATTTGGGACGGAAGTGGTACCCCTAAACCAAACGGCTGTAAAGAGCCTGGGAACCCTGCAGAACGATGGATAACGGGGTCGAGTATTGCCGAAGAACTAGAAGCAATCAGGGGTGAGCTTGGGTGGAAGAGGATCAAGGACAGGATAGACTTATTGAAACTCGGTTATCTTAATTATTTGGTAAATCTCCCCGACAGCCGATGGTGTAAAGTAATGTTCCAGAGTATTTTTAGTCGAGTTGTGACGAAGTCAAACTCGACTTATAGTTTGGTGAATGGCGGGCGGGCGGGCGGGCGGGCGGGCGTAAACAATTGGTTTCCGGATGATAACTTGATAGTGGTTCAACTCACATTCATTAAACTTCATACATAGGTTGGTCTTGGTGGAAGGAAGAACCCTATTGATTTTGGACATGCTACGTCGAAGGTCAAGGTCACAGTGACCTTGAACATAGTAAATCTTAAACAATTGGTTTCCGGATGATAACTTGATAATGGTTCAACTCACATTCATGAAACTTCATAGGTAGATTGGCCTTGGTGAGGGGAAGAACCCTATTGATTTTGGACTCGCTACGTCAAAGGTCAAGGTCACAGTGACCTTTAACATAGTATATCGCAACAATTGGTTTCCGGATGATAACTTGATAGTGGTTCAACCTAGAGCCATGAAACTTCATAGGTGTGTTGGCCTTGGTGCGAGGAAGAACCCTATTGATCTTGGACTCACCAGGTCAAAGGTCAAGGTCACAGTGACCTTGAACATAGTATATCGCAACAATTGGTTTCCGGATGATAACTTGATAGTGGTTCAACCTAGAGTCATGAAACTTTATAGGTGTGTTGGCCTTGGTGCGAGGAAGAATCCTATTGATCTTGGACTCACCAGGTCAAAGGTCAAGGTCACAGTGACCTTGAACATAGTATATCGCAACAATTGGTTTCCGGATGATAACTTGATAGTGGTTCAACCTAGAGTCATGAAACTTCATAGGTATGTTGGCCTTGGTGCGAGGAAGAACCCTATTGATCTTGGACTCACCAGGTCAAAGGTCAAGGTCACAGTGACCTTGAACATAGTATATCGCAACAATTGGTTTCCGGATGATAACTTGATAGTGGTTCAACCTAGAGCCATGAAACTTTACAGGCGTGTTGGCCTTGGTGCGAGGAAGAACCCTATTGATGTTGGACTCACCAGGTCAAAGGTCAAGGTCACAGTGACCTTGAACATAGTATATCGCAACAATTGGTTTCCGGATGAGAACTTGATAGTGGTTCAACCTAGAGTCATGAAACCTCATAGGTGTGTTGGCCTTGGTGCGAGGAAGAACCCTATTGACCTTGGACTCGCCTGGTCAAAGGTCAAGGTCACAACTCGACATTGGATCTGTGATCCTGAGCGGCATTTTCAACTCTAATAAGAGACAGGGTGGATGGTCCAAATGAGGGAGCTAATAGAGAACTACTCATTTGAGGTCTAGGATCTAGACATAGGGGCAACCCAGGGTAAAAAAAAATTGTCACAGAAAGAGTCAAAGAGGATGGTAACCTTAATTGGCGAGAGGAGGTCGAATCTAAGAGGTCTTTGGGTGTCCTGCGTGATAAATAGAAGCCTCATTTTGAGGAGTACCTTGATGGCACCTTGGGGGTGGGGGGGGGGGGGCACTGTTGTTCACACTGAGGTCGCGGTCCCTGGAGCTGAGGAAAAAGAGTGCCAAATGTGTAATTTAGGCGTGATGGAGGCCCTGGAACACTCTTCTAGAATGCCCAAAATACCAATCTAAAAGAATAAGATTCACTGGGGGTATAATGGGGAAGTGGGATGGGAGAATAAAGGACACGTGGGTAGTGAGTGACTCCAAGGAGAGGGTTAATATGCTAATCGGAGAGATTGAGAAAATGGGACAAAGGAAGTCATCAAACCAGATAAACTCATTCCATCTCAGTTCAAATCGTAAATTGGTGTGTAATTTAAACAAATTTAGTCGGAACACCATCTGCTGCACGTGTAAAAAATCCAGAAAAAAATGAAGCGGCTTGCTAGACACTCCGTTGAAAAAACAATTACGAAATGGGCTACGTCATTTAAAATATTTCGCGTTGTGACGTCAGACGGTAACATTTGCTACTGGAGCAGTAAACATAAAGAAACTTTCCAATCAGATGGCGAGGATTTTACTCTTATTGGAACATAAGTCTATGGCCCTTAGTTTAAAAACTTCATTTCTTTTTTCCATTTTTGCTTGCTAACTTTGTGGTTTTTTGGTAGAGAGGCGTCCCTTTAATTGAAACTTGAATTGCCATAAAAAGTATTCAATTAACAGGAATATTTCGATCAACTTTGTTGTATTCCAGAGATAACCTGGGCATTTAATTTACATCCTGTTTGACAGAACTCAAAGAACTCTGTCAAACAAGAAATAATATATTTAGTGCCTGTATTGTCTGCACTGACACAAAATTCATCTCATCAGCAAGGGTATTTAGTGATATCAAGATAATTTCTAAAGTACAAGATTTTTTTTTTATTCAATTGCAATGTAACAGAAATTTTCACTTCAACATACATGCTATTAATAGGTGGAATTTGTTCTGAAGGTATGGCGAATGTGATTGTGTTTGGAAACCCAAATTCCATTAGTACACCCAACATGCCCCATCACTCCCCCGACTTTGCTTTGGTGTCTATTCTGCAGAAACTTGGATGAATGACTTGGTATTACTGGATCTTTCTATTTGGTTCAGTCCCTTCTTGGACAAGTTGAGCTGTGGTGTCATTTACACTTTCAATGGGGTCAGATTAAAGTTTGTTCAAATCGAGTCCCAGGGTTCGTACTTGGGCTTCTTATGGGAGGCCAAATTCTATTTTAACATAGTACAACATGAGGAAAATGTTTTAAAAATCTCCCTCAGATCCACTAGTCAAAGTCTGTGGATACATGATATAGAATATCATTAACTCTTGGAAGCAGGGAGTCGAGTTTTCTTGCCTGTGATGTAAAACGGCAGGTAATCTGGCTGTGACGGTTGGACTATCTTTGGGGTGGGGGAGAATTAAACACTGAACAGGTGCTTCTTGTCAAGTGTCGTGCTTTACTGTAAGTTTTTCGCGGTATATCATGTTCAATAAAATCATTCTCGTTCCCAGGCTTCTTAGAGTTAAGGGGAGCAGATTTTAAATCTGTGTAAATCAAGTACCCAGTAATATTTGGGCTGTGTAATATTCTTTAAAAATCTTCTTCAGAATCTTGTTATTATGTATTTAGTATCCTCAAGGAGGTCATACTCAGGTTTGCTAAAATCAAGTCTCTGGGTGCATTTTTGGGTTCGCCGTGGGAAGCCGAATTTCGTGCAATACGAGGAATATTCAAAAGAGGGGTGGTTGTCACCAATCCCTCTTCCCACTGCCCTCTCTTGCTAAACTGGATGCCACATGTTTGGCTACTGTTTGGACCGGGGAGAGAAAACGTTTCCCTTTTTTCAAACATATGATGCCTGGAGATGCATTTTAGAACCACTTCAAAATCGCTTTAGTACATGTTACAAATCCTCACTCACAAACACATCTTTCAAATGCATGTTACGAGAAGTCTGCCTGCTTGATTACCTTTATTTTTTGCTCACCTGAACGAACTTCAAGTAGAGCTTACTGATCACTTTCTGTCCATCATCATTGCCATTCTCCCATCCAGCATGAACTTTACCTTATTGACTTCTTCTCACAAACTATCAGACCAAATTTGGGGAGCATGTTCCACATCATAATATTATGTCAATTCAAATGTGTTAAATAAAACTGACACATCCACAGGGGGAAGCACGAGGGGCATAACTCGGATAGCACCCGACAAATAATTAGAAATTTTAAAAAATCTTCTCCAAAACCACCAGTCAGCATCTTTTGTTTATTGGTATACAACATCCTGGTGGGGGTGGGAGGGGGGGCAGATTCAAGTTCTTTCAAATCAAGTCTCTGGGTTTATATCTGACCTCCCTTTGGGAGATCAAAGTTTAACTGAGTACAATATGAGAGAAAGTCTTTAAAATCTTCAGATCCACCCGCCAAAATCATTTGATATTTTGTATGCAGCATCCTTATGGCTGTAGGTTTAATATTTGGGACTTTTAATGTGAGCCCAACTTTTAACTTGGTCTTCATATCCACCAGTCAGAATCTGTGGCTATTTGCTATTCAGCTTTCCAGGAGGGGTGTAGATTTAAGTTGGTTCAAATCAGGTCCATATTTAGTCTCCTCATGAGAGCCCAAATTTTAACTTACTGCGATATGAGAAGTATTCTTTAAAAATCTTCTCTATATCCATCTGTTAGAATCTTTTTGAAATTTGGTATACAACATCTTAGAGGGGTCAGATTCCATTTTGTTCAAATCTAGTTCCTGGAGTAACAAATTTTAACTTAGTGCAATATGGGGAATATTCTTTAAAATTCTTCTTCCTCAGATTCACAAGTAAGAATCCTTTGATATTTGGGATACAGCATCCTTGTGTGGTCAGATTCAAGTTTGTTCAAATCAAGTACCTGGATTCATATTTGGGCTCGCCATGGACCCCCAAATCTTAAATTAGTAAAATATGAGGAATATTCTTCAAACATCTTCACATCCACCCGGCAGAATCATTTCATATTTCGTACACAATATCCCAACGGGATCCGATTCAGTTTGTTCAAATCACATCCATGGGACCATATTTGGGTTTCTTTTGCAAGACCAGTTTTATCTTCAGTGCAACCTTTGAAAAACCCTTATTCATATCCACCAGTCACAATCTTTTAGTATTTGTCATTCAGCGTTAACTTAAATCCTTCTTTTACCCTTTACCTAACAAGAAATGCAGACGACACTTGCAAAAAACAAATTCTTGAAAAACTATTTTTTCTGTTTCCAAAACATAGGTTATGACCGCTCATTGGAACGAGCTCGACGAGCGCGTCCCAATGAGGGGTCATAACCTATGTTTTGGGGACACAAAATGAAAATATAATGAAAATTTATTGCCGATTCTTGAGAATAGCGCTGGCCTTTTTGGCCGTTTTTTGGCGGTTACGTTGGGTAAAGGGTTAAACAAATTTCTCGGGTGAGCGATTATGCCCCTGGTGCCTCTTATTTTTATAAACGGAGATGTCTCTTCGAAGTTCCAAGTACAAATGTTTGAAGTCTCGTACCACTACACCCACACTACCGTTCTACTACTGACTACCAGGTCTGGCATCCGTTCCTCCTACACCCAATTCTGTTTTGTTTATACCATCAATTTTGTGTGCTACAAGGAAACTGAAACGACTAACCCTTTTGTAACACGACTAGACGATACTTGCCAGAAAGGTTCTTGAATAAAAGAAAATCTTCTTTTGCCCACAAAACATAGCACAGCTTAGATGACCTTCTTCTGTTTTGGAATCGAAATTTTAACACCTTATGTATTGGCACATTGCATAGAGATAGTGTTGTGTCTCTGGAGGAGGCTTTGCAAAAGATCGTGTTATTTTGGGCAGGGCCGTAACTATCCTTTTTTGAGGGGAGGGGGGGGGGGGTATAGAACATTGGTGCACGACGGTTCGGTTACATGGCAGGGAATTTATTAGAATTTTATGACAGTGCTAACCATTACACCACAGGTCATGGTCATAAAAATAATTTATTATTACTCGCTCTCTCCCTGGATGTGGAACTATACCGATATAGTGAGTCGGGCTTTATTACACTTTATGATCTGTGTATATTTATACCAGCCGCAAACAAAGTTTGGGAGGGGGGGGGTATATAGGAATCACCCTGTCCGTCCGTCTGTCCGTCTGTCCATCCTTATAAACGCAACTCCTCCTAAACCGTTTGAAGAATTTTCATGAAACTTTACACAATGGAAGAACTCCATATGAAAATGTGCATGAAGCAATATAATTCCGTTCTGACAGGCGCGGGGTGGGGGGGGGGGGGGGTATCACTTTGAGAGCTTGCTCACAGTACCTCTAGTTTTGTCTGGCAAGCAAGAGATTTTCCTCAACTACATACTCCAGACCGTGTATATTTTCGTTGCTCAAGCAAGGAGTCTGCTCAATTTGCTATTTCATAATATCTTTCCCATCATCTGTCTGACGAAACCCTGCATCGGGATATTTTTATTTATTCTTTTGTGGTGGGGGAAGGGGCAGTGGGGCACCCCCACCCCAAAGGCTACATCACTGATCTTTTTTCAACAGTAATGTTATTTCCTTTAGGATGAAATAGGGCTTGGCGAACAGGCTCAGCCTATACAAACGCCCCTGTCCCCGTCCCAGACCACTAAATATTCCATTCTGATCTTTTTCAGCTGTCACCATTTACCAGATTGGGCTGCCTTCACCAACTCAGCTAAATCATTAAAAATTCAAAGCCTAAAAATAACAAAAACTGGGTACAGGACACAGGAAGTTTGCAAGCTGCCATCCACAATGTAATCACATATTTTTGTCTATTGACTAATTCTTTTTTAGCAGGTATACGGAGATGCCTTCTTTTTGATCACCAGCACCCCAATAACCGCTATGGAAAACTGGAACCGATATGGAACATAGTAAGCGCTATATATATGGACTCTGAACATCCTCCGCTCCATCCCTAGAAGTGGTCATCCACCTCCAGGGGTCCTGCGCCGCACTTTTACCAATTTTTTGTAAAGCTCCCGGTGAGCGCATTTTGACCCGGCCAAATAATTTCCAATGCAGGACTGCCCCCGAACCAGGGAAGTTCGGGTCTTTCTATGGGTGGTCCCCGAAAAGGGCCGTTATTGTTTTTTATTCACGAGCCAACGATACACTCAATTGAAATCCAGGAAACGAACCAACTCCAGTTTCCATCAACCGCCTGAGGCAGACTAAACTTGCCAATGATGGTCCTCCGCCACATCATGACCATCATTCGAAGTGGCAGACTTTACTTGCCCGAAAATACCATCACAGCACCCTCGGGGAGAGGTAGCACCTTTTTGAGAGGACCCCATCTCGCTGTTGTCCTCACCCGAGGGTTCAGTCAACGACCATTACAAAGACAAGCCAACACTCTTCTGATCATCTGGCCCGGGACATCTGCCGAGTACCGGATCATTTTCCTGCTTCAACACGCCTAGACATGTAGCTATAAGATCTTATACAGTTAAAGAGGGTCGAAAGGGGCTTGCCCCACGGCGTCCCTGCGCGCCTTCGGCGCGTGAAACCATTTCATCTTCAACAGCTCAGAAAGATACAGCTGATGATGTGTAGGACACCTAGTACCATGCAGGCGAGTTGCAACCATTGCCACGTGCAACTGCCAGAGTTTTCGGCTTAGCCCAGGCCAAAGCCAAACTGTACTTCCAAATAATATGTTAGTTGTGGGTGTTTGTGTCCATTTGTGCTTACGGTACAACCAACAGAACATAATAATTTATTATGAGTTATCCGTCTTCCAAAGTTGCAGTCGGAAATGATACAATCTACGAACGCTGTCGGGTCGTTTCGCCCCAATTCAAACAATCGCCCCGGCTTGTTTCGTCCCGGGTCATTTCGCCCCATATATTGGGGCGAAACGACTCGGGTATGAGGAGCAAAACGACGTTGATTTTATTCATTTTTTAAAATTGTTTTAAAGTACTTTTCACCACCAATTAACATTAAAATGAATAAGGAATAAGTGACTGATGACATCAGTTACTTATTCCTTATTCGACATTCGAAAAAAAAAATATCAACCGATTTTTTGGCACTTTATGTGTGCCATGTCGCCGGGCAAGAGCAGCATCCTCGGAAAGGAAAGAACAAATACCACTCATATATGCGGAAATTGCAGCGCTGGGGGAACTCTCCGCAAATCAGCATATGGATATTGATAGTGAGGCTCCAGAAACAGGACTTACAGAATTTGAAAGAAGAGACACGGAGATTCCTGAATCATTTGATGAGACTTAAAGTCAAGGCTCGTCAATGGCCACACCCATTTTTTTGAAATTTCGCTGTCTGATTTGGGGCGAAAGTACCCACCTCCGCCTGGGGGCGAAACGACTCGGGGTGAATGACCCGGTTTGAAACGACTCGGGGACGAACGGGAATTGGGGCGAAACGACCCGGACCCTACGAACAGTCGCTCAGGACTGAGAAAATTATTTCTGTTTGAAAAACTACTCACGTATTTTATTTAGTTGATGCATTGCCGTCAGATCTTCTAGCCCCATCCATCACTGTAGGGAAGCACATACCGTCTTATTGGGGAAATCCTGGCGCCACCCCTGATTCGGATTCGGCAAACTATCGCTATCGAAGCTGACATTTTGACAACAAAATTATTTCTTCCCACAATTCGGTTTTTATTGCTTGTTTTTAACTATTTTGTGTTAAAGTAGCCGCGGTGAGTCAGTATTTAATGGTATCTCCCCTTTCTTCCCCATACACATAAATTGTTATTCTCCTAGTCATCCAAACTCCACAGTTCATAAACTGTATTGGTGGGGCGAACATTCAAAGAGCGGATGAGAACGTAATATAACCTGTGTTCCAAAAGTAAAATTTTCAGTCGATGGATCACTGAAACTGTTTTTGGAGGTCGTTATGGCTCTGCACCCACAATCTACTCTGTGACCATCTGTGGTATCTAATGCCTAGATCTCAACTGGCTAACTAATTGAAAATCCACAATCCGTTCATGATAATCCACACAGCTATCTGTGCTATTTGTAGGCTGTGGTGTAAACATCTGAATCGATAGACGAATTACCGAAAACAACCTGAGCAGTACAATAAAACAAAGTACAAGAATGCAGTCAGCTCGTGACCTGCGGCGCATCTTATTGCTTTCGCAAGGAGATCTCCAAGTAGAAGAGCTGGGTCCTATTTAACGAACACAAACGAACATAAACGAACAGAAGAGAAAATAATAGGAAATACAAGTTAAAAAAAAATGATTGAGGGTGCATATGCAGGTATATGTGGGTACATATATTATTCGTTTGTAAAATTTTATTCACTTCTGATGAGTATTTTGATGATTAATAAAGTTTATAAAATGTACGACGCCACGAAATTGTTGTGTTCGTTAAGTAGTAGCCTGCTTGAAGCTGTCGACAAGATGCGACAAAGGTGTGAAATCAATTAGCTGTCTATGTGAGGAAGAATGTCGCTGAGGAAAACAGCGAAATTCAGGTTTAAGAGGATGGCAAGCGCCAATTTTAATCGTGTGTAAAATTGCATCCACGTCTGATGAGTATTTTAGTGATAAATAGAGATTATAGCCATTATTTGGATTGACAAACATGCATCAAACTCTCGCTTTGGATTCCGAGGACGCATCACGGCGAGTCGGGGACAAACCGTGATCTACCCTTAGAAAGTGGAGCAAGACCCAGATACATGTAGCATATTGTACACCCACATAATGATAATAATCTAAAGATCTTAAAATATCTTGGGGATAAGTCATTAAAGTCCAGTTTAAGCTTTCCTGAACACTTTCCCCGAACAAGCTCACCCTCCACCAACGCGGGCTCCCACTAACGAGAGAGGACAACCAGGCACGTAGCCAGGAAAAAGTTTCCAGGGGGGGGGGGGGGGATAACTGGCGTGGGTGGGGGTTACAGCCATCAGATGCGCAAAAGGTGGGGGTCCTTCCCCAGGAATTTTTTTTTTTTTGGGGGGGGGGGGGGGGGGGCGGGTATGGAGAAAATTTCCCAGGAAAATTTTAAAATCTAAGTCTAACTCCTGGCAGGAAACATTTGGAAGGGGGTACAGCTACATTTTGGGGAGGGGGCTCCTGCCCCCTGTGGCACTGACAAATCCCAGGACTCCTCCACCCACAGACTATCACCAACGGGCCCCATCCACCCCCGGTTCTTTCCAGGAAACGCGTTCCGTGATACAGTAGGCCTAACCGCTTCACGATAAATGTTAGCCCAATAATATTAGCCTTCGCCTGTGCTCCAAATTTATTATTATTATTTTTTTTAATATGTCGCACCGGTGCGGCATATTAAAAAATAAAATGAAAGTGTCAGTGACACTGTAGCTCAACTTGTCAAGACAAAGACATGTACATGTATAGTATGTGACACAGCAATGACAAACATCTAGGTAATGGCCTGATAACAAAGGTACATATAAAGTATTGTAACGATCTGTACATAAATACTGACCGTTGCCTGTAACAAATGTATATAGGTAAAGTATTGTAAAGGTGGGTGACAGTCAGATGCTAAACTAGAAAAGAAATCTTGGAGTCCCAGAGTGGGTCTGAATGAACCCCAAAATATTTGTTCTCAAAGCACAGTGATAACAAAGGCACCCCAAAATACACTCATTCCTGTCCCAAGGTGAAAACAAAGGTACCCAAGAAGTTTTGTGAAGATCAGTTCACAAATATGAGCTGCCCCCCCCCCCCCCTCCCCTGCCCCAGATCATTTCAGAACCTGGACATTTTGTAATCGGGTCAGTTCATAACCTGGCCATATTACAACCAATAAACTGATTTAAATAAATGCTATGTTTTATTAAATTTTCAGAGTACTCAACCTTTTTATGAGCTTGGGTTAATTTGTAGTGATTACCCGAGTTTGGTTTAGTGTGCGTGTATGTACATGTTAATTGGGGAATTGCAACCATACCTTTCCCTATCTTAACCATCCCCACTATTTGACTCAAACTGTCACTCAGACGCGTCCCTTGAACTGTCTCCAAACAAATTTTACTACGTTTTGATGTGGTTGTCCACAATATTCTCTCCTGCCACAGCATCAGTATGAAAATTTAATTTTAAAGTTGTAAAAATGAGTTACTTGTGAATTTAATCAGAGAATATGTGCACATTTAAATCTGATTTTATCCATTTTTGAAGAAATCAGTTTCAGAGAATATCAAATGTCAGAAGAATATAACAAACAATAATATAATTTAAAAAAAATATTTAAAAAGGCTAAAAAAAGCCCCCATGGGAACCTGGGAAGTGATTGTTTACTATGGTAAACAGCCTCCGTTTTACTTGTAGATTTGGACCCAGTAACCAATGCTTGGGGTGGAAGTCCTGTAAAATGGGAAATGAACGATTGGCTGAACTTGACTTTATATCCTTGTTACAGTCACAATTAGCTATTGTGCAAAAATATGTGACCTTGAATACCAATAAATAAATAAATATATAAAATAAATATATTTTTCATCATCCAAAATGTTTTTCAAGGAAAATTAGAGACCAACCTACATTGCAATGTCTGACTGAAATCATTGTCTACAATAAAGAAAAGGAGGGTGGGGGGATCTTCAGTAAAAAAAGCTAAACAGACATCAAGTTGAAAAAATTAAACCTCTTGAGAGAGGAAAACTATTCCTCTCCTCAAGGAATCGACACTCTTGGTAGTACCCTGGTCAAAGTTTTAAATAAATACATGGACGTCAATCTACCTGACATCTACAAAGATGTTAGTAGAATCAGTCCTGGTAATTCAGTTTTGTTTCCTCGGTCCAAAAAATGCTGTGGAAAACTGGTGCTTCTATGGCAATTGCCTGGAAGCCTGTTCGATAATGACGATTGTGTAAAACTCATCGAGGACAGGGCATAGTCTCAGTTACTATGTATATGTAATAAGCGGTGAAGTGAAAACTTAAAGTAACTTTAACATGCGAAAGTAGTTGGAGATACATGTGTATATAATCACAATCAATGTGCAGAATCTTTCACTCCATTAGATCATGCCAATATCAGGAACCATGTGAATCTTGAGAAAAAACCTAGGACATACTAAGCAGGCAACTTGCTCAATATGAATTGTATGAGTGAAAATAAGATGTAGCATAACCACAAACTAAGTATCTCACTGTGTCTGTGCTGATAACACCAAAATCTGACATCATTTTCTGAAAAGCTCTCTAAGAGCTTTCCAGAAACTGATGTCAGATTCTAGTGTTATCAACATAGAAGAAGCAGAACACATAGTTTCTAATGGTATGCTTCAACTTGTACTGTAAATTGTAAGATTAGTAATACAGTGTGTAGTGCAAACCATATGAGTTGATTCCGTGTGTAACCTGGAAGTGGTGGAATTTCTGCCACCACAAGGCTTTCTGAAGAAGACATCCAAGGTAGTATTTTTGCTGTGGATATTTTTAGTTTCCTCTGCAGGGGGCGCGGTGGCATAGTAGGTAGAGGTGCAGACTGCAAGCCGAGAGGTCCTCAGTTCGAATCCTACCTGCGGCAACCGTGTTGTGTCCTTGGGCAAGACACTTCACCCCCATTGCCCACTTGGGGGCATGGTGGCGTTGTATACTAAGACGTACTGTGTGTCGATTGTGCACTTGTCTTCAACCAATGCTAACCCTACTTGTGTGGAGTTAGTATGTTGGGGAGCTGACAGTTGCTCGCCGTTGCTCGGTGGTTCTCTCCGGGTACTCTGGTTTCCTCCACCCGTAAAACTGTCATGGTCATGATTAGCCATTGTGCATAAATATGTGACCTTAAACACCAATAAATAAATAAATAATTTTCCTCGGCACTGCTGATGGCAGAGGTTGAATTACTAGGGCTGGTAGAATGGAGTTCATACTATTCATGTTTAATGATGTCACATTCTCTTATGGAAGTCGTCATCAATAGGGCTTAAAAACTGTCATAACTAAACCCAAATCACCTAAATATTTAAGCCCATAAGGTCAAACTCCTCAACTGGAACTTAAAAATGTGAACCAAAAGAAAACAATAATTGGAGCTGGCGATTTTTTTGTTTTCCGGTTCTAGTTTTTGCGGCAAACTGGAAAACTAAACAGCAAGACCCACAAAAAAGGACCAAACAATTTTACTATGCATATAAAATAACCAACCTATCTTACTAGGAGGGAACTGGTCTGTTGGTCCCTTTGGACTCTTGTCACTTATTCTATCTAACAAAGGTTCGAATATGTGGTGGGGTGCGGTGGCATTGCAGTAACCAGTTCTCGCCAGGTCTCAAAGGTAAGCAATGTCGAGCCCGATTAGTCCTTGGATGGGTAACCGTCTGAGCAATCGATTGAGACTCCCAAGTTATGTCCTTGGGCAAGGCACTTGACCCTGATTGTCCACATGGAGGCACGATGACGCCATGTACTAAAGCGTATTACACATCGATGGTTCGCATGTCTCCAACCAGTCTAACCATGCCTGTGCTGCAATGCGGAGTTATGATGTTGGGGAGCAGGCAGCTGCTCATTATTGCTTGGTGGTGCTCTCTGGGTACTCCGGCTTCCTCCACCCGTAAAACTGTCAACGACCTGATATGACCTTGGCTGTTAAAGTGTCATTAAACCTTAATAAATAAATAAATATGTGGTGGTGTTTATATTGTCACATTTTCTCCCATATTGATTCATCCATGGGATAAAATGTGCCAATAATAACACAATATTGATTAGATGAACTTTTAATTCATTTGTTACCCTAATTTCTGGGGGGGGGGGGGGGGGGGGGTTGACTCATTTGCCTAGGACCCCTAAGAATAACCGAACTGATGTTACCTGTAGGCTCAACCAATGGAGATATTTACTGACAGGGCCTTTTGTAGCAGTCCTGGTAATTCATCCTTGTTTCCTCAGCAAAAAAATTGCTGTGGAAAACTGGTGCTTCTACGGCAATTGCTGTGAAGCCTGTTTGATTGTGTAAAAATCATCAGGGGGCAGGGCATAGTCTCAATAGCCACGTATATGTAGTATGCAGTGAAGTGAAAACTTTCAAGTAACTTTAACATGTGAAAGCAGTTCGAGCTACACGTGTATATAATCACAATCAATGTGCAGAATCTTTCACTCAATTGGATCATTCCAATATCATGAACCATTTGAATGCTGAGAAAAATCTTGGAAGTAAGCTGGCTGCTTGCTCAATATGTATAGTATGAGTGAAAATAAGATGCAGCATAACCAAAAACTATGTATGTCACTGTTTCCATGTTGATAACACTAGAATCTGACATCAGTTTCTGGAAAGCTCTGTAAGAAACTGATGTCATATTCTGGTGTTATCAACATAGAAGAAACAGAACACATAGTTTCTAGTGGTTATGCTGCAACTTGTACTGTAAATTGTAAGATTAACAATACAGCGTAGTTCAAACCACATGGTTTGATTCCTTGTGTAACCTGGAAGTTGTGCAATTTCTGCCACCACAAAGCTTTCTGAAGAAGCCATCCTCAGTCGGCAGTATTTTTGCTGTGGATATTTTTTGTTTCATCAGCATTTTCCTCGGCATTACCAGTGCTGGAAATGAACAAAATTGACGGGTGCAGTTTTAAGCTCCCGCAAAATCAGAGACGAGAGTAATTTGCCTCTGTAAAATGTTTTTATATGAATTTTCGAGGGAATACTGTCACCAAACACTAGAGACCTTAACCCTTTGAACCTGAGTGGCTGATTTTCCAGCCAGGAGCATGATACGTCATAACATTATTAAAGAGGATGGCTGTTCAGTAAATGTGTGGGGTAGACCTATCAATATTTTCAATGTGCAGCCCCGAGGCTGCACGTTTGAAAATATTGATTGGTCTCCCCCAAATAATGAATATGGACTCTTCTAATTGCTGTCATTGAACTGCATGGCAGACACCACTAGTGTTCAAAGGGTTAAATGTATAAGGAATTGCATAATTATGACAGTAACTTGCCACTGGCCACAGTGTGTTGCTTTCTCAAAACAACACACATTAAAATGCCTGCACAGTATATTAGGGCTCCACAATATTTTTCAACGAGTGCATTTTTTAGCTCCCGTAAAATAGAAATCACGGGTGCTGATGGGAGCAATTGCACTCGCACCCGTCTCATTTCCAGGACTGCACTACTGATTACTGAGGGTGAATTACCAGGGCTGTTGAGGTGAGTTGAGTCAAACAAACTGTTGCAGATTTTTTCCAAGTTAAGGAGCATGATGTGTTATTTAAGATATGTCCTTAGCACATAGAACTGAACCGAAACCAAAGTTTTTTCCTGAAACCAAACCAAAACCGAATTTGAAAAATTAAAACCTCCCAGCTCTACCAGTAATGTAAACATACCCATACTTTACCCTGCCTTTTAGAGTTATAACTAAGCAATATGAGTATTTTACACTTCTGATTTCCACATTTTTTTAGCGTGGTGAGAAAGAACAAGTAAGTCTATGATCAAGTCTGGAAATGAGCAGACTGTCATCTGCAGAATGAGGTCCCCAGAGGGTAAGTTTGGTGATGCTATCCTCCACAGCAGTGTAGCATCACTAAATTTACCCCTCTGTGAACCTCAATCTGAATCAAGATCTCATGTCTGAACAGAAAGAGGTACCCAGAGGATAAATTACGTGATTGTAGACCACTGTATGTGATAGCATCAGCAAATTCACCCTCTGGGAACCTTATTTAGCAGATGCCAGATTGCTTATTTCCAGACTTGACTACAATACAAATTTCAGCAAACATGGATTTTGTTGAAAAAGAATGTGTAAAAACTGTTATCTCCGTGACTGCCAATGGAAACTGCCCATTCCCACTCAGGCCTTTAAATTCATTTATTTTGGGCACACCCCTTTGCCCTAATTTGGACATTAAAACCAGAAATAACAGCCTTATCCTGTTATGTTTTATTACCATGCCATTCTTTGTGTTTTTATGGCCATATTATGATTGAATTTATTCTCAAATGTAGAAGAGGCACAGAGAATTTATATATTTTTCTTGATGTCCTCCTCCTTCTCTAATTTGGGCACACCTGTAAACGGTGTGAAATTGGGGTAATCTGAAGGCCTGCCACTGTCCATTTGAATTCATTTATGCCTACCAAGACTAGAGGTCTGAAAGATTTTCTGCCGAGTCTGCAAATTTTTTTTACATTTTTGTATGGAGTGAGGGCCAGAGAAGTCCAGCTGATACACTCTCTGTCTGCATGTATCAGTCCTAGAATTGAGACGGGTGCGAGTGCAATAGCTCCCGTCAGCACCCGTGTTTTCTATTTTACGGGAGCTAAAAAATGCACTGGTTGAAATATATTGTGGAGCACTAATATACTGTGAGGGCAAATAAATGTGTGTTGCTTTGTGAAAGCAGCACTCGGTGGCCAGTGGCAAGTTACTGTCATAATTCAGCAATTCCTTATTCATTTATTCTTTTGAACACTAGTGGTATCTGCCATGTCAGTTCAATGACAACAATTAGAAGAGTCAATATTCATTATTTGGGAAGACCCGTCAATATTTTCAATGTGCAGCCTCAGGGCTGCACATTGAAAATACTGATTGGCCTACCCCAAAGAAAATTCTACAAAACAATATCATGTGACCCCTCATTGGAACGAGCAGGGTTACATGATATAGTTTTGTTGAAATTTTTAAAAATTATTTTTTCAGCTGCTGATATTGTAAATTACGTAAGCACATGCAGATGATTCCTTGGGTAAAGGGATAATATTATTCATTCGGGGCTACAGTTAAAAAACTCAAAACATCTTGAAAATTAAATTGTGGTTAAATAAATAATGATGATAAACCAATATTTTGGTAATTACACTGGTATTCAATCGATATTGGTTTGAATAGCGGTATATATTGGTTTATCGGTATACCATTCAGCCCTAGTATCCATGTCTGTCATATATATTTTGTATGCTTTCAGATTTGAACCTCTTATCGTTAATGTCTGTTTACTTATTGCCTGTTGAAAAAAAGAAGATGTGCGCTTCCACATACAGAATTTAAGACATCGCTACACACTGACATTGAAGAACAGTATACTGAGGAGTTGATCATAAAATCTAGAACTCGTAATCTGTGTACTGAACATTTGTTGAGCTCATTATAACATTTAATTATGTCAGTTAGATGTGTCCATCGATCATTACAGAGCTTATTTAGTAATCCTGTTTTTTCTGTTAGAAATACCATTCATATCAGCCCATCATGTATATATTTGAAGCAGACTGTATTTGCTCAGCGTTGTATTGCAACTTCTCCAGGATGTTTGAAAGGCCATAGTAAGTGGCAAAATATCCGACACACTAAAGGAGCAAAGGACAAAGAAAGAGCTATTATCATTGGGAGGTACACTAAAATGATAAGATCAGCAGTCAAGGGTAAGTTGGTGTCTTCCCACTAGACCAATTCCTTTTAGGCCAATTCCCTTTAGCACAATTCCCAAAAGACAATTTCCCCTAAGACTAACTACATACTGTTATTGATTATGGAGGGGGGGGTGGTGCAGTGGCTCAGTAGGTAGAGGTGCATGCTGCAAGCCGAGAGGTCATTAGTTCGAATCCCACTTGTGGCAAACGCGTTGTGTCCTTGGGCAAGACACTTCACCCCCATTGCTCATCTGGGGGGCACGGTGACGTCGTGGATTAAGGCATACTGCACGTCGATGGTGCACTTGTCTTCAACCAGTGCTAACCCTGATGGTGTGGAGTTAGTATGTTGGGGAGCTGACAGTTGCTCTCCGTTGCTCGGTGGTTCTCTCTGAGTACTCCGGCTTCCTCCACCCGTAAAACTGTCATGGTCATGATTAGCCACAGTGCAGAAATATATGACCTTAAACCCCAATAAATAAATAAATATTATTGATTAAGGATAATTAAGAAAACATTTATTTACTGATAAGCACTTTATTTGATAAAAAAAATATTTATATGCATAACATACAAAAATATAGATTTTTATACTGTACCAATGACCCAGACATAGCTGGTGCTAACTCTTAAAATATAGGGCCAAACACAAATTTTGCCCCCCAATCCCCAAAATTTGCATCTAAAACTAAAGAAAACATGTCCTGAAAGGCCCTCCACACCTCGCCCCCACTGCGCATGCGCAGTGTCAAGGACGTTCCGAAATTGGCGCCATTTATCATTCTAAGTTTGGCCCTTCATCAGTTAACATCTGACTGATCTTTGTGCTTTTAAATCTCAGTTTAAATGATGCCAGACACATAAATATTAGTGAAATGGTGATTCTAAGGAGGATAGAAAAGGAGGAGAGGAAAAGAATGTGTGACAGAATATTATCAGGGCTGTAACTTAAAATTTTTTAATGAAATTATGTTAAGTTACCTATTTTCAAGGCAGCAGCCATTTTGTTGTCATTCTGATTATTTAGTTACACTGTTTTTTCAAGTGTTTTTCCTCTCTCCCTGTCCTTTAATTCCCCCTTGCTATTCTCCCATGCTTTTGGCATAGTTTCTGTAATTATTATTACTAAAATTTCTTGGGAGTTTTAGCTTAATAACAGAATGAATTCTGTTCTTTCCCCATGTTTACGTCTTCACCTACGGGTGGTTAGGCGTTGTGTTCTGCATCTACCATCTGATGTTCTGCAGTTTCTTCCCTGGAAGTCTCTGTTTTGCATCAGATGGGGTATTTTTGGTAACTGATTTCGGGCCTGGGTGCCTGGAGTCTTATTTTAGTGTTTTTACACTCATTGTTTACATTTACAACAGCCCTCTGTGTGAGGGGGGGATTTCTAAATAATAATATCTTTATGTTATTTTAATCATAACTAGATACATTATTATTGTTCGTAAGTGTTGAATAAATTGTTTAAAATATTTTTAAAATTTTTGTCCACACTTAGGCTTGGGATCCATTGGGGCTCAACGTTACTTTTCAGAAACTTGGGCTGTTCTGAAAAAATATTTTTTCAAAATATTTTGATTTCAATTATTTTTTCTATATTAATGGATCATATTATTATTATGTATTTTGATTGCCAGGGGTTAGTGCGAGTACCAGGACTTGTTTTCTTTTCACATTGAAAGGATATTGATCAATTGTTTTAAGAGGAAGTCTTCCTCTGACCTTATTTTCATTCTATATGTGGTCAGTGTACTCGCATTAACTCCTGTTCTGTATCGTATGATTTCGATGACAATATGGGAAGCGTATGTCACGGTATGTTGTTGGGGATTTGGACACTCCGGTCCTTTCCCCGCAGGGTCACTCTACTTTATCAATTTCTATTTCAGACGATCAAGATTAGGGTGATGTATCTGTGATGTCTTCCAACAGTGTGCCTCCGTCGTCACAATTATGAAGGGCTAGCGGAAAAGTGCTCATGTAATACGCCAATTGCCTAAGAGGACCCTAGTAGGTTCGACGGCCTTTGACGTCCGCTAGCTCGCCCGGTGTAGCGTCCATTCACCGAATGGTTCGGCAGCCGGGTTCGTCCGTTGCGGTCTAGAAGGAATTTTGGGGTGATGCGAGCACTATAAAATTAACTTAATGCACACCCAGTGACGGCGGATCGGAGGGAGAACGGAGGAAGCCTTTTAGTCCGGTTCATAGCTCGTTCCGGTCCATCCGGACGGCAAGCGAGAGAGGCCCCTCTCTCGTTCAACAACATCTGGCCCCAGATGTTGTGGTACAAATGTGTCGTTAGCGGAGCATACGTCCGTCGCTCGGGACGCTCCGTTGTATAGGCAGTCCGCTGAGACTGCTAAGGCTTCCTCTTCTCGTCAGCGCACACGACCGCACCTTGGCTGCGTGACCGCCGATATATTACCAGCTTCGCCGATCAAGGATTCTTCGGCGACCAGGTCACACCATCCGGCAGCCAGGGATTCGAGACCGATGGACTCCGGACGTTCGCATAGGAAGTATGCGGGAGCCATCTGATGCGGAGCTGCCCTCGGCGAAGCACCGATAGACTGCGCCTCCGCAGGTCTCGACGCCGGACATTCTTGTGCACATAGCACAGCTTATCGCAGCATCCCAGCAGCCGACAGAAACGGCGTCGGATCGAGAATTATCCGACAGCGCTGGGTCGGTAGCCGGGGACTCGAGGCCTGCAGACTCCGGACGTTCGCATAGGAAGTGTGCGGGAGTCAACGTACACGGAGCTTCCAGCGGCAATGCATCGTAAGTCCGCTACTGCACAGGCCTCGGGAACGGACGTGCTTTCCTTAATAGCACAGTTTATCGCAGCATCCCAGCATCAACTGAATCTGTCGCATATATTTTATCCGACGATGCTGGGTCGGGACGCTCCGCGGAAGCGGGTACGGACGTCCGAAAGTTTCATCCGGTCCGACGGGATACCGAAAGGGATTCGGTGGATTTCAAGCTTTCCCTTTTGGAACAACATATGCTGCAATGTCGGATAAGAAACTGATAGCGTCGGTGGACTTAGAAATTTTTGGTTCGGTTCAGGGACATCGTCCCTCAGTTCCGACATAGTCCAATAATGTCACACAAACTTTCGAATTATTGAACGACGCTATATATATTATTATTTTATGCTTGCTATCCAAGCATTTCTGGTTTCTTGTTCGAAGAGTTATGGAGATGTCTTCAAAAGTGTGCCTCTGTCGTCATAGTTAATGAAGAGTTAGCGGCAATAAGTGCTCATGGAATATGTCTATCGCTTACGGAGTGACATTCGCTAGCTCACCCGGTGTAGCGTACATTCATCGAATGGTTCGGCTGCCGGGTTCGTCCGTTGCGGTCTAGGAAGGAGATTTGGGTGATGCGAGCACTTTAATTACTTTAGTACTCACCCAGTGACGGCAGATTGAGGACGGATCGGAGGAAACCAACAACATAGGGGACCGCATGTTGTGGTTCAGATATTTTACATTCGGAGCATATGTCCGTTGCTCGGGACGCTCCGTTATATTGACAGTCCGAGAGACTGTCTTTAATGCTTCCTCATCCTCACAGCAGGGCACACGACCGCACATTGGCTACGTGACCTCGAGTATCCGATCAGTTTCGGCATTCAGTGATTCCACAGCGAATAGGTCGCGCCATCCGGTAGCCAAAGGTCACGAGGCCTATACACTCCGTTCGCTCGCATATTGGAAGTATGCACGGGGTAACGATCTCGGAGCTTCCTGCGGCAATGCATCGTAAGACCGCTGCTCCTCAGGCCTCAGTGACGGACGTGCTATCCGAGTTAGCACAGTTGTTTCGCAGCATCCCAGCAATTGACGGTTTCTTGGTCGAATCAGGAATTATCCGACGGCGCTGGGTCGGTGCGGTCCGCGGTTGCATCAAGCTACGGACGACCGAACGCTTTATAGGGTCCGACAGGATGGCGAAAGGGATTCGAAAGATTTCGAGTTTTCCCTTTAGTAGTATCGGAAGATGCCTTTCATATCTTCTGGCATTTCTTCCAGTGATTATTGTTCGGACTTCATTGCTGCGATCTTGGATAAGAGACTTATAGCGTCATTGGACTCGGATTTTTCGTTCGGTACAGGGACTTTGTCCCTGACTTACCGACGTAGTCCAATATTGTCATTACAACATGTGTTTTATTTTTCGACGCTATATATTATATATATATACAAGCCTGCTACTAAGCATGATAGTTTAGTTTCTTGTCCGCGTGGCTCATTTCTGCCATTTTATCTTTTTTACATATAGTTTATTTTGGCAGAGCAGGGCATACCGAGAGTTCATATGCGTCTAGACGGTGTGATTAAAGACTGCATATATTCTTTTTCGCCTTTATGTCTTTTCCAATTTCAATGTTGGAAACGACATTATGTATAGTACACTTAACTTAGACGCTTTATTATACGTAATCCGCCTTACTGAGGCGTTATCATTACGTCTTCAAGAAAAGATTTACGGGATATTATTCTCAATGTAATTTCTTTTGAGGGCAGTAGTTTGTTCACATATAACTCCGCCCTTCAGTGGCTGATTGGAGTTGGTTAGACGTGATGCAGCCCTAGCTACATCCACGCGTGGATAGTAGGTTAAGAACTCTCTCAGAGTCGCTTCGTTCTCGGAGGAGCTTCTCTTCGACGGCAACTTTCCAGCAATCCATGAATTGCTTGATTTATACATTCTCTTGTCTATCTAGTGTTACAAGAGATTCAGACTGGGGCAAACATTCGGTGGTTGACTCAGAGAGTGCCGCCGCAGTTGCCGGACCCTAGTGTGGCTGTTATGACGGTTGCCAGTCAAACAGATTGGGATATTCTGATCCCTACGGATTCGAAGTGCCAGGGTCTTTGGGTTCCGCAGTCTTTTAGCTATCAGTTTAACTTCCGCGGAATAATGTTTTTTAGGCTTGCTTTATGTCATTGCATGAACATTATTCAGAAACGCATGCCCAAATTCCTGTCCTTTAATTCGACAGTAGTGGCGTATCTCCGGAACCAGGGAGGCACTCTTTCGTTTCCGTTATTCAATTTAATGGAAAGAATCCGTCTGTTGGTTATAGTACACCAAGTTCAGTTTTGGTCCGTCATATTCTGGGTCGTCTGATTGTTTTATCGCACTCCCGTTCTCTTACGGGTCGCTTGTTGCTGTCAGAATGGACTCTCAACAAACAAGTATTTAATCAGATTTGCTATCTATGGGAGCGCCCAATGATGTTTTATTTATGACACAGCTTGCTAATCAATTGCAGACGTATGTGTTGGCTTGTCCAGATCTCTGAGCTAATACTGTTAACGCTCTATTGATCTATAGGACGGAATGATAGGATACGCGTATCCTCCGGCGCTGTTGTTTTAGCAGGTATTGCTAAGATAAACAACCACAATACATTTCTGTTGATAGCATCTCTATCTTCACAGAGATCATGAGTAATTTACTCTCTTGTCTACTGTGGATCTTAACGTGAAATCTTCCTCTATGTGAGGATCTTTTTTCACTGGGTAAATCGTGTCATCTTTATCACAACCAGCAAGGTCGCAACCTTCATGTATTCCGTTGTGTGGTCCGTATTGCATTGTAAGCACTGTACTGGACGAGCTTTGGACGCGATTTCTTACTATAGGAGATCCTCTTCTTCGCTATTCTATGCGACTAAAGTGGAGGCTCTTCCGTCGTGGTGTAGGGATCATTATGTTCATATGGTTGATCCCTCCATACTACGCATTGCTAGTTTTTAGTATACTTGTTTCACAAGATCTACTGCAGCCTGTTGTTATTTAGGTTATAGGTTTATGTTACCTCATACCTATGCACTCTACGATAGTTTACAATTGAGTCTTTTGTCTCTTTATCTAAGTCAGTTAGTAACTTTTTGATAAATAGACTTAGAATCTTTAGATTAAATTCCTATACGGATTTTAACTTCGGTTCTTATTTAGCTATGTAATCATTTGAGCCTCTGGAAACAGTAGTTTTCAAATTCTGACCTTTTAGACAGTAATTCTGTTGGTTTCTCTTTTACTGTAGAGTCAGTGAGTTTCATGCACTATCGATGGATGATTTTCACTTTCATAGTTTCGGAGTCAATACTTCCGTTACTATTTAGGTTGGATTGTTGCATAAGAGTTAGGCTCCTATTTCCGGAACCTATTATTTTAAGGTCCTTCCGTCTTCGTATGGGCATAGACCTTTACTCTTTCCGGGTACAGTTTATGTATTTATAAACAGATATCTGTTTATTACAAGGGCGTAAGCTTCTTCTGTCTTTGATGTCTAGTAGAAGGACGTTACGCTCCATTTTATTTTTAATGGATTCTATTAACTAGCGTACTGCTTATGGTATATCATTGGCTTAGCAGTTGTGCTTAAGATTTCGGCTCATGAAGTAAGAGTTCTTCTACTTCTTGGGCTTACATTAATAGTGTTGCTATTATAGATTTTTGAAGGCTGCTCATTGCGCTCAGCCATCCATTCATGAATTTTATCTCAGAAATATCGAGTCCATTTCTGGAGGCCTCTATTGTTAGGTCTATTATCTACTGCTCAGAATATCATTCTCTTAACAGTTGCTACTATAGCTAGGTAGGCTGTCTGTTTCGGCAGTGTCTCCGTTCGGCTGCCCTCTTCGCTCTGGGCTATTTGACCCAGGGCAAGAAAAAGGGGGGGGGAGGGTGTTCCCTTGGGTCACCTGTTTTTACTATGAAAACAAGGGGATACCTCCTCCGGAGTTAGTAATTCTGAGCTGTTATTGGGATGGTTGTTTAGTGAGAAGTTTAAGTTTATAAAATTCATTCAAGTCTTAGTTTTTAAAGTATAGCTTTTGAATATTGCATATGTCAACGGACATGATTATGCAATTCTCACACACTTTTAGGAGTATAAGAGTCTCTATTCTCTAGACTTACTTTATTATTGGCTTACTTTAAAAATTATTAGTATAAGGATTATTGGATATTAATAGAGTACATGGATGTATGAAGCTCAATTTTTGGAAGGTGTTGTATCTTTCTAATTTATCATAAATAAGAAAGATACATGTAAGGCCTATTACTTCTTTTCCCTACAGGGGATGACTCTATTTTATTTTATTGAGCGTATTCCATTTTGCTCTATGTCCTTGGCCCTCCAGCCTTTTTACTATTCAGCTATGTCTGGGTCATTGGTACAGTATAAAAATGTTAAAAAATTTATAGTAATTTATATATTTTTTATACTTACCAATGACCCAGACGGGGATGGCCCTCCCAGGAGTTGGGAACTCTTGCCTCCCCGCTGAGTACATAGCGCTTACCAGGCACTGGTTATTAGAATGATAAATGGCGCCAATTTCGGAACGTCCTTGACACTGCGCATGCGCAGTGGGGGCGAGGTGTGGAGGGCCTTTCAGGACATGTTTTCTTTAGTTTTAGATGCAAATTTTGGGGATTGGGGGGCAAAATTTGTGTTTGGCCCTATATTTTAAGAGTTAGCACCAGCTATGTCTGGGTCATTGGTAAGTATAAAAAATATATAAATTACTATAAATTTTTTAACGTTTATAACATTTCAGTATAGCTCAGTACATATAACATTTAACAAAAAATATAGATTTATAACATCAATACACACAAAAGATTGTGTTTGTTTTGTTATGGAAATCAGCTCAACATCTGTTTACCGCAAAACAATAAAAAGAATCACAGCCTTTGAAAGTGTGTGATTACTATAACAATTGTTATGAAAAATCTGCCCAACATCTATAAAATATCAACAAGACAGAAAATAAGCTGACTATCATCTGAAAAATGAGGTCCCCAGAGGGTGAATTTGGTGATGCTACCCTGCACAGCAGGGTAGCATCACTAAATTTACACCCTCTGTGAACCTCAACCTGAATCAAGGTCTCAAACATAAACAGAAAGATAGCATCAGCAAATTCACCCTCTGGGGACCTCATTCTGCAAATGATAGACTGCTTATTTTCAGGCTTGAATATCAATAACTTTAAATACATTTATAAATATTTATAAATATATCAAATTTTTGATATAGAATTATTTTAAAAGTAGAACACATCAGTTGGTCTAACGGGGATTGGTCTTTTGGGAATAGGCCTCGTGGGAATGAACCGGTAAGTTCCAGTATTTTTCTTCATTGACACTCGTCTCGTGGCTGAATAGACCACACCACTTACAGTTGAAACTTGATTTCCTGACACAATTAGCGCAGAAAATGCTCGTTAATTAATGCCCTCCTTACTGCAGAAGAATGAAATAATCTGAAATACACAAGAGCATTTATGCTGTGCAATGCAAAATATAATGCACTAGTAGCAAGGTCGATAGTGAGATCACAAACTGAACCAATCAAACAGTAAGAAAATATTGAGACTACAGTGTGTGGAGGTTGGATGACCAGTAAATGGCCGTGGGATAGATTTTTCACTTAGAAATTATTTACAACTTCTGAGGACAAAACACAAGAAGCACTTGCAAACTTTCATCACATGGACCACCAAGTTGCACCCAGTCCATATGATCAGGCATGAAAATAAGCAGTCTGACATTTGCAGAATGAGGTCCCCTGAGGGTGAATTTGATGATGCTTTCCTAAACAGTGGGCCAATTTATCCTCTGGGTACCTCTTGCTGTTTAGGCTTGAGGCATTGATTCATAATTAGGTTCACAGAGGGTAAATTTAGTGATGCTACCCTGCTCTGCAGGGTAGCATCACTAAATTCACCCTCTGGGGACCTCATTTTGCAGATGACAGGATATCTAGTGTTTTTGAGTGGATACTGAAAATTATCTCTCTCGTGACCGAGACAAGTGCTCACAAAAAATAAACATTTGTCTCGGTCACTCATAAGGTAATTTTTGGTATCTGCTCAAAAACACTAGATTTTCTTTTTATTATATGATTTTTTTTATAAGAGTCTGATCTTTTCTTTTGATAACTCCACTGGTTTTAACCTTGAATTGCTGCATGAAAGTAAACAGCTGATGAACATTGATATGGGGAAGTGATTTGATCGACACTCGGAACAATAGCGTCTTGCAATCAGATTCAGCTGGCAGGTTTCATGCATCAATTCAAGGTGAATACATGTTGAATTATTGCTGGAAATGATTGGTATCCACTCAAAAACCTTGAAGTGATGCTTTGAAAGGCACCATTTTGATTGATACACAGTGAAAGTGAAAACTTCTATATATTCACAGTGGGTGGGGGGGGGATACATTTTCTTTCTTAACGCAATTGTTTCGATAATCTATCATTTAGCATATAATAAAATGTTCTATTAGTCAGTAGCAGGCCTTTAGATTACCCCAATTTCACACCGTTTACAGGTGTGCCCAAATTAGAGAAGGTGTGAAGACATCAAGAAAAATAGATAAATTCTCAGTGCCTCTTCTACATTTGAGAATAAATTCAATCATAATATGGCCATAGAAACACAAAGAATGGCATGGCAATAAAACATAACAGGATAAGACTGTTATTTCTGGTTTTAATGTGGCCAAATTAGGGCAAAGGGGTGTGCCCAAAATAAATGAATTTAAAGGCCTGGTCGGTGAAAATTCATGTACAGTGGAACCCTGTTAATTGAATAGCCACTTTGCCAATGGAAATTATTCAATTAACAGGAGTATTTAATAAATAGGGATTGTGTCACTTTCCTGTATTCTAGATATAAACTTAGTATTTATTCTGTTATATCTTGTTTGACAGAGCTCCATGATATAATAGATTAAATGCCTATATTGGATGTACTGAGGCCAAATAGGTCTATAAACAAGGGAAAACTGGGGAGGGTCAGAGTAATTTCTCGACATGTTACAAGATATTTTATTCAATTAACAAGAGTTTACTCTATAACCTATATTCAATTAACAGGTCAAATTTGTACTCTAGGTATGGTTTTGTTGGGAAATTATATTCAGCTAACAGGGAAAAACAATTACGAGATATCCAACTAAGTGGTCTCCACTGTACTAACACTTTACGGGTGCAATTTACTCTCGTCTGATTTTGCAGGAGCTTTTAAAACTGCACTATTCAATTTTGTTCATTTCCAACCCTGATATTCCTGAATGAAACTCAAGTTGTTTAGGAAGCAGATCCACCTTGAACTCTGTGCAGGAGATCTGAGGATAGAAGAAGGGTTCAAGAGGAGATACTTCGTACACACTCGATTATTTTGAAAACTTTCCAAGTCAACCCAAATCAAGTCAAAACATCAGAATGATTTGGAATCAGTGGCGTAGATAGCTTTTCGCTGGCGGAGGGGCAAGCCCAAAATTTTCCGACAGACCGAAAATTTTCCGACAGTGTAACAACAACAAAAACCCAAACAAACACAAAGAATCTGTTGTTAACTGCAAATGTACTGAAAATTGGTCTTTTTTACCCAAAATGGCATGTTTTTATCCCCAAAGCCAGCATTTTAATGTTATTGCGCATAAATTCGCCTAAAAATGGTACCAAAAAAATTTCTGACAAACCTTCTGGGGGGGGGCTCTGCCCCCCACCCCCCGTCCTCCCCCTTTATCTACGCTGCTGTTTGGAATCAAATTAAAATTTCAAAGCTTCCAAGGGTTCTATTTTACAGTTGCTGTAGACTGGTCATAATCCATGCGTGGGCAGTCAGGGGTTATTTTGGGTGTCTGCAGGGGCCGAATATGGGACCCTTTCCCAATGGCATTTTGGCAGGATTTTTCCCAATTCAAACCAAAAATGTCCCAATCTTGGTCCTCATTCAAATAAAAATTTAATTCTTGAAGGTCTAATTTTGACTTTCACCACTTTTACTGCAACAAAAATAGGTGCCGCGGCAGGAAGTTTTTAGATACGTTTGCAAGTTACATCCTGGGAACCTTGTCAGTTGTTTCTACAGTTAAAGCTAGAAGTCCTGTCGAGAAATGCACGCATATAGCACGTCGATCTGTGCGTTAATCTATGCGTTATGACCATAGTAAGGCTATCAAATTCTGTACATATGGCCTGTGCACAAGCAATGTTTCAGCCAATGGACCTCCGGTAACCCGGAGGTCCATTGGCAGAAACATTGCCTGTGTTTGCTATGAGTAACCAGGAGAACCTTCCGTGCTTTGGATGTCATTCGATATGACAACTGCGCGCAATTCCTACCCGTAATTAAGCCTAGATAAGCGCACAGTTCGTGACAGGACTTCTAGTTTTAACTGTAGGCAAGTCTTGGCTGCCAACGTAGGCAGCAAAGACTTGCCTTAACACAACTGCAAAGCCACAGAATGTAGACTATCACATAAAAATCTTCATCATTAATAGTAATAAGAACAATTTATTTGATAGAGATTACATGTACAGAGGCTGATCATTATTTCATTCGACTGTTTATTATAAAACGTATTACATGTATTATACATTCTGTATTAATATTCTCAGTTCTATATGAAGGTAACATTTCTTATTCTTGGTGTGTTTCTTCTCCCAAACAAATTCCCAGTTGGAGCCTTCACGACATGAATTTTCCCAGTTGCCTGGGCCCTGAACCCATTTCTAAAGAGAGCAGAAGAATCCCTTGCAGTGATGTTCAAACATGTGTTTATCAGGTAATAAAAATCCTCATCAGGAAAATTTTAACCTGGTGCTTCATTAATTAAATGTTTTATTATTATTCCCATAATTAGTGTTTGGATTCTAATATTTTGTCCGTGGAAATATTGCCCACCCCTGGAAAGTGTCCAGTCCACACCAGCCACACTGTAATCATTGTATTGTACAGTAAAACCTTCCTTGAGAGACCACCTGTCTTGAGAGACCACCTGCCTTGAGAGACCACTGTCTTAAGAGACCACCTGTCTTGAGAGACCGCATCTACAGGCACCGATTGGTTTTACTCTATAATGGACCTGCTATGGGAGACCACCTGTCTTGGGAGACCACCTGTCTTGAGAGACCACCTGCCTTGAGAGACCACTGTCTTGAGCACTGTCTTGAGAGACCACCTGTCTTGAGAGACCACATCTACCAGGCACCGATTGTTTTTTCTCTATAATGGACCTGCTATGGGAGACCACCTGTCTTGAGAGACCACCTGCCTTGAGAGACCACTGTCTTGAGAGACCACATCTACCCGGCACCGATTGGTTTTTCTCTATAATGGACCTGCTATGGAAGACCACCTGTCTTGAGAGACCACCTGCCATGCGAGACCACTGTCTTGAGAGTCCACTGCCTTGAGAGACCACCTGTCTTGAGAGAGCACTGTCTTGAGAGACCACCTGCTTTGAGATACCACTGTCTTGAGAGACCACCTGTCTTGAGAGACCACATCTACCAGGCACCGATTGGTTTTACTCTATAATGGACCTGCTATGAGAGACCACCTGTCTTGAGAGACCACCTGTCTTGAGAGACCACTGTGACCTGAATTGGATGGTTTCACGCACCGAAGGCACCCAGGGACGGTTTGGGGAGCAAGCCCCTTTCGACCCTCTTTGACAGTTTAGCGCTGTTTATGGCGTTTGCTTTTCTTTTTGGGTGGAAGTGGCTGGGAAGGAGAGACAGTAGTGGTTGTTGGTGCAGTTGGACTCTTGATGATGGAGGACTGACTATGGTGGAATGGTCTAGTCCTGGCTGCTTCAGGAGTACAGGCTGCTTCAGGAGTGCTGTGGCTGGTGCACTGTTCCAGGAGTGCTATCGCGTTCTTGGTGCGTTCAGCTGTTTCTTTCTTTGTTTCTCTGATTTCATCCCGTATTTGCTGTAACAGTATCCATGCCTGATCCTGATCCGGAAGGAGGGTTGAGATTGGAGAGGGAGACTTTAGAGAGCCAGTTTCCATTTCCGTCTCCGACTTGCTGGTGACATCGCCATCCTCCAGGCTGCCCCTCAAAGAAGAGCCAGCTGGGGAGTTACAGGAGTTGGAGGGGGGGGGGAATAGTAGTGGCCTCTTCTGTCTTCTCTTCTGCCTTCTCTTCCTTCTTCCTTTTCAGGAACGATTCCAGCCGCCGGGCATTCCTGCGCCTGGTGGATGGGCTCTTTTTCTTCTTGTTCTTCTTTGCAGGGCCAGGTCCAGTCTTCTTCGGGTGAGGACCAGTGTGAGAGGGGTTCCTCTCACCAAAGGTGCTACCTCTCTCCGAAGAAGGTGTGGTGGTGTTCTCCTCTGGGTCAAACTCCAGCATCAGGTGGACACTCTTGCCTCTTGTCTGGAGAGTCCAGTTGAGAGGTCAAGAGACGCCCAGAGCTGACAAAGCTTTCTGCAGGTTGGTTGGTAGATCCAAAGTAGCCATTGTGAATGCTTTATGATTGTTCAGGTCGTGTACACACTCTGAAGTCAGAGGTGCGAATGATAATGTGACCAAAAAATAGTTTTAGCGCGCTGAAGGCGCGTTTATTGAATGATGTGACCTGGTATCAACTTGTATTTTTATGCCATAATAGACCTGTCTTGAGAGACCGCCCCTTACCCATTTTGGAATTGGAAAATTCATTGTGGTTATATTTACATGAAAGTATTAAATGCTCTTAATTGGGTTTCAATTGCTAACTCATTAAAGATTGAGATGTTTTTATAAGACCCCTGTGAAAAGATTAGGATTATTGCTGAATAAACAATTTCATACATACCTGAAATGTGACAGATAGGAATAAAAATAAATTTGTGTTGAAAATCTTTTTGTAACAAATTGAAATGGACTGTTATAAAAATTATAAAAATAAATTAGTGTTGAAAATCTTCAATGAAGATTTTCAACACTAATTTATTTTTATAATTTTTATAACAGTTCATTTCAATTTGTTACAAAAACTTCATAAAAAATTTCAACTACAAAGTAATTACAAAAATCCATTCTTCTTTATTTCTGAATTTTGTGGTTGGTTATTCACTGACTCGAGAAAACCTGAAACCTGTTATGAGAGACCACCTGTCTTTAGAGACCACTTTGTGTGGCCCAAAGGGCGGTCACTCAAGACAGGTTCTACTGTCAGGTTTCTGACCAGTAGTAACTGATGTACACATATGTTCATAAAAGCCTTCTTTTTTCATCAGTTGGTGGTCCAGAAGCTAAGTACAATAGTGAACTAACCAGAGCAATAACCCGAGCTAAAGAGAATGAAGTCCCTGTTGTCAGAATAGAACAGGCAATTAAAGAAGCGGTGAGTCATTTTATGTATTTTTAGCTGCGACGAGCAGCTCTATATGTGGCAATGTTGGTCTGTCGGTCAGTCTGTCACCAACGAGTTTAAAAAACACCATAACTCCTAAAATACTTGATGGAATGACACCATACTTGGTATGCAAGTGAATCTTCATAATGTCTACACCCTCTCAATAGTGCATGTCATTCGGATAATGACTGTCACATTTATGGACTAGTCACCAACAACTTTTTTTGTCACTGGTCAACAAGTTTTTTTGTCACCAACGAGTTTTAAAACATGATTGGCATTGCACAAATCGTCGCAGCTTCGGCACTGTGACAGTGTGTCTTGTTATCTTACAATCAACATGTATTTTGTCTCCGCAATTGTCGTGTATCCGACCCCCTGATACAGATGTTTGTATCAGGGGGTCGGATACAAGCACGTTCCTTTTGGGTGAGTTACATTTTTTTCTTTTTGTTGATCTGTATGAATAAATAGTTTGTTATATATTCGTCTACATTCTTGACTTATGCCCAACATATTGTAAGATAAAATGTTCAACGAGTCGTGATCTGCCCTTAGAACCCGGAGCTTGACTCGGATACATATTTTGTACATTCACATAATGGTAATAATCTCTTATGTATGCAACATAACAAAGAATTTTTAGAGCTGCTCAATGTTCTGTTACACTGGCATCAATTAGTGATACCACTGAATATTGAAGCATTGATGTTTTGCCACTGCAACATATACATGTATTGTCTTACGACAGTATTAGAAGCATAAAATAGATTGTTTATTTATTTGTTTATTGATGTTTAACAACACTTCCTACAGCCAGGATCCAGGGATTAAAATTCAAGCACGAATCCGAATCGATTCGTGCAAATGATTCTCACAAGGGAAACAATGAGAATCAACTTAGTTCACGTAAAATGTTCATTTGATTCTTGTCGCAGATTCTAAAGGCGGCTTTAACAAGCCAAGAGAATGCTCTGTCTTTGTCCCCTCATAATAAGGTAAAAAAACTACACTTAGCAGTGGTGTCTAGTGAAGTCTTAGCTGCCTATATAGGCACCCAAGGCATCACTAGACACCACTGCCATGATACTGTAATTTCCTCAGCCAGACCACCAAAAGCCTGTATGTTGAAACATGTGTTCTACGTGTACATATGTGAGAAACTCGACAAAATGGAAACTGGGTTCATAAAGGGAAAACTCTCTGAAAAAAACTATGACGTTTGCCTTTTACTATGGCATATGTAAGTGTTGCACTCACATAACAAAATTTACTCTCTCAAATTCAAAATATTTAAGAACTGAAAATTGATTCTTGCAACAGGAGCTCGTGAGAATCGAAACTGATTCTCGTGAATCGAGACAAATGTTAAGCCTGGGATCCCAGTTTGGACAATTTTATGGGTACATGGAGCTGGAGAACCATCAAGCAGTGGTGAACAACTGTCAGGCTCCCCAGTGTACTAACTCTGCACAAATAAAGTTAGCAACAGTTGAAGGCACGTGCACCATCGACGTGCAGTACAGTACAGTCACCATGGATTGGTCACTTTCCACGGTGGGCAATATTAGATTCCAAACACTAATTATAGGAATAAACATCAAAAATTGAATTAATGAAGCACCGGGTAAAATTTTGTTGATGATGACTTCTATTACCTAGTAAGCAAATATGTGGACATCACTCACCACACGTGGATTATGGCTATACCGTATGCCTTTGTACACAGCACCACTGCGCCTCACAAGAGAAAGTGGGATTAAGTGTTCTGCTGGAGGACACAATATAGTTACCGTTGGTCAGGATTGAACTGTGGACCTTACAGTTTGAAGTCCACTGCTCTATCTATTGAGCCACAACACTATTGCTTGAAATGGCTAATAAATAACATAGTCTCTGAAAATGCCCAGGTCGGACTAGTTGAGGCAAAGTCTTACAGCTTCTCATATTTATTTATTTACTTATTATACCCCCCGCAAACAAAGTTTTGGGGGGTATATAGGAATCACCCTGTCTGTCCATCCGTCTGTCCATCCATCCGTCCGTCCATCTGTCCATCCTTATAAGCGCAACTCCTAAACCGTTTGAAGAATTTTCATGAAACTTTACACAATGGAAGAACTCCATATGAAGATGTGCATGAAGCAATGTAATTCCATTCTGACATTTCCAAGGCGAGATAATCTAACTTATCCATTTCAATTGCTACATCATATGGTTGTGTCCTCGTAAGCGCAACAACTGAGGCGTGGGGGGTATCACTTTGTGAGCTTGCTCACAGTACCGACAAACACACAAATCACGGAACTAACACAGCGAATCGGTACCGCCACACTCAAGTGTATATAAAGGAGTGGAGATGGTGAGAAAACTATCGCCTCCGATGAGTTCAAAATCGAACAAAACTGGTCAGGCACTTAATAAAATTTAAACCGTAAGGGTATAGTTACTTAGCTGGACTCTCCTGCTCCCTTTTGAGAATTTTATAGTTTATCAATTTTCTTAATCGACTAATCACCAGTAGGGCTGTCACGATCAATCGGATTAATCGATTCTTGATCGGTCATGGCAAAATCGATTAGTATTTTTCATTGTCGAATAATCGGTAAATTGTATCCCGTTTTAGATGTTTAATAATAAAAAGAAAATTTGATGAAAAAACTATTGTTTCTAAAGGTATTGAGTTAAGAACATCGATGTTAAACCCCAAGAAGCCGTTGGAAGCATTTGTCTTCCAGGTACATTCATCAAAGCTTTGATGTTCTGAATCTTTGAACCATCAGTGTAATAATCAAGACCAGTCGGCAGTTGCGAAGATCGCAACTGCCGACCGGTCTTAATTATTACACTGATGGTTCAAAAGTTCAGAATATCAAAGCTTTGAATGTGCCTAAAAGATGATCGTCTTCGTTGTTTACTTGAGGTAGGTCAGCTGACTTGAACTTCATTTTTATCGACTTCAAAGAGAGGGAGAGGGGGTGGGGGTCATCTAGGTACGATTAATCGATTATTCTCGACGATTAATCGATTCCTAAATTGAAAAATCGTGACAGTCCTAATCACCAGCATTAATTGATAGATAGTGGATTAATAGTCATTTCCCATAAATTGAACAGAGTACTGGTTAATACAACAGGGAACAATCAAATGGCAAGACTCGGTTCAAAATTGCATTGTTGCGCAATCATTTTGAAAACAAAGGCCATGGGATATTACAAGTTATTTTAGTTATACATTTCAAAGGTTAATAATCTAACTGTTCATTCACTTCATTACACAGTACAATTTAACCCTTTCAACACTGGTGGTATCTTCCATGCCAGTTAAATGGTAGACATTAGAAGAGTCCACATCCATTATTTGAGGGTAGATCAATTAATAGTTTCAACGTGCAGCCTGAAGGCTGCACGTTGAAAATATTAATTGTTCTACCACACACGTTCACTTAACAGCCATCCTACTTAATGAAATTATGACGTATCGTGTTTCTGGACCGGAAAAGCGGCCTCTAGTGTTGAAAGAGTTTAACCCGACTTGTACCACATTAAAAATGAACGATGATCGACTAAAAATAAAAACTGTCAACTACCGCAACAGTTGACCTTTAGTCGACTAATCCAATAATCGCAGCTGCCCTAGCTTATATATCATCTACACCCATGAGAATCCATTTGTAGCTTTCCTAAAATGTTTGCAAGAACCCATGGTATGGGTCCAATGGGTCCACCCATTGTAAAGAGGACAATGTTTTATTTTACACTTTACAAACATGTTTTCCTTGCACATGGAGGTGAAATTGGCAACTTCAGCTCCTTAGAAAAAGTGGTAGTTTTTATTAGCTCAACTTGACAACATGAAGTATCAGCTATTGGGATGGGTTGTGATCCGTCGTCTGTACGTACGTCTGCCTGTCTGTCTGTCTGTACATCTGTCTGTCCACAATTCCTTTAGCACACCCTACAGGTCGCAGCTCTCACCTGATCAGTCCCAAATTTCATATGTAGCTTTGGGGCAATGTCTAGATGGGAGCTATCAAATTTCTTCCAAAATTTTGTTAAAAAACATGACCGCCAGCGGCCATCTTAGATTTGGCATATAAATTGTCAACAATTCCATTAGCACACCCTACAGGCCGCATCTCTCACCCAATCGTTTTCAAATTTTACATGTAGCTTTGATGTGATGTCTAGATGGGTGCTATTGAATTTTTCTGAATTTTGTTGAAAAACATGGCTGCCAGCAGCCATCTTGGATTTGGATATAAATTGTCCAGTAGTTCCTTTAGCACACCCTACAGGCTACACGTATCACCCAATCTTTTTCAAATTGTATATATAACTTTGGTATGATGTCTAGATGGGAGTTATCAAATTTTTCTGCATTCTGTTGAAAAAGATGGCTACCACCGGCCATTTTGGATTTCACATATAAATTGTCAACAATTCCATTAGTACACCCAACAGGCCCCAAGCCTCACCTGATTTGTTTCAGATTGTGTGTGTAGCTTTGGTGTGATGTCGTTTCTGTAGAAACTTGAGTGAATGACTTGGCATTACTGAATCTTTCTATTTAGTTCAGTCCCTTCTTGGACAAGTTGAGTTGCAGTGTCATTGACGCTTTCATTTACAGTTACTCATTTTGTTGGGCTAATAGATTTCAAAGAAAAATTTCAGTCTGTGGATCCTTTTAGAAACTGTGTTGGTGGAAGAGTTTGTAATATGGTTAGATTTTATTTTTCAGTCAAAAACCAGGGACACAGGTTCTGCACTTATTTTAGAAGCCTCTGGACCAGGAAACAGTGCAATTATTATAAATGTGTTTACAGACAATGTTAATAGAACGAAGCATTCCATTGGATATGCTGTAAAGAAAGTTGGGTGAGTTTAACTCATGTCTGTCCTTTTCACAAGTGACTATTGCCCTCCTGGGTACAGATTCAGGAGAGAGGCTGTCCTCTAGCGTAACCCCATACCTACTGAATTGCCTGGATCTGATAATAAACAAACTGAGCAGTTGAAAAAAATTGAATTTTTGAGAAATATTAACATTACAGTATGACCCCATACCAGAAGATAAGTGGTCAGACAAGGACAATGTCAGGTACAAAAAGGCCAATGTCTGACTGAGGTTTAAAATCATCAGTCAAAATGTCTGATGCCAAAATTATCAATGAAATTCAGTGATCAGAACATCCTGCATGCTGGAAATCATGTTCATAACTAGCAAGCCTAACATTAATGGTTATTGTGATTTCTGGTCCTGGCAAGTTGGGAAGCATGAAGAAAGTGTCTGTACCACTCATCAGAATTAACAGCATGTGAAGGAATACGATTTGATATAGCCATACGTGTATCTATATTATGTCTGAAGGGTAATTCAGTTTCAATTCAGAATGAAACCAATCACGCCTTGTTTGGCAGGGCTCATTGAGCCCTGCCAAACAAGGTATGGTTGGATGAATTCTGAGCAGTTTTAAGCTGAAGGTACATGTACACCCAAAACACATTATTTCATCGTCAGATATTCTTAAATGACACATATGCTTCATTTGGTGTCTGACATTTTGTCTGGAAGCGCAATGAAAATTATTTTCAGGCTTGTATGACCCGTCATTGGAACAAGATGCCAAGCTCTGAGAATGGTGGCTGAGTGGATAAGTATGCTGTTCTCTCATGCCAGAGGTTCCAAGATTGTTCCTAGGTATGGGAAAGTTCTTGAAGTGTCTTAACACTCTGTCAGCATCAGTTGTGGAGTTGATGGTTCACAGCGTTCCATCTTATCAGTTCAGGTGACATAAAATGGCTGTCCTTTGTGCAGAGAGAGACATACTCCATGAAAGCTGAAGATCCCTTCGTAGTATTCAAGAAGAGCAAGGCCATGAAGTTGCCGCTGTGAAGGTTGTCCCACACTAGGGCTGCAACGATATGCCTCACTCACGATACAATTTTTTCACGATATGTTACATGCAGTACATTGAGAGTGAATTATCAGTAATAAAAGGCCCACAAACTGCACAGAGTCCAACTTTCATTTAACCAGTAACATCTAATTTCTTTTTTAGTGCTTGAGAAAGACAAATGAGTTTCAGCCAATGGACCTCTGGGAGTCTGGGTTTAACTCAGAGGTGAGAGGTCTGTTGTCTCTAACTATGCTTATAATTTACACAGAGTTGATATTTTACTGAAATACAATTGAATAAGTGGAATTATAAGTTGGAAAAGCACAAAATAGACTTGTTGGGCTTGAAAATGCAACTTCTTTCTACATCATGCTGACCTGGAAGTGTATCGTTTTGTATCGCGATACACATAAAACGATACGATACGCGTATCGTGAACAAATGTATCGCGATGCATTGAAATTGCGATGAATCGTTACAGCCCTATCCCACACAACTCCACCATTGGGCCAAGGAGAGGCATTAATAGAAGTTGCATAACTTGTTCGCCAATCCTGTTAACCCTTTACCCAATGTAACGGCCAAAACCGGCCAGCGCTATTCTCAAAAATCGCCAATTAATTTTCATTATTTTTTTCATTTTATGTCTCAAAAACATAGGTTATGACCCCTCGTTGGAACGAGCTCGTCGAGCTCGTTCCAACAAGGGGTCATAACCTATGTTTTTGAGACAAAAAATGAAAAAAATTAGTTATTCAAGAATTATTTTTGCAAGTGTCATCTGCTTTTCATGATAGGTAAAGGGTTAAAACAAATAAGCTTAAAAAAAACAACACTAATTTCACTATAATGATGGAAACCCTAGGCTTTTCTTCACTGTCACCAGACCTTAAAATTTACCCTGATATATGAGAATTGGTTTTGATTCTCACGAACTCCTGGTGCCAGAATCAATTTTCAGTTCTTGACTAATTTAATTAGAATTTGAGAAAACACTTATATCCTTGTGAACACAAACACTACTTACAGTACGTGGTGAGTGTATTATCACTAAATCACCTGTAGAGTGGAGATTCCAGTGTTCAACTGATGATCGGAACTCGTCACCACAATCGGCCGAGTGTGAGCAATCAGATGACAATGACAACAGCTCCTGGAACATCGGTTCAACCGATTGTTGCCAAGCATTTTGTGATGATTCATAAACTGCATTTTATTATCTTCTGCAGTTGTTCAGTTGGCAATGTAAAATGATGTCAATGATACCATTCAATAAAGTTGAGAAACAACAACAATGTGTATTCTTAATCTCTCTAGACACCCCTTTACAGGATATACATATACAAGTTAAACAACATGTAAAGCTTACAATTGAGCATACTTGAGGCAATAGCCAGTTCATACTGGAAAAGTGAAGGTTGCACTCCATTGACTCAGGCCACAGTGAAGTTACCAGTCACATGCACTTGTGCGATAAACTTGAGCCACCACCCAAGTGTGTGTGACTGGTAATTTTAACACTTTGAAAAATGTTCAGTTTAATGTACTTCTTTCGAGCCTCGACTTCTCTAGTAGTGCATGTTATTACAATTGCAATCGGCATCAGAATCGGCTGATTGTGACCTCAGATAACTGGTAATCGGTCAGCGACCATTTTTGGTAATCGGTTGAACACTAAACTGTTCTCTGGAACCATATACTAATCAGGTGCATATGATTTGATTGATAGCAGAAAAAAAATTTTCAATCATCATTTCTACTCTTTGATCTTTGAAAAGGCTCATGTGACACATGCAGTCATCCCGATATCTGTTTTGACAGACTTCTGACATTACAGCAATGTCGCAAGGGACGAGAAGTCAGAAGTAGGCAACATCAAAGCAGGCCAGAAAATAAGCAGTCTGACATTTGCAGAATGAGGTCCCTAGAGGGTGAATTTGATGATGCTATCCCACACAGTGGACCAATTTATCCTCTGGGTACCTTCTTCTTTTTAGTTTTGAGACACTGATTCAGATTGAGGTTCACAGAGGGTAAATTTAGTGATGCTACCCTGCTTTGCAGGGTAGCATCACTAAATTCACCCTCTGGGGACCTCATTTTCCAAATGTCAGTCTGCTATTTTCTGGCTTGCATCAAAGCATGCAGCCATATAAGTCAGCGACATCAAAATCATGCGGCCACCCACAAAGCCGCTTTCAACTGAATTTCGCTGACATGTGCAGCATGAGGATCGTGACATCTGTATAATTATGCAATTGTGATGTTTTGATGGCATCAAATATTGGACTATTAAGCACTTGAATCCATTAAAACGTCGTTGCTAATTGTATGTTTGGATATATAGTCGATAAATTTGCGATAGTAGGCGTGACATGAAATAGTGGACCAGACTGGAAAATTCAGGGAGTGTAAACCTGTCCAAACTGGTCCAGTGGCACCCAGTCCAGACCAGACCATGGACAAGGGATGGACTGCAGACCAGACCAGTCCAGGGCAGTCCAGTCCACATCACTATTGTAATTGAGACTGATTAACCCTCTGTCCAGTACAGATGACATAAAAAATTTGTAGTTTTAGCAACTCAGAATACTGAAAACATTTCAGGGAGTGCGATAACCAAGTGGTTAGAGCATTGGACTTTAAACCAAGAGCTCCACAGTTTGACCCTCTCCGGCGGTAACTGCTTTGTAATCTTGGGCAAGGGTCTTCATCGTGATAGCCTTTTTGGGGGCATGGTGGTACTGTGTACTGAGGGCTACAGCACATCTACGCTGCACTTGCCATTAACACTGCTAACCATGCTTGTGTGGACTTGGTACATTTGTTGGACAGTTGCTTGGTAGTTCTCGCTGTGTACTACAGTGTAAAACTGTCTGACATGAGCTGACACTGGCTGTCAAATGTGCTTCGAAACCCCAATAAATAAATTGTTTTCTAATTTCAGAAAAAAATCCAACAAAACCATATCATGTGACTCATCATTGAAATGAGCTCGACGAGCTCATTCCAGTGAGGTGTCATAAGATATTGCAGTGCACAGAATTTTGAAAATGACTCAGACCGACTGACCGTTCACGTTGCTTTGAGATGACAAACCAAACACTCGGCTATGTAAAAATTCTTGTAAAACGTTTTTTATCATTAACAAGTATTCATATATTGCGTGGGATTGAAATATATATGGACTCTCGAGGCAAAAGTCTAAAAAAATACATAGACAAAAGAAAAGCTGGTTAATTGGTAGAGTGCTAGAAGCGTGTGCTAGAAGCCCATATTTGGGCTTTATTCTGAACTGCAGATACCTAAAGTTGGAGACTTGACTGGTTGAGGGCTAGATTATTTTTGGTGGACTGACTTTGTTATTCAAAATTTATTTTATTACAAATTATTGGAGAGTGCTCACAAGCAGTAATTTCTAATAAAAAATTTGTATACACAAAATATGATTTGCATTTGACTTAGTGTGTAACTTAAGCAAGAAAAATGTGGGCTTTTGCACTGGCACCCTCTTGTTTTTTTAAAGCCCTGATAGTGGCTTCTAGCACTCAACCAGTTAATTGTTAATTTAATAATTTTCCAGGGCTTATATTTCGACGAGAATCTGAGAATTGATTCGCACAAAGATTCGCACAATAAAACCGGTGAGAATTCATGTAGATTCTTGCTGCACCTCTGCTAGGATGCGCGTGAAAAACATTGAGTCAATTTAACCCTTTAACTAACACAGTGGCAACAAATTAACCAATAGAAGGCTAACATGACCTGAAATATCCTGACACTTTGCCAATAAAATCTTACAAATATGGCTGTCATTGGAACCGGCTCATTGAGCCGGTTCCAACGACAGCCATATTTGTAAGATTTTATTGGTAAATATTGTTCATTTAATTATACCCCCGCTTCGAAGAAGTGGGGGCTATATAGGAATCGCCCTGTACGTCCGTCTGTCCGTCCGTCCGTACGTACGTCTTTCCGGACATGAAATTCTTGTGTGCGCAACTCCTACATTAATGAACCGATTTTGATGAAACCTTTCAAACATCATCTCTACTAAGTGAACATGTGCATATTCCAAACTTTTTGATCTGCGACAATTTTAACCAGGTTATCTCTCTTGAACTTTGATTTAATATGGGTTTCTGCATGAAATTCTTGTGTGCGCAACTCCTCCTACATTTATCAATCAATTTGGACGAAAGTTTACAGACATCATCACTACTAAGTGAACATGTGCATATTCCAAAATTTTTGAGCTGTGGCAATTTTAACTAGGTTATCTCCCTTTAACTTAGATTTATTATGGGTTTCTACATGAAATTCTTGTGCGTGCAACTCCTCCTACATTTATCAATCAATTTGCACAAAACTTTTCAGACGTCATCACTACTAAGTGAACATGCGCATATTCCAAGATTTTTGATCTGCGACAATTTTAACCAGGTTATCTCCCTTTGACTTAGATTTATTATGTCTTTCCGTTCGAACAAATTCTTGTGTGCGCAACTCCTCCTACATTAATGAACCGATTTTGATGAAACCTTTCAAACATCATCTCTACTAAGTGAACATGTGCATATTCCAAACTTTTTGATCTGCGACAATTTTAACCAGGTTATCTCTCTTGAACTTTGATTTAATATGGGTTTCTGCATGAAATTCTTGTGTGCGCAACTCCTCCTACATTTATCAATCAATTTGGACAAAAGTTTACAGACATCATCACTACTAAGTGAACATGCGCATATTCCAAAATTTTTGAGCTGTGGCTATTTTAACTAGGTTATCTCCCTTTAACTTAGATTTATTATGGGTTTCTACATGAAATTCTTGTGCGTGCAACTCCTCCTACATTTATCAATCAATTTTGACGAAACCTTTCAAACATTATCACAACTAAGTGAACATACGCATATTCCCAAATTTTTGATCTGCGACAATTTTAACCAGGTTATCTCTCTTGAACTTTGATTTAATATGGGTTTCTGCATGAAATTCTTGTGTGCGCAACTCCTCCTACATTTATCAATCAATTTGGATGAAAGTTTACAGACATCATCACTACTAAGTGAACATGTGCATATTCCAAAATTTTTGAGCTGTGGCAATTTTAACTAGGTTATCTCCCTTTAACTTAGATTTATTATGGGTTTCTACATGAAATTCTTGTGCGTGCAACTCCTCCTACATTTATCAATCAATTTGGACAAAACTTTTCAGACGTCATCACTACTAAGTGAACATGTGCATATTCCAAGATTTTTGATCTGCGACAATTTTAACCAGGTTATCTCCCTTTGACTTAGATTTATTATGTCTTTCCATTCGAACAAATTCTTGTGTGCGCAACTCCTCCTACATTAATGAACCGATTTTGATGAAACCTTTCAAACATCATCTCTACTAAGTGAACATGTGCATATTCCAAACTTTTTGATCTGCGACAATTTTAACCAGGTTATCTCTCTTGAACTTTGATTTAATATGGGTTTCTGCATGAAATTCTTGTGTGCGCAACTCCTCCTACATTTATCAATCAATTTGGACGAAAGTTTACAGACATCATCACTACTAAGTGAACATGCGCATATTCCAAAATTTTTGAGCTGTAGCTATTTTAACTAGGTTATCTCCCTTTAACTTAGATTTATTATGGGTTTCTACATGAAATTCTTGTGCGTGCAACTCCTCCTACATTTATCAATCAATTTTGACGAAACCTTTCAAACATTATCATAACTAAGTGAACAGACGCATATTCCCAAATTTTTGATCTGCGACAATTTTAACCAGGTCATCTCCCTTTAACTTGGATTTATTATGGGTTTTCAAATGGGATTCTTGTGTGTGCAACTCCTCCTACATTAATGAACCGATTTTGAATACATGTTGCACATTGTAAATGTGTTTTTCCAAATGTAAACCATATATGTGTGGGCTCTTTAAGTATTCAGTGCTGTTCTGTGGAAGGCCACATGCAAATACAAATTTCAACAACAAAAAATGATCTTTATGTATACATTTCCTTATGGCCTTCGCCTACATGATCAGAAGTGCATTCCTCTAAAAACCCAAAGCGGGGGTATTAATCACCTTCAGTGATAGTTCTAGTTATTTTAACATTTATTTATTATTTTATTATTTATTGTTTAAAAATTATCAAATTTAGTTTTAAAAATTAAAAAGGTGTGGTGGGTAAAAGGTTAGCATGTGTTATCAGAATACAACAGTGGTTCAACCATGGTGGCGTCATGGGATCCTGGGACACTCATAGTAGGTATGGATTCTCGCAACCATTTTCACGTGAATCCAAATGGATTCTTGGGAGCGCAGTGGCTCAGTAGGTAGAGGTGCAGGCTGCAAGCCGAGAGGTCCTCAGTTCGAATCCCACCTGCGGCAACCGCGTTGTGTCCTTGGGCAAGACACTTCATCTCCATTGCCCGCGTGGGGGTACAATGACGCCGTGTACTTAGGCGTACTGCACGTCGATGGTACGCATGTCTTCAACCAAACTAACCCTGCCTGTGCCACAGTGCGGAGTTACGATGTTGGGGAGCTGGCAGCTGCTCGTCGTTGCTCGGTGGTTCTCTCCGGGTACTCCGCCTTCCTCCACCCATAAAACTGTCACGGTCATGATTAGCCATTGTGCATAAATATGTGACCTTAAACATGATAAATAAATTAATAAATGGATTCTCACAAATTTAGACGAAATATAAGCCCTGTTTTCATTGGCAAAATGGCTATTCAATTAACTGGTAGAGTGCTGGAAGCCCATATTTGGGCTTTATTCCGAAGTGCAGGTACCACTGCTAGAAGGCACATATTCAGTGCATGCGCTTTGTACTATCTTTGAAGTGATATTATTTAGTCTGTAAGGGTTTGCCCTGTTACAGTTTATGGCACTCTCCCATAAATTGTAACAAGGCAAATACATGTGTACAAGATTTGATGGCCAAAAATAATTTAGCGCTCTACCAGTTAACAGGCTTCTACTGCATATGAATTGGGATAATATTAAAGGTATTCTCCCAGGAGGAACATTTAAATACAATTTATAATATTTACAGTGGTAAGGTACGAGAACATGGGTATGCCAGAAGAATGTTTGAATGTAAAGGAAATTTGATAGTACATTTGACAGAGACAGATGGTAAAACCGTGGATGACTTTCTTGATATAGCCATTGAAGCAGGTGCAGAAGATGTTCAATTAGAAGATGGAGAAGATGGAGGAAAGATATTGACAGTATGTTCTTGTTCACACCATTTAATTTAGTATTAGATTTCATGGAGGACACATTGACTCATTGACTTGAAAATAAGCAGTCTGACATTTGCAGAATGATGTTCCCAGAGGGTGAGTTTACTGATGCTATCCCATACAGTGGGCCAATTTATCCTCTGGGTACCTCTTTCTGTCTATGTTTGAGACCTTGATTCAGATTGAGGTTCACAGAGGGTAAATTCATGATGCTACCCTGCGATGCAGGGTAGCATCACTAAATTCACCCTTTGGGGACCTAATATTTTTATACTATAACCCAATGACCCAGACTTAGCTTGTGCAAACTCAAAGTTATCAAGGGCCAAACACTAGCTGCAAAACTTGGGAACTCGTTACATCCAATTAGCATAGTCTTCATGCTAAGAATACGGAATTACTTGAATTTGGCTCCTTATTGATGATATGTCTTCTCTATTTCTGTATAGAGAGACATACATATAATTCCTTTTAAATTTAATTTCCTTTCACCTTGGATTACAGGCTTGGAACTATGTTTGTCTACTAATTCTGAAGTCCTGGGCCCTCTGCTTTTTTACGACTCAGCTAAGTCTGAGTGATTGGGTTATAGTATAAAAGTATTATAAATTTAAAGTAATTTGTATATTTTTTATACTTACCAATGGCACAGACGGATATGGCCCTCCCATGAGTGGGCACTCACACCTCCCTGCCAAACCAGGAAAATAAGCAGACTGACATCTGCAAAATGAGGTCCCCAGAGGGTGAATTTAGTGATGCTACCCGGCACAGCAGGGTAGCATCACTAAATTTACCCTCTGTGAACATCAATCTGAATCAGGGTCTCAAAACTAAACAGAAGGAGGTACCCAGAGGATAAATTGGCCCACTGTATGGGACAGCATCATCAAATTCACACTCTGGGGACCTCATTCTGCAAATGTCAGACAGCTTATTTTCTGGCTTGCTCCCCGCTGAGTTATTATGTAGTACTCGTTTCTACAAAGAATGATGTTAGCGTTAATTTCAGTCACTTCCTGGTGAGTGCGCATGCGCAGAGAGTAAAAGTATGGAGGACCAGATAGGACTTTTAATTTTCGGTTTTGCAAGCAAATTTTGGGGATTGGCCCTTGATAACTTTGAGTTTGCACCAGCTAAGTCTGGGCCATTGGTAAGTATAAAAAATATACAAATCCAGATGACAGTCTGCTTATATTCTGGCCTGCATTGACTCAGTGCTTAGAGAATTGAACTTCAAACTGAAAAGTCAATGTTTCAGTCCTAATCAGTGGTAACCAGTGATAACTGTGTTGTGTTCTTGGGCAAGGTACTTGATCAAAAATGTCCATGTGGGGTCATGGTGGCACTGTGTACTAAGTCATGCTGCGAGTCGATGGTACACTTTCAAACAATGCTAACCCATCTTGGGCAGAGTTAGCACGTTGGGGAGTCTGACAGTTGTTCTCTGCTGCTGGGTGGTTCTTTCTCTGTACTCTGGTCATTTTTTTGCAGATCCAGGAAACCCAGAAAAGTCATTTAAATTGAAAAAAAAATTTCTAGGCCTAGAAACCCTGAAAAAAGGAAGGGTACAGTACGTGTAGAGTGTATTATCACCAAATCATCCGCAGAGTGGAGATTCCACTCAAGCAATAATTGCAAATTTGTTGCAAAGCATAGCGAGTACAAGAAAAGTTCCAGCCAATGGACCGCCGGGTTGAACCCGGAGGTCCATTGGCTGAAACATTTCTTGTATTTTTTGTTCGTATGGACAGAATTTAAAAGTTATAGTTTGGGTGAAAACTCCACTCTGCTGGTGATTTTCTTACAATCCACTCTCCAAGTACTGTATTTCTGCATCTTGACAATAAAAGTCATGAAAATTTCCGATATCAAAATGGCTGAAAACATATCCACAAAACATCACAAAGATTAACCAGAATTTTGTGTCTTTATTATTCATTTATGAAATGTTGCATGTTGTAATGCCGATTGTTACAATTCTGAGTAATTTGGTAGTGAACAAAAGTTTAATTAGTCCCCATGGGTAACTGTGAGGTGGCTTGTGGATTGCACTCCATGCATCTGTCTATCTGTCTGACCTGTTACCCCCTGTATCTCAGAGATGCTTAGGCATGTTTGGTTCAAATTTTCAGCATTGATCAGATGTTCTGTAAAATTGGTGTGCATCATTTTTAAAAAAAAAAAAAATATTCAAGATGGCCAACTGGTGGCCGTTTTTGTTGGAAATTGTGTGTAATTAGTTTTCTGCCACGAACTTTTCTAAATGTCATTTCCAATATCAGTAATTTTTGGTATGGAAGTGTAGCAGTATAAGATAAATACCGTATTTACTCTATGTATTGGGACACTCTATGATTTGGGACACACATTTTTTCCAGAAAACTATATATTTTTATACTGTACCAATGACCCAGACTTAGCTGCTGGTGCTAACTCTAACAAAACCAGGGCCAAACACAAATTTTGCCCCCTAATCCCCAAAATTTGCATCCAAAACAAAAAGAAATCATGTCCTAAAGGACCTCCATACTACGCCTCTCCTGCGCATGCGCAGTGACGCAGTCGTCCCGAAATTGGCGCCAATTATCATTCTCTGTTTGGCCCTTCATCAGTCAACATCTCACTGATCTTTGTGCTTGTAAATCTCAGTTTAAAGGATGCCAGACACGTAATTTTTGGAGAAAATGTGATTCTAAGGAGGATAGAAGGAGGAGAGGAAAAAGAAGTGACAAAAAATAATCAGGGCTGTACTTAAAATTTTTTGATGAAATTATGTTAAGTTGCCTATTTTCGAGGCATGGGCCTCTTGTTGTCATTCTTGCTAATTGTTGCACTGCTTATTCAGTGTTTCCTCTCCCCTAGCCTTCTAAAGTCCCCCCTTGCAATTCTCCCATGCTTTTGGCATATTTTTGAGAAATTTCATTTCTAAAATTTCCTGGGAGAGTTGCTTGGTTACAGAATGTTTTCTGTTATTTTCCCCATAGTTACGTTTTCACCCATGGGTGTATAACGTTTGTGTTCTGCATCTTCCATCTGATGTTCTGCAGATTCTCCCCTGGGAGTCTCTGTTTTGCATCAGATAGAGTGTAATTGATGACTGATTCCGGGCCAGTTTTTTCAGTGCCTGGAGTCATGTTTTCTGGTGTTTTTACACTGTTTGTTTTCATTGGCAACAGCCTTTTTTGAGGGGGGCTGTTTGCCTTTGCTGTAGTTTATCTCACTATAAGATACATTTATATTATCCGAAAGTGTCTCATTAATTATTTAATGTAAATTTAAAATTTTTGACCACACTTTGCCATTGGATCCATCGGGGCTCAACGTTACTTTTCAGCAACTTGGGCTTCGCTGAAAAAATATTTTTTCAAAATTATTTTGTTTTGCAATTGTTTTTTCATTTATTAATGGATCATGTTATTATGTATCTTTGTGTCAGGGGTTTTTGCGAGTAACTAGGACTTATTGTTGTTCTTTCACAATGAAGGGACGTTGTTCAAATTGTAATAGGAAGAAATCTTCCTCTGACTTTCATGATCATTGTATTAATTGTAGTCAGTGTTCTCGCATTAATCCCTGTCCTATATGTGAACATTGGGATGAGAAACATTGGAAACGTGTGTCACGATATGTTGTTTCTGGAGAAAGAGCGATGCCGGCTCTTTCTCCGCAAGGTCACTCTACTCTCTCAGTTTCTATTTCAGAGGAACCAGAACGGGGTGATGTTTCCATGTTATCTTCTTCAAGTGTGCGTCCGTCGTCACAAATGAATTCAGAGCTAGCGGCAAAAGTGCTCATGGAGATTAGACAAATGTCGTCCGCTAGCTCGCCCGGTGTAGCGTCCATTCACCGAATGGTTCGGCAGCCGGGTTCGTCCGATGCGGTCCAAGAGGAAATTTTGGGTGATGCGAGCACTATAAACATAATAGATGCACACCCAGTGACGGCGGATAGTAAGCGAGAACGGAGGAAGCCTTTTAGTCCGGTTCCTAGCTCATCCAGGTCCAGCCGGGCCGCGAGCGAGAGAGGTCCCTCTCTCGTACAACAACATCTGGGACCAGATGTTGTGGTACAAAATGTGTCTTTAGCGGAGCATACGTCCGTCGCTCGGGACGCTCCGTTGTATAAGCAGTCCGCAGAGACTGTTAAGGCTTCCTCTTCTCGTCAGCGCACACGACCGCACCTTGGCTGCGTGACCGCCGATATATTACCAGCTTCGCCGATGAAGGATTCTTCGGCGACCAGGTCACACCATCCGGCAGCCAGGGATTCGAGACCGATGGACTCCGGACGTTCGCATAGGAAAAGTATGCGGGAGCCATCTGATGCGGAGCTGCCCTCGGCGAAGCAGCGAAAGACTGCGCCTCCGCAGGTCTCGACGCCGGACATTCTTGTGCAGATAGCACAGCTTATCGCAGCATCCCAGCAGCCGACAGAAACGGTGTCGGATCGAGAATCATCCGACGGCGCTGGGTCGGTACGCTCCGCCGAAGCATCGGGGGCGGACGACCGGGAACATCATGAGGTCCGACCGGATGGTGAAAGGGATACGGATGACTTGGAGCTATCCCTTTCGGAACAACATAAAGCTGCCGTGGACTTCATCCGGCACTTTCTCCCTCAAGTTGTTCCGTCGGGCCAGACTGCTGCGCTTCCGGACAAGAGAATTATAGCGTCATTGGACTCTGAATTTTTTGAGCGGTTCAGGGACATCGCTCCCGAGTTTCCATCGCAGTCCAATAATGTTGCTAGAACATTTGAATTATTGAACGACGCTATATTTAAACTTGCTTCCAGGACGGGGAAAGCAGGTTTCTTGTCCGCTAATACTCTCAACCTGCCTTTCATTAATGCAAGGAATAAATTCGATACGGCAGGACAGGGTATACCGAGAGTTCCTCTGCGTATGGACGACGAGGCGGAAGACTTAGAGCTATCGTTACCGTCGTCAGCTTCTATTCCAACCGCGGTGTTGGAAACAGCTATTGCGTCTAACAGAGCCAATTTAGATGCCTTATCTTATGCAGATCACCTTACTAAGGCGTTATCACTGCGCCTTCAAGGGGAAGAGTTTCTGGATATACAATCCTCTTTAAGACTTCTTTCAAGGGCAGTAGCTTATTCCACGTGTAACTCCGCCCTTTCAGTGGCAAATCTGGAGTTGGTTAGACGTGACGCAGCCCTAGCTACATCCACACTAGTGGATTCTAAGGTGAAGAACTCTCGTAGAGTCGCTTCGGTCTCAGGAGAACTTCTCTTTGACGGCAAGCTTTCCGCTATTTATGATAAAATTAAAAAGAAAGCTAATGATTCTCTGTTGTTCAGATCTGCTCCTAAGAAGTCGGATACAGCAGAGTCAGACACGAATAAGACAGGCACTTCTGGGTCTAATGCGCCCAAGAGAGGTTCCTATAGAGGTTCCGGTGCGTCCTCTTGGTCTTATTCGAGAGACCGTCAGGATAGCGACTCTCGTTCGGGACGTCCTTCAGGCCGGGACAATCGGTCGGACGCCCCGAGGTCGACGAGGCGAGGTGCGGGTCGTGGAAGACGTGGTTTCTCCTACCGCAGGCCTCGCAGGTCCAGGAGGTGATGGCTTAAACCTCTATCGCGTTCCGGTTGGCGGAAGGTTGTCGAGCTTTTCACAAGAGTGGGCGTCGATTACGGACGACCCTTGGGTGAGAGGAGTGACTTCAGAAGGTCTAAAGATATCCTTCAAACGAAAGCCTCCATTAACTCGAAGTCCAAAGTGGACTCATCTTCCGTCAAATCCACAGAAAAGAGACGCTCTGTTATCAGAGGTGCAGTCTCTTTTAATGAAGAACGCGGTAGAGGTCGTAGAAAACCAGGAAACTCCGGGATTCTACAGCCATCTGTTTCTGGTCCCGAAACCAGACGGCTCGTTCCGTCCAGTCATAGATTTGAGCTGGATAAACAAGCTGATCGTCGCTCCGAAATTTTATATGGAGACGATTCGGTCGGTCAGAGCGAGTATTCGGGTGAACGATTATGCAACAAGCATAGATCTCAAAGATGCGTACTTTCACGTCATGGTACATCCGACATTCCGAAAGTATCTACGCTTCGCAGTCCTTGGAGTGGTGTATCAATTCCGGGCGATGTGCTTCGGATTGAATCTAGCACCCTGGGCTTTCACTCGGGTAATGAACTCGGTAATGATCTACTTCCGAGCTCATTCGTCTGCGGTAACGTCGGCCTACCTGGACGACATTCTTCAGAGGTACGGCAACGAGTTAACGCTTCAGAACGATGTTCAGAATCTTCTTCTATTGCTCCGACGTCTCGGTTTTATAGTAAACGAGGAGAAGTCGGATCTGGTGCCGTCCAAGTCATTCACTCATCTGGGAATGAGCTTCGAGACGCACAACAATCTCGTTCGTCTGCCGTTAACCAGAGCGAAATTAGTCAGTTGTTACGCTCGCTATTGTCTGCACGCAGACAAAGTCACGGCGAGAGAATTTATGAGACTGATAGGCCTGTGCGGAGCCGCCGCGGATCTCATTCCGATGGGGCGGTTACGCACACGTCCTCTTCAAATTTTCCTGAATCAGAATTGGAGTGTGAAAATTCATTCGCTCGATGTAGACGTTCTCTTGTCAGATCAAGTGAAACAAGAGATTCAGACTTGGGCAAACATTCAGTGGTTAACTCAAGGAGTTCCGCTGCAGTTGCCGGATCCGAGTTTTACCGTTATGACGGATGCCAGTCAAACAGGTTGGGGTGCATCATTAATCCCAACGGATTCGAGATGCCAGGGTCTTTGGGATCCGCAATTCCTGTGCAAGCACATAAACATCAAGGAAATGATGTCAATTTGGCTTGAGTTACGTCACTGGATGGACATTATTCACAATGCTCATGTCCAAATCCTATCCGACAATACGACAGTAGTGGCGTATATACGGAATCAGGGAGGCACTCATTCAGTTCCGTTGTTCAATCTAACGGAAAGAATCCTTCTGTTTGCGTTAGAACATCACGTTCTTCTTTCGGTCCGTCACATACCGGGTCGTCTGAATGTGCTAGCAGACTCCCTTTCACGAAAGGGTCGTTTGTTGCCGTCGGAGTGGACTCTCAACAAACAAGTATTCAATCAGATTTGCTACCAATGGGAACGGCCAATGATAGACTTATTTGCGACACATCTCAACAATCAGTTGCAGACGTATGTGTCTCCGTGTCCGGATCCAAGAGCATTTGCAGTAGATGCTCTGTCGATCCCTTGGGACGGAATGATAGGATATGCGTATCCTCCAGCGCCGTTAATTCAACAAGTATTGCTAAAGATAAAACAATCTCAATGCAAGATTCTATTGGTAGCATCTCTGTCGCCACAGAGACCGTGGATAAATCTACTCAGGTGTCTGTTGTGGGACCTACCGCGGAAGCTTCCTCCACGGGAGGATCTTCTTTCGCAGGGGAAATCGCGCCAACTCCATCACAACCCGCAAGGTCTCAACCTTCACGTTTTTCCGTTGTGCGGTCCTTCTTGCATGGCAAGCACTTTACAGGACGAGCAGTGGACGCGATTTCTAACTGTAGGAGGACCTCCTCTTCGCTAAACTATGCGGCTAAGTGGAAGGTTTTTCGTCGTTGGTGTAGGGATCATTCTGTAGATATATTTGATCCCTCTATACCAGACATTGCAAACTTTCTAGTATACTTGTTTGACGAAATCAAACTGCAGCCTGTTACTATAAAGGGTTATAGATCTATGTTATCTGATACCTATGCACATCATGATAGTTTACAAATTGGATCTAATGTCTCTTTATCGAAGTTGGTTAGAAACTTTTCGATAAATAGACCCAGAACTCTTAGATTAATTCCTAAGTGGAATTTAGCTTGGGTTCTCCTTAAATTGAAGGAAAAGCCATTTGAACCTCTTGGGACAGTAGATTTCAAATTCTTATCTTATAAGACAGCTTTTCTCTTAGCTTTCTCTTCTGCCAGAAGAGTCAGTGAGCTTCATGCACTATCGGTGGATGATTCTCATTATCGTAGTGTTGGGAACACTATCACCTTCACTACTAATGTGGGTTTTTTAGCTAAGAATCAGGCTCCTAATAAATATCCAGAACCTATTGTTATTAAGGCTCTTCCGTCTTCAGACGGGCGTAGGCCTTTACTCTGTCCTGTTAGAGCACTACGTATCTATAAACAGAGATCTCAGTTTATCAGAAAGGGACGGAAACGTTTCTTTCTGTCTTTGATGCCTAATAGAAAGGACATTTCAGTCCATTCTATTGCTAGATGGATTCAGTTAACTATCCGTACTGCTTATGAAGATTTATCTTCTTCTCAGCAGTCTGTGCTTAAGATTTCTGCTCCTGAAGTAAGAGCTCTTTCTACTTCCTGGGCTTATGCTAATAGTGTTGCTATTACAGATTTAATGAAGGCTGCTTATTGGTCTCAGCCATCCACATTTACGAATTTTTATCTCAGAAATATTGAGTCCATTTCTGGAGACCTGCATTGTTTAGGTCCGTTATCTGTTGCTCAGAATGTCGTCCACTAAACAGTTGCAACTATAGTTATGCAGGCTTTCTGTTCCGGCAGTGACTCCGTCCGGCTGCCCTCTTCGCTCTGGGCTATTTGACCCAGGGCAAGGGGAAGGGGGGGGGCGGGTGTTCCCTTAGGTCACCTGCTTTATAGTGAAAAGCAAGGGAATGCCTCCTCCAAGTCAGTATTTCTGAGTCGCTTCCGGGATGGTTTTAAAGTGTAATATTAATGTTTAAATTCATTCATGTCTTATTTTTAAAGTGTAGCTCGGTGTGAAGCATTTGTATATGTCAAGTGTCAAACGGGCTTTAATATACAATACTCGGACACTTTTAAATGACTATGAAGAGTCTCAATTCTCTGGACTACTTTATTTATTGGCTTGCTTTAAAAATAATTAGTATAAGGGTTATACTGGATGTTAATAGAGAACATGAATGTTATTGTGCTCAATTATTAAGGGTAGTGTATCTTTCTAATTTAATATTAAATAAGAAAGATACATGTAAAGCCTAATACTCCTTTTCTCCTTAAGGGGTTACCTCTTTAATATATAGTTGAGCTTATTGGATTTTCCTCTATGTCCTAGGCCCTCCAGCCTGTTTACTATTCAGCTAAGTCTGGGTCATTGGTACAGTATAAAAATGTTAAAAAATTTATAGTAATTTATATATTTTTTATACTTACCAATGACCCAGACGGGGATGGCCCTCCCTGGAGTTGGGAACTCTTGCCTCCCCGCTGAGTACATAGCGCTGACCAGGCACTGCCAGTAAGAATGATAATTGGCGCCAATTTCGGGACGACTGCGTCACTGCGCATGTGCAGTAGAGGCGTAGTATGGAGGTCCTTTAGGACATGATTTCTTTTTGTTTTGGATGCAAATTTTGGGGATTGGGGGGCAAAATTTGTGTTTGGTCCTGGTTTTGTTAGAGTTAGCACCAGCAGCTAAGTCTGGGTCATTGGTAAGTATAAAAAATATATAAATTACTATAAATTTTTTAACTTTTTTATGCTCCAAAGTTTGGGACATTCAGGAGATTTGTTTCCAGTTGACCTGTCGCTAGTAGCAGACGATACTCATAAAAAAAATTCTTGAGTAACTAAAAATTTTCATTTATTGCTTCCCAAACATAGCTTATGATACCTCATTTGAACGTGCGCAATGCGCGCGTTCCAATGAGGGATCATAAGCTATGTTTTGGAAGCAAAAAATGAAAATATAAAAGAAATTGGACGGCGATTTTCATATGTAGTGATGGAAAACGAATCACACACAACTTTATTCAGCATCAAATCAAGACCAGGCTGTGTTCTTTTCCCATTTTCTAAGAATTGGGACACCTGTGAAAATAATTATTTTTAGCTGTCCCAATACATAGAGTAAATACGGTAACATATCATTCAGGTTTTTTTCTCATGCATAAATTATGCAAACTAGACAAGCTTTTTCTCAGTCATATTTGTATATATATGTTGGTGTGTTCCATTACCATCTCTATCTCTGAGATGGTTTGATGCATTTGTTTCAAATTTTCAGCAATGATCAAACATTTTTGTCAATTTTTTCCCCCCAAAAAATTCAAGATTGCGAACTGGCAAACAGTCATATTTGTATATGTTATGTTGGTGTGCCCTGTTACCACCTGTATTTCAGAGATGCTTTGATGCTTTTGTTTTAAATTATCAGCAGTGATCAGACATTATGCAAAATGGATGCACGTAAATTTTTTCGAAAAAAAATTCAAGATGACCAACTGGCAGCCATTTTGAGCAGGTTCTTTTTCAGTCATTTTTGTACATATACTATTAAAAAAAGTGAGATATATGAAGAAATATATTTATATTTTCATCAAAAAGATAGTTGAGGCATTGCACTGTGACATCTGCAGGGTTTCCACTAAGGGAAAGGGAATGAGGCCATTAGCTTGTTGACTGAAGATCGTCGGTACCACGGACCGTCCATGGTCCGGCCCATGGTGGGAAAATTTTGAATTCTGGAATCCAAAACCCCCCATTTCCTTGCATCTGAGAGAATATTTTGTGTCTTTTCACGGAGATATATCTGTCTGATTTTACACCTTGATAGCCAGTAATTTCCGATGAATAAGACGTAAATAAGAGAAAATAGTTGCTCAACCGAAAAATAATTTGTAGTATACTTGACTTTCTATTTGCCCAGGGCGTTTCAACCCAATAAAACTGTCAAGACTTGGCATTTTCACTGGGACTAAACGTCCAGGGCGAATAGAAAGTGTGGAGTTGGAAGGGTAGATTCGTCTATAATTTCAAAATTCAATTTTAAAGATCATGGCAAATTTAAAAAATTCTGTTGTCGGGAAGGTGACCTGTTGGGGAAATGCGGCCGTTGACGGCCGCTGTGCCGGTATAGTGGAAACCCTGCATCTGGTGAATGATTTCAGCGATAGTTGGGTGTCTGTCAAGCACACATTACAAGCACTGAGCTGCAGAAGACATGGGCGGTCATTCAGAGAATTTACCACATTTAGTCCAAGATCTCAATACTTTGTAAATCCTCAGATCCGATGTGGCATACTCCTCACCAAACGTCCAATATCAGCTTGACTGATGTTAAATCCATTCTTTCTGCAGTACCTGGACATTGGTAGGTGGCTGTTTGGTGACAGTATTTCCTCGAAAATTCATATACTAACATTTTAGGGGGCGTGGCGGCACTGCGGTAACCGGTTCCCATCAGATCACTGAAGTTAAGCAACATCGAGCATGGTTAGTCCTTGGATGGGTGACTGTCTGAGAGACCAATTCGGACTCCCGCATTGTGTCCTTGGGCAAGGTACTTAACCCTGATTGTCCACGTGGGGGCACGATGACGCTGTGTACTAAGGCATACTGCATGTCTATGGTGCACATGTCTTCAACCAATCTTAACCTGTCTGTGCTGCAGAGTGTAGTTACGATATTGGGGCACTGGCAGTTGCTCATCATTGCTCAGTGGTTCTCTCCAGGTACTCTGGCTTCAACCACCAGCAAAACTGTCACAGTCATGATTAGCCATTGTGCATAAGTATGTGACCTTAAACACCAATAAATAAATTTAACCCCTTGAACCCGAGCAGCCACTTTTCTGGCCAGGAACATGATTCGTCATAACATCATTAAATAGGAGGGCTTTTCAGTAAATGTGTGTGGTAGACCAATCAATATTTTCAACGTGCAGCCTCAGGGCTGCACGTTGAAAATATTGATTGATCTACCCCAAATAATGAATATGGACTCTTCTAATTGCTGCCATAGAACTGGCATGGAAGATACCACTAGAGTTCAAAGGATTAAGGTTTTTGGTGTTTGGTGACAGTATTTCCTCAAAAATTCATAAACGAACATTTTATGGATGCAAGTTACTTCCGTCTCTGATTTCACAGAAGCTTAAAACTGCACCCGTCAATTTTGTTCATTTCCAGTGCGTCTCATGTTGGATCCACTTCCAACCTTACTAATTTGTTTTATTTATTTTTCTCTATTCTTTTCATTCCATTCATTTTTCTGCATTCATTTTGCAAATGTTGTCACCAGTTGTGTAAGGTAAAGAATTAACTGACAGTTTCTATTGGAAATTTCTCATTCAACTTTTCCTTTATTTACAGTTTATTTCAAGTGAAGAAGAAATGTATGCTGTTAAGAAGTCATTACAAGATACTTACGAAATAAAAACGATTGAGAAAGATTACATACCAAAACGTACAGTTTCGCTGAGCGAAGATGAGATGATTAAAGCTGAAAAACTTTTTGAAAATCTTGACAATGTAGAAGAAGTTGTTGGATATGTTGATAATATTGAGATGCCATCATGATGTATATAATTGTAGTGTGTAATAAATTAAGTTTTATGTACACTGTTGTTGAATTCTCTTTCTTCTGAAGACTATTAACCCATTTACGGCTGTCATGATTAATCGATTGTCGATCGGTCATGCCGAAATCGATTAGTATGTTTCGTTGTCAAAGAATCAGTAAATTTTACCCCGTTTTCAGCATTTATTGCTTTCCAAAAGTGTGATTTACTGGGATGTCCGGGTTTGATTCTAAATGATAACTTCACAAGTGAATTTTGCAATCAACAATTGAGTCATATATCCGTGCACGCAAACGAAGATGCTGTGCCGTGGGTGTAATGGGGACTTCATTGTTTTTTGTTTTTTTTATCTCTTTACCTAATATGAAAAGAAGACGACACTTGCAAAAAAAAATTCTTGAATAGCGATTATTTTCATTTTTTGTCTCAAAAACATAGGTTATGACCCCTCATTGGAACGAGCTCAATGTGCTCGTTCCAATGAAGGGTCATAACCTATGTTTTAGAGACAAAAAATGCAAAAATAATGAAAATTAATTGGTAATTTTTGAGAATAGTGCTTGCCGTTACGTTAGGTAAAGGGCTAAATAATATAATTATAGTTAATAATGAAAAGTAATAAACAGAGTAATCGCTTGACTGGACTGGTTACGTGAAATAATTCATTCGAGGCGAGGGACTATATTGTAAGACACCTGTGTGCATTCGCGCACTTGTGTTTGTATAACGTCCCTCACCTCTCATGAATTATTTCACGTAACCAGTCCAGTCAAACAATTACTCTCTATTTAATAATTTAAAAAAAATTGATGAAAAAACTATTGTTTCTAAAGGTAAAAGGTCAAGAACGTCGACGTTAAACCTCAAGAAGCTGTTAGAAGCATTTGTCTTTAAGGTGCATTCTAAGCTTTGATGTTCTTAACTTTTGAACCTTCAGCATAATAATCAAGACCAGTCGGCAGTTGCGAACTGACGACCGGTCTTGATTATTACACTGACGGTTCAAAAGTTCAGAACATCAAAGCTTTGAATGTACCTAAAAGAGGATCATTTTCTTTCTTTACTTGAGGTTGGTCAGCTGACTTGAACTTCATTCTTAGTGACTTCAAAGAGAGGGAAAGGGGGTCATCTAGGCATGATTAATCGATTATTATCGATTATTTGTGATGATTAATCGATTCCTAAATTAAACAAGCCAAGACCAATACCGGGTCTGGACCTGCGTCGCTGCATGCAATTGATTACAGAGATGAACAGACTTCAAAGTATCGGCAAACAGGAAGTGGCTGCACGGCAGATCTGAAAATTAGATACACGATGCAACTCATCATTATGAAGCAGCAGACCAAATATAAAATCATTCCCTTTCATAGAAGCCAAGAAAACTTTGACGGAAGAAGTGTTTCGGACGGACTGACGAACGGAGTCGAGCGGTTACTAGACCTTCTCTGCCGCTGGCGACGCAGGTAAAAATCATGACAGCCCTATGCCCAATGCACAGATAGGGCTGCACAATATTCTAAACTGAACAATGGTGTGCCACGATATCTCCCCTAGTGATAAGGCGATTAATCGGTATACAATCGGCCATCAGCCAATAAGCACCCATCGGTTGACAATCGGTAGTCGGGTTGTGGGATCGGCCCTCGTCGATGGTCATATGTAAAAAAAAAAAATTGCTGAGATTTCCTCAATTCATCATCCAGATTTAAGACATTTTTATTAAAATGACTCTTGAATGATTTGTAGTTCCATTTGATCTTGTCAAATTTTGCCAAGCACTGGTGGAAAGTGAGAGGTAACCATGTTCACTCAAGTGACAAGTGTCTGCTAGTGCCTAGATATCCAAGAAATACGAAAATGACAGCAAGAAATTGCAGAAACTTGCTTGCGAGGGGAATAGGTCCACTGGTACTGACTACTGGCAGTACAGTAGTATTGAACAAACAACACTGCAGTCACGGTTGTGGTTCTCATTTTTATTTTCTATGAATTTACTCATATTCAAAATTTATATGTTGTTTCTGTGTGTGTGTTATTTAATCAACAATCTCACACAAAACAGAGGGAAGACTTGAAAATGCTCCAATGTTCATGTCAACAAAAAGTACACAAATGAATATTCAAAACTAATTTACTGGGTTTGTGAGAGGTCACATGTCTGTCTGACCCCAGGTAATTAATATTCATAATGTAAGGTCACGAATGAAAATTGTGGGATATTGTTGACTTTATGCTTCAAAGAATATAACCATTTGGTTCTTTATTTGTTTTGGATGTTAGACAAACAATAAAACCCAATTTTAACCCCTTACCCAACGTAACGGCCAAAACCGGCCAGCCCTATTCTCAAAAATCGCCAATTAATTTTCATTCTATTTTAATTTTTTGTCTCAAAAACATAGGCTATGACCCCTTTTTGGAACGAGCTTGTCGAGCTCATTCCAATGAGGGGTCAAAACCTATGTTTTTGAGACAAAAAATTAGTTATTCAAGAACTTTTTTTGCAAGTGTCATCTGCTTTTCATGTTAGGTAAAGGTTTAATCCACAAAAGGTATTCAGTGTTTTATTGATTATTCATCTGTTCTATGTTATTCCTCCCGCTAAACTTTTTGAGCTTCATTTCGGGGACATAAATGTACAAAAATAAAAAAAAAATAGGGGCAGCCAGGGGTGAAAATCTGGCATACTTTTGATTATGGCCTTACCTTTGATGCATTTCGTTGACAGCTTCCATAGAATATTAAACTGTAGTGTTCGGGTTTATGTTTGTTTCATTTTGTTTTATTCTGCCGTGATTCTGGGTTTATCAAATATTATGTATGTAAGATGGCAGCGCCCATTATTAAAATAAATGTGCTACTCATCAGTAATTAAATTGATAATTAAAATAATTAAAACCCTCAGTATTGATAACAAACACCACTAAAACCTTTGTCAGTGTTGGGTGTTTAGACGTGCATTGGCTGGTGATTACGTAAAGAGTACAATTATCGAATGAATTATTTCATGCAACTAGTCCAGTCAAGCGATTACACTGTTTATTACTTTTCATTATTAACGATAATTATATTATTTAACCCTTTACCTAACATAACGGGAAAAACCGTTCAGCGCTATTCTAAAAAATTGCCAATCATTTTATCTCTAAAACATAGGTTATGACACCTCATTGGAACGAGCTCGTTCCAATGAGGGGTCATAACCTATGTATTTTTATACTGTACCAATGACCCAGACATAGCTGGTGCTAACTCTTAAAATATAGGGTCAAACACAAATTTTGTCCCCCAATCCCCAAAATTTGCATCTAAAACTAAAGAAAACATGTCCTGAAAGGCCCTCCACACTTCGCCCCTACTGCGCATGCGCAGTGTCAAGGACGTTCCGAAATTGGCGCCATTAATCATTCTAAGTTTGGCCCTTCATCAGTTAACATCTGACTGATCTTTGTGCTTATAAATCTCAGTTTAAATGATGCCAGACACATAAATATTAGTGAAATGGTGATTCTAAGGAGGATAGAGAAGGAGGAGAGGAAAAGAATGTGCGACAGAATATTATCAGGGCTGTAACTTAAAATTTTTTAATGAAATTATGTTAAGTTACCTATTTTCAAGGCAGCAGCCATTTTGTTGTCATTCTGATTATTTAGTTACACTGTTTTTTTAAGTGTTTTCCTCTCTCCCTGTCCTTTAAGTTCCCCCTTGCTATTCTCCCATGCTTTTGGCATAGTTTTTGTAATTATTATTACTAAATTTTCTTGGGAGTTTTAGCTGAATAACAGAATGAATTCTGTTCTTTCCCCATGTTTACGTCTTCACCTAGGGGTGGTTAGGCGTTGTGTTCTGCATCTACCATCTGATGTTCTGCAGTTTCTTCCCTGGAAGTCTCTGTTTTGCATCAGATAGTGTATTTTTGGTAACTGATTTCGGGCCTGGGTGCCTGGAGTCTTATTTTAGTGTTTTTACACTCATTGTTTACATTTTCAACAGCCCTCTGTGTGAGGGGGGGATTTCTAAAAAATAATATCTTGATGTTATTTTAATCATAACTAGATACATTATTATTGTTCGTAAGTGTTGAATAAATTGTTTAAAATTTTTTTAAAATTTTTGTCCACACTTAGGCTTGGGATCCATTGGGGCTCAACGTTACTTTTCAGAAACTTGGGCTGTTCTGAAAAAATATTTTTTCAAAATATTTTGATTTCAATTATTTTTTCTATATCAATGGATCATATTATTATTATGTATTTTGATTGCCAGGGGTTAGTGCGAGTACCAGGACTTGTTTTCTTTTCACATTGAAAGGATATTGATCAATTGTTTTAAGAGGAAGTCTTCCTCTGACTTTATTATCATTCTATATGTGGTCAGTGTACTCGCATTAACTCCTGTTCTGTATCGTGTGATTTCGATGACAATATGGGAAGCGTATGTCACGGTATGTTGTTGGGGATTTGGACACTCCGGTCCTTTCCCCGCAGGGTCACTCTACTTTATCAATTTCTATTTCAGACGATCAAGATTAGGGTGATGTATCTGTGATGTCTTCCAACAGTGTGCCTCCGTCGTCACAATTAATGAAGTGCTAGCGGAAAAGTGCTCATGTAAATACGCCAATTGCCTAAGAGGACCCTAGTAGGTTCGACGGCCTTTGACGTCCGCTAGCTCGCCCGGTGTAGCGTCCATTCACCGAATGGTTCGGCAGCCGGGTTCGTCCGTTGCGGTCTAGAAGGAATTTTGGGGTGATGCGAGCACTATAAACTAACCTAATGCACACCCAGTGACGGCGGATCGGAGGGAGAACGCAGGAAGCCTTTTAGTCCGGTTCATAGCTCGTTCCGGTCCATCCGGACGGCAAGCGAGAGAGGCCCCTCTCTCGTTCAACAACATCTGGCCCCAGATGTTGTGGTACAAAATGTGTCGTAAGCGGAGCATACGTCCGTCGCTCGGGACGCTCCGTTGTATAGGCAGTCCGCTGAGACTGCTAAGGCTTCCTCTTCTTGTCAGCGCACACGACCGCACCTTGGCTGCGTGACCGCCGATATATTACCAGCTTCGCCGATCAAGGATTCTTCGGCGACCAGGTCACACCATCCGGTAGCCAGGGACACGAGGCCTGCAGACTCCGGACGTTCGCATAGGAAGTGTGCGGGAGTCAACGTACACGGAGCTTCCGGCGGCAATGCATCGTAAGACCGCTACTGCACAGGCCTCGGGAACGGACGTGCTTTCCTTAATAGCACTGTTTATCGCAGCATCCCAGCATCAACTGAATCTGTCGCATATATTTTATCCGACGATGCTGGGTCGGGACGCTCCGTGGAAGCGGGTACGGATGTCCGAAAGTTTCATCCGGTCCGACGGGATACCGAAAGGGATTCGGAGGATTTCGAGCTTTCCCTTTCGGAACAACATATGCTGTTGTGTATGTCATCTGACTTGGTCTTCTCCAGCTTCTTTCGTCGGACCAGAATGCTGCGATGCCGGATAAGAAACTGATAGCGTCGGTGGACTTAGAAATTTTTGGTTCGGTTCAGGGACATCGTCCCTCAGTTCCGACATAGTCCAATAATGTCACACAAACTTTTGAATTATTGAACGACGCTATATATATTATTATTTTATGCTTGCTAACCAAGCATTTCTGGTTTCTTGTTCGAAGAGTTATGGAGATGTCTTTCAAAAGTGTGCCTCTGTCGTCATAGTTAATGAAGAGTTAGCGGCAATAAGTGCTCATGGAATATGTCTATCGCCTACGGAGTGACATTCGCTAGCTCACCCGGTGTAGCGTACATTCATCGAATGGTTCGGCTGCCGGGTTCGTCCGTTGCGGTCTAGGAAGGAGATTTGGGTGATGCGAGCACTTTAATTACTTTAGTACTCACCCAGTGACGGCAGATTGAGGACAGATCGGAGGAAGCCTGTTAGTCCGGTTCCTGGCTGGTCCAGGTCCGTCCGGGCTGTGAGCGAGAGAGGTCCCTCTCTCGCCCAACAACATAGGGGACCGCATGTTGTGGTTCAGATATTTTACATTCGGAGCATATGTCCGTTGGTCGGGACGCTCCGTTATATTGACAGTCCGAGAGACTGTCTTTAATGCTTCCTCATCCTCACAGCAGGGCACACGACCGCACATTGGCTACGTGACCTCGAGTATCCGATCAGTTTCGGCATTCAGTGATTCCACGGCGAATAGGTCGCGCCATCCGGTAGCCAAGGGACACGAGGCCTATACACTCCGTTCGCTCGCATATTGGTAGTATGCACGGGGTAACGATCACGGAGCTTCCAGCGGCAATGCATCGTAAGACCGCTTCTCCTCAGGCCTCAGTGACGGACGTGCTATCCGAGTTAGCACAGTTGTTTCGCAGCATCCCAGCAATTGACAGTTTCTCGGTCGAATCAGGAATTATCCGACGGCGCTGGGTCGGTGCGGTCCGCGGTTGCATCAGGTACGGACGACCGAACGCTTTATAGGGTCCGACAGGATGGCGAAAGGGATTCGAAAGATTTCGAGTTTTCCCTTTAGTAGTATCGGAAGATGCCTTTCATATCTTTTGGCATTATCTTCCAGTGATTATTATTTCGGACTTCATTGCTGCGATCTTGGATAAGAGACTTATAGCGTCATTGGACTCGGATTTTTCGATCGGTTCGGGGACATTGTCCCTGACTTACCGACGTAGTCCAATATTGTCATTACAACATGTGTTTTATTTTTCGACGCTATATATATATATATAGAAGCCTGCTACTAAGCATGATAGTTTAGTTTCTTGTCCGCGTTGCTCATTTCTGCCATTTTATCATTTATACAAATAGTTTATTTTGGCAGAGCAGGGCATACCGAGAGTTCATATGCGTCTAGACGGTGTGATTAAAAACTGTATATATTCTTTTTCGCCGTTTATGTCTTTTCCAATTTCAATGTTGGGAACGACATTATGTATAGTAGACTTAACTTAGACGCTTTATTATACGTAATCCGCCTTACTGAGGCGTTATCATTACGTCTTCAAGAAAAGATTTACGGGATATTATTCTCAATGTAATTTCTTTTGAGGGCAGTAGTTTGTTCACGTATAACTCCGCCCTTCAGTGGCTGATTGGAGTTAGTTAGACGTGACGCAGCCCTAGCTACATCCACTCGCGTGGATAGTAAGGTTAAGAACTCTCTCAGAGTCGCTTCGTTCTCGGAGGAGCTTCTCTTCGACGGCAACTTTTCGGCAATCCATGAATTGCTCGATTTACACGTTCTCTTGTCTATCTACTGTTACAAGAGATTCAGACTGGGGCAAACATTCGGTGGTTGACTCAGAGAGTGCCGCCGCAGTTGCCGGACCCGAGTGTGGCTGTTATGACGGTTGCCAGTCATACAGATAGGGATATAATACTGATCCCTACGGATTCGAAGTGCCAGGGTCTTTGGGTTCCGCAGTCTTTTAGCAATCAGTTTTCTTCCGCGGAATAATGTTTTTTAGGCTTGCTTTATGTCATTGCATGAACATTATTCAGAAACGCATGCCCAAATTCCTGTCCTTTAATTCGACTGTAGTGGCGTATCTCCGGAACCAGGGAGGCACTCTTTCGTTTCCGTTATTCAATTTAATGGAAAGAATCCGTCTGTTGGTTATAGTACACCAAGTTCAGTTTTGGTCCGTCATATTCCGGGTCGTCTGATTGTTTTATCGGACTCCCGTTCTCTTACGGGTCGCTTGTTGCTGTCAGAATGGACTCTCAACAAACAAGTATTCAATCAGATTTGCTATCTATGGGAGCGCCCAATGATGATTTATTTATGACACAGCTTGCTAATCAATTGCAGACGTATGTGTTGGCTTGTCCAGATCTCTGAGCTAATATTCTTAACGCTCTATTGATCTATAGGACGGAATGATAGGATACGCGTATCCTCCGGCGCTGTTGTTTTAGCAGGTATTGCTAAGATAAACAACCACAATACATTTCTGTTGATAGCATCTCTATCTTCACAGAGATCATGAGTAATTTTCTCTCTTGTCTACTGTGGGTTTTAACGTGAAATCTTCCTCTATGTGAGGATCTTTTTCACTGGGTAAATCGTGTCATCTTTATCACAACCTGCAAGGTCGCAACCTTCATGTATTCCGTTGTGTGGTCCGTATTGCATTGTAAGCACTGTACTGGACGAGCTTTGGACGCGATTTCTTACTATAGGAGATCCTCTTCTTCGCTATTCTATGCGGCTAAAGTGGAGGCTCTTCCGTCGTGGTGTAGGGATCATTATGTTCATATTGTTGATCCCTCCATACTACTCATTGCTATTTTTTAGTATACTTGTTTCACAAGATCTACTGCAGCCTGTTATTATTTAGGTTATAGGTTTATGTTACCTCATACCTATGCACTCTACGATAGTTTACAATTGAGTCTTTTGTCTCTTTATCTAAGTCAGTTAGTAACTTTTTGATAAATAGACTTAGAATCTTTAGATTAAATTCCTATACGGATTTTAACTTCGGTTCTTATTTAGCTAAGTAATCATTTGAGCCTCTGGAAACAGTAGTTTTCAAATTCTGGCCTTTTAGACAGTAATTCTGTTGGTTTCTCTTTTACTGTAGAGTCAGTGAGTTTCATGCACTATCGATGGATGATTTTCACTTTCATAGTTTCGGAATCAATACTTCCGTTACTATTTAGGTTGGATTGTTGCATAAGAGTTAGGCTCCTATTATCCGGAACCTATTATTTTAAGGTCCTCCCGTCTTCGTATGGGCATAGGCCTTTACTCTTTCCGGGTACAGTTTATGTATTTATAAACAGATTTCTGTTTATTTCTATGGGCGTAAGCTTCTTCTGTCTTTGATGTCTAGTAGAAGGACGTTACGCTCCATTTTATTGTTAATGGATTCTATTAACTATCGGTACTGCTTATAGTATATCATTGACTTAGCAGTTGTGCTTAAGATTTCGGCTCATGAAGTAAGAGTTCTTCTACTTCTTGGGCTTACATTAATAGTGTCGCTATTATAGATTTTTGAAGGCCGCTCATTGCGCTCAGCCATCCACATTCATGAATTTTATCTCAGAAATATCGAGTCCATTTCTGGAGGCCTCTATTGTTAGGTCTATTATCTACTGCTCAGAATGTCATTCACTTAACAGTTGCTACTATAGCTAGGTAGGCTGTCTGTTTCGGCAGTGTCTCCGTTCGGCTGCCCTCTTCGCTCTGGGCTATTTGACCCAGGGCAAGAAAAAGGGGGGGGGGAGGGTGTTCCCTTGGGTCACCTGTTTTACTATGAAAACAAGGGGATACCTCCTCCGGAGTTAGTAATTCTGAGCTGTTATTGGGATGGTTGTTTAGTGAGAAGTTTAGGTTTTTAAAATTCATTCAAGTCTTAGTTTTTAAAGTATAGCTTTTGAATATTGCATATGTCAACGGACATGATTATGCAATCCTCAGACACTTTTAGGAGTATAAGAGTCTCTATTCTCTAGACTTACTTTATTTATTGGCTTACTTTAAAAATTATTAGTATAAGGATTATATTGGATATTAATAGAGTACATGGATGTATGAAGCTCAATTTTGGAAGGTGTTGTATCTTTCTAATTTATCATAAATAAGAAAGATACATGTAAGGCCTATTACTTCTTTTTCCCTACAGGGGATGACTCTATTTTATTTTATTGAGCGTATTCCATTTTGCTCTATGTCCTTGGCCCTCCAGCCTTTTTACTATTCAGCTATGTCTGGGTCATTGGTACAGTATAAAAATGTTAAAAAATTTATAGTAATTTATATATTTTTTATACTTACCAATGACCCAGACGGGGATGGCCCTCCCAGGAGTTGGGAACTCTTGCCTCCCCGCTGAGTACATAGCGCTTACCAGGCACTGGTTATTAGAATGATTAATGGCGCCAATTTCGGAACGTCCTTGACACTGCGCATGCGCAGTAGGGGCGAAGTGTGGAGGGCCTTTCAGGACATGTTTTCTTTAGTTTTAGATGCAAATTTTGGGGATTGGGGGACAAAATTTGTGTTTGGCCCTATATTTTAAGAGTTAGCACCAGCTATGTCTGGGTCATTGGTAAGTATAAAAAATATATAAATTACTATAAATTTTTTAACTTTTTGAGACAAAAAATGAAAAAAATGGTTATTCAAGAATTTTTTTGGCAAGTGTTGTTGGCTTTTCATGTTAGGTAAAGGGTTAAAAAAACAAAAAACTATGAAGTCCCCATTACACCCACGGCAAAGCATCTTCGTTTGCACACACGGATACATGACACAATTGTTGATTGCATAATTCACTTGTGAAGTTATCGTTTATAATCAAACCCGGAAATCCCAGTAAATCACACTTTGGAAAGTAATAACATCAATTAAGCATAAAACACTGACCATCTGACATCGACAATGGGTTGATTTTGTATCCAAAACATCGGCATTCAGATGACCGGTCATTTATCTTAATGGCTCATCAGTAATCTTTCCGCTCCCCCCAGAATCTTTCCCCCAGGGGGAAAATGTCCTAGGATATCTTCCCCCACCCCACCTTGGATATCTTCCCCCACCAAAAGAAAATAGAAATGATACTACTTATAATAACATAACATTTATTTACTGAATTTTCATCACATTAACATTGAAAAAGTTGTTGTAACTCTTGAATACATTTATTTATACATCTCCTTTAAAGTTCATGTCATGTCAAAATATAATTATCTTCCCCTTCACCCATTCCCATACCAACCTTTTGAAAAAAAAATAAAAGGTTTTATTTACACTCTCGCCCAACCATACAAAGTCCAAACAATAGTTGTAAAGGTAGTATGAATGTCTACAGGACATTAACAAGATGGGGGGAGAGATATCCAGGCTTGGTTATCATCCCCCCACCCATGTCTGAATTGGAAGGAAAAATGTTCTTCCAGTCTTATACTGTTAAATAATGAGAACAGTGAATTAGAAATAGACAATCTTGAACCTTTGCAGCAATTTTTTGGACAAAAATGGAAGTGTGTGGGGGGGGGGGGGGGGGGGGGGTGGTTGAGGAAGATGTCAGTCCTGATTATCTTCTCCCTCACACATTCAAAAACCATAACAACCATTTTAAAACAAATAAAAAAATAAATATGTTTTATTTACACTCTCACCCAACCATAACAAAGTCTAAACAGTGGTTTTAAAGATTGTATGAATGTCTACTGGACTTTAACAGGTGGCAGGGGTGGGGGAAGATTTCCAGGCCTGGTAATCTTCCCCCACCCATCTCGAGATATAATATAGAAGACTTGGAAGAAAATAAATTCTCACAATCTTATACAGTTAAATAAAAAAAGCAGTGAATTAGAAAATGGACAATCTTAGAACCTTTGCAGCAATTTTTTTTAACATAAATGGAAGAGGGGGGTGGAGGGGAAGATGTGCTGGCCTGATTATCTTCCCAATCAATTGTTCTATACAATGTAACATTTTCTTGGCAAAATAGAAACATCAGATGGCTCAGGAAATGGTCATAAGCAACCTCTTTTTAAAACAACACATCAGGTGCTTTCTCGAAGTGTAACTAATGACTCTACGACAAAGGAACTAGTTTAAATGGTGCTAGGAAAAAAGCTCTGGCTTGTACATCACCGGTTGAATATATGAACGTTTTTGTTAAATACAAGGGTTTAATGTTTAATGGATGTGTAATAATAAAAATATTTATAATTTGCTACTGAGTATCCTCATGAGTAGGAGATTCAAACTGCCTGGAAAAATAATAGTATTTTAAAAAGATTTTTACTTTGACTTGGAAAACTAAAAACTTCACACCGCAACACACTTACACTTTTTTGCTCATTCTCTGTCGACAACTCGTTCTCTGAGTTCCAATGTGTTCTATGTGCCTTCTGGCACATAGAACACATTGGAACTCAGCTGACGAACTTGGTCCAGCTAATCATCTTAGGCTGACTTGAGCTTCTATTTTCAGCCCAATTGACTGAACGTCGGGGGAGCTTAAGTGATCACTTTCTGTCCATCGTCCGTGTACTTTACATTACCAACATCTCCTCATAAACCACTGGGCCAAATTGATCCAAATTTGATATGCATGTTCCATACCATATGTCAATATTCAAGTTAGTTCAAATAAAAGTGACACACCCCATATGGGTGTGGGGGAGGGATGTTCTTCTTCTCATGAACCAGTGGGAACATTGACTTTATATTTGCTATGGAGCTTCCTTTTGAGGTGTAGATTCAAGTTTGTTCAATTGAAGTTCGTGGAGCAATATTTGCCTTTGTAATGGGAGGGGTAAGATTTTTGGACCCGCCCAAAATTTCTATTTTCTGAATCGATGGTCCTATTTGAACCAAAATTGCCATCGGTTGTTTCAGGGTGTTCTGTTGGGGAGGGGGTGGGGGGAGGCATTGAAAAAATGCTGAGTCAGCACATTTGCAAAAATTAAAATAAAAATTTTCTCTAGAACCACTAACCAGTATCTTTTGATATTTGGTATACATAATTCATAGTGGAGTCAGATGCAAGTTTGTTGAAATGAAGCCACAATGATTCATATTTAGGCTCAATACAGGAGCCAAAATTTTTAACTTAGGGCAATATTGGGAATAATCTTTAAAAATCTTCTTCAGAACCATGTGTCAGAATCTTGATGTTTGACACACATCATTGTTATTAGGGTCAGATTCAAGATTGTTCAAATCAAGACCCTCAGTTAAGATTTTGGCTTCCAATGGAAGCCCAAATTTCAACCCGGTGCAATATGAGGAGGTTTCTTTAAAAATCTTCTTCAGATCCACCAGCCAGAATGCTTTCATATTTGGTGTACAACATCTCGGGTGGGGGGGGGGTGGGGGCGGATTCCAGTTTGTTCAAATAGAGTGCCTGGGTTAATATTTAGTGCAATATGAGGAAATTTCTTTAAAAATCTTCTCCAGATTCACCAGTCAGAATCCTTTCATATTTGGTATACAACATCTCTAGGGAAATCGGATTCAAGTTTGTTCAAATCGGGTCCCTGGGTTTTAATATTTGGGCCCCCTATGGTAGCCCAAATTTTAACTTAATGCAATATGAGGAGGTTTCTTTAAAAATTTCTTCTTCAGAATGCTTTCAGGGGGCGCGGTGGCTCAGTTGGTAGAGGTGCAGGCTGCAAGCCGAGAGGTCCTCGGTTCGAATCCCACCTGCGGCAACCGCGTTGTGTCCTTGGGCAAGACACTTCACCCCGATTGCCTACATGGGGGCACGATGACGCTGTGTACTGAGGCGTAGTGCACGTCGATGGTGCGCATGTCTTCAACCAATCTAACCCTGCCTGTGCTGCGGTGTAGAGTTACGATGTTGGAGAGCTGACAGCTGCTCGTCGTTGCTCGGTGGTTCTCTCCGGGTACTCCGGCTTCCTCCACCCGTAAAACTGTCACGGTCACGATTAGCCATTGTGCATAAGTATGTGACCTTAAACACCAATAAATAAATAAATATTCAGAATGCTTTCAGAATGCTTTCATATTTGGTATACAACATCTCTAGTGGGATGAGATTCAAGTTTGTTCACATTGAGTCCCTGGGTTAATATATGGGACCCCAAATTTTAACTTAGTGCAGTAATCAGGGGATTTAAAAAAAAATCTTCTCCAGAACCATCTATGAGAATCTTTTGATATTTGGTATAAAATATCCCTAGTAGGTGGGTAGGGTGGGGTTAGATTAAAGTTTGTTCAAATCTGCTTTCTGGGTTAATATTTGGGCTGCCTATTGTGGGGAGGGGGTTGCAATGACTGCAATAATTTCATGACTTCATTCCTCTGTAGTGTTGATGAACCATGACTAACTGAATGTGACCCAAATTTCTTCTTTGAACCACTTACGATTAAATGGTTGATTCGCACCACGGTCGATTCGCACCATCCAGCGGTCGATTTTCACCATCCTTGAAGACTATTCACACCATCCCTGAAGTTGATTCGCCACATCTCCGAGTCAGAAATTAATGGGTGCTACTAAATACCGAACACAAATAAAATTCTGGGACAATTGTCAAATAAATTGATATATTGTGGATATATTGGTAGGTTGGTTGGGGTTTAAATATATATTTAAAGTTTCAAGTGGATCTGTTCACTCGAAGTGATTTTATAAACTTTTTTCTTTCAACTATCGGCTCGGTTAGATTTTTGTGTTCGGCGTTTAGTGGCCTTCAGAGGCTACTAAACGCCGAACATAAATAGAATAAAGAGACAAGTGTCAAGTGAAGGTGACATATTGGAAGATTGGGGTATAAATATTACATATTTCAACTTTCAAGTAGATTCGTTAACTTAAAGTGATTTTATTAGCTTTCTTCTTTCAACTATCGTCTCGGAATTCGGTTAATTCTTGTGTTCGGTGTTCAATAGCTTTTAGACCTCTGAGTGATATTTTCTAAATAATAATTAAGGATTACCATGAAGACAGTCGAATTTGCATCACGAAGGCCTGTTGTCTCCAATGCTTTTCAGGTCTTCGCAAGCCAGGGGTGTAGCCAGGATTTCCTGTTGGGGTGGGGCATAATTTTTGCGGGGTGACAGGTCGTTATTTGCCATAGGCATATCCTAAGGCCGTAAGCCTGAGGTGGGGTGGGTATGGCCCTTCCATTGGTAGGGGTTTGGGGGCTCCCCAAACCCCTACAAATGGGAAGGTCATAACCACCCTACCTCAGGCTTACGGTATTCCCCTCCCATTGGGGTGGATTTTGAAAATTCAACGCCCCGAGAGTGAATATGGTGTCCTTTGTTACTTTAATTTAACCAATTTGAGGGAGGGGTACTGTATTTTTTAAAGGGATCATGCCCCAGCCCCAGCCCCCGCCCCCGGCTGCGGCCAATTCAAAGACAATTCCCATCACCATTTACCCGGGGTTTGGCCCGGCATGGCCAAACATGGTTGGCTTAAAATTGCTTTTTTATGTGTAGATTTGCCCTGCCTTTTTGACGTTTTGTCATCAATATTCTATACAGATAATATTTTAAGTGCTGTACTTTCGGTTCTTATCTCGCACTCTAAATCAATTGTCTTACAAATTAACTAAAATCAACTGGGCTGAGTGAATAAAAACCAGTTGGACACTCAGCCCAGTTAATTTTGGGTGATTTTCAACCCAAATAATTTTAGAGTACGCCAAAAAGCCCTTATTGGGCCTCGGCATTGCCTTTTTGACGCTTTGTTATAAAGTTTTTATGTAGGCAATGTTTTTAGCTTAACTCGTCAAAGTCAAGATAAGCTGTTGCCATCACTCGTGCGGAAGACTGTCAGTTTGTCTGTTGGTCTGTTAGTCTGTTCACATATCATTTAACACAGGCTACACCCCATAGTTCTTGTCCGATCATCACGAAATCTCATATGCCGGTTCGAGGTCATGTCTAGATGAGAACGTCCCATTTTGGTCACGATTGGTCAACCGTGACGGCCGCGCAGCTTCGAAACCTGAAAGCCTTGAGCACAGTCTACGGGCTTATTTATGAGGCACGTGGCCTAGATTTGTTTACAATGAAATCCCTTCATAAATATGAACAGTCTACTATTCATATTTGTGAAGGGATTTCATTGTAACTTGGTTGGATGACTCATTTTGGGATGATTTTACCGTAACTTGGTAACTTTGGTTGACATACAGTGTGAGGGCCACATCAACCCAGGCCTCAGTTCTTTAGTACAGCCTGCACCTCAAATTATTCTTGTTGAAAACATAACATGTGGGGCACAGAACTTAACATATTCTCGATTATTACAATTCTTGTCTTCATAAGCACTGAACGTTAGCAAACACTACACACAGTCAAGTTAAGCTGCAGTGTCATTGACACCTTCAATTTGAGTGCTGTACTTTCTGTACTTGTCTTGAACTCGAGCCCTTATTGGGTCTCAACATTGCCTTTTGTGACGTTTAGTCATTAATCTTTTATGCAGGCAGTATTTTGTCAAGTGCTGAACTTTCTGTATTTATCTTACACTCGAGCAATTATTGGGTCTCGTCTTTGCCTTTTGTGGCGTTTTGTTATTAATCTTTTATGCAGGCAGTACTTTTTCAAGTACTGTGCATTCTGTACTTATCTCGCACTCGAACCCTTTTTGGTTCCCCGTATTACCTTTTGTGACGTTTTGTCCTTGTCCTTGTCATGAATATTTTAAATACCCGGTAGACAATATTTTTTAAGTGCTGTGTTTTCTGTACTTATTTTGCATTGGAGCCCTTATTGGGTCTCATCTGCCAGCGTTAATTTGAGGATATATTGACGTCACTAAGAGGTGTGAAATAGTGTTGCACGATATTCAAAACTCAATACTGGTATCGGTAATCAAAAAAAATACCACGGTGTACCTGTATATCGAAAGACTGTTCATATATCTTAACATACGTACCACAATCGGGACTTGAGCCATCACGGTCGGAACAAATCAATATGCCTTGATGAAACAGTTCGAATAACCCTTACCCAACGCAGACGATATCAAAATTTTTTTTTTTAAAATTGGTATATCGAATTTTTCAAAAAATTTCATCTAAACCATATCAAGGGACCCATCATTTGCAGTTGAGCAATATTATTTTTAAAAAAATTTCAACAAAATCATATCATGTGACCCCGGATTGGAACGAGATCACCGAGCTCGTTCCAATGCGGGGTCACATGATATGGTTTTTTTGAATTTTTTTTAAAAATAATATTTGCTCAACTGCACAATTTGTGTATTACCCGGGACGATGTGCCCAGTTCGTTAGGTACAGGGATAAATATTATTCATTCGGGAAAACAGTTAAAAACAACTCAGGACATCCTGAAAATTGAATTGTGGGTAAATAAGTAATGACGATTAATCGATATTTTGCAATTACTCCGGTATTCAATCGATACTGGTTTGAATATCGGTATGTGTCGGTTTAGCGATATACCGTACAACCCAACCTTCCTCTCACCTCCTTATTTTTGCTCGTCTGAAAAGTGATCCACCAGACACTTTATAAGGGACACAAAGATGCCCATAAAATGACGTGTCAGTGGAATAAATTAGCATGCCTTAATGATACAGTTCGAATAAACTTCTATCCAACGCAGACGATATCAAAATTTATTATTTTAAATATTATTTTAACTATGTTTTTCAAGCATTTCAACAAAACAATATCATTCGATATGGTTCTGTTAATTTTTTTTTAATTTGAAAATTGAAAAAGAACATCAACTGCTGAATTTGTGTTTTACGCGAACGGATACGACTGATTCGAATGGGTGCAAGGATAATATTCATTCGGAAATACAGTTAAAACTCAAGACATTTTGAAAATTAAATTATGGGTAAATGAATAATGACGATAAACCGATATTTTTGTGATTACACCGGTATTCAATCGATACTGCTGTGAATATCGGTATTTATCATATAACTATGACATTTTTACCCTAAATATCACTACTGTTTGACGATGTTTTCCAAACTGTTGTATCACACCGGGTGAGATTTTTCCGGATCAAAAGTCCATATCACACTCTTACGGAAATCAAAAATCCATATCACACTCCCACGGAAATATCCGAGAGTTTCCGTGAATAGTTTTCGTAACTAGGGAAGTCGTTGTTGCTTCGTCTGCTATTTTGTAACCGGCTTTTCACCGCATATTAATTAAAATGGCAAATTTGGGTGAATTTGACATCGAAACAATGTCATATGATAAACAAATCATCATAACAGTGTGTTGATCCGTGTCGTCGCATCACGTCTCGTTGAGGTGGCCACATTTTCGGATCACACGAGCTGCCTGCGGCAGCTCCTGTGATCCGAAAATCTAGCCACCTCAACTCGACGTGATACTACGACACGGATCAACACACTGTTATGATAATATCTATTTATCGGTTTATCGATATACAGTGCAGCCCTAGTGTGAAAGCTACTAAACGCCGAACACAAGAATCTAAACAAGCCGATAGTTGAAAGAAAAAAGTTGATAAAATGGTATTAAAATCACTTTAAGTGAAACTTGAAATATGTGTTATTTATACCATGATTACCTATTCTTCTATATACAAAAAGCCTATGACATAAATTTTAGCCTTACACGCCAACCGTGTTGAACACGCCAGCAATGGGATTTCAGTAGTTAAAATTTACACCAACATTTCTACATCCAATTTGACCTTTGGTGACCTCGACTTGAATGCAAATTTCTCTAAATTTATCACTCATCGCCTCGCGAAGAGTGAAATGAAAGCAGCAATTATTTATTACGTTTTTAAATGCGTTTACCTCATAAGACACCAAAAATTAACAAACATGCGTTGTCGCATGTTAATAAAGCATTCATTACTCGAAATAGTATGTTATTAAAATGAAAAAAGGCCTCGAGATTTGCGCGTTTCTTTTTCCATTTCGTTTCGGCGATGAAATTGACAACAGAAGTACCGCGCATATCTGCTCATGTAAACAAAAACAGATTCGCACGTATGTGCGTCTGCTGCTCAGTAAAATCGAGAAAAAACAATAGCGACTCTTAATAATCTGACGATCATGGTATAAATAAAATATACCCAAAGTAGCTTGGTGTACCAAGTGTTCACCACTTGTGGTGAAGTTGTGTTAACCGCGCGCCAAAGGCTCGCGGTTAACACCACTTCACGACGAGTGGTGAACATTTGATACACCAAGCTACTATGGGTATATTCTATATTTATACCCCAATCAACCAATACACCAACAGTGTATCAACTATACCAACTCTTATTTGTGTTCGGTTGTGTTCCGTGTTTAGTAGCCCCGTGGATAGGGAGCTCATTGATAGACTGTTGGTCTTCTATGCTAGAGGTCCCGAGTTCGATCCCCGTCTGGGACGACCCACGTCGTGTCCTTGGGCAAGGCACCTTATCCCAGTTGTCTACATGGGGGCACGATGACGCCGTGTACTGCACGCCGATGGTGCACATGTCTTCAACCGCTGTAACCCTGCTTGAGCGGAGCTTGAACAGAGTTAGTATGTTGAGGAGCTGACAGTTGCTCGTCGGTGTTCGGTGGCTCTCTCCGGGTACTCCGGCTTCCTCCATCTGTAAAATGTCACGGTCATGATTAGCCATTGTGCATAAGTATGTGACCTTAAACACCAATAAATAAATAATAAATAACATCGTGAATGCAACTAAACACCAAACGCATGAATCTAACCGAGCCGATATTTGAAAGATAAAAGTTTCTAAAATCACTTCAAGTGAGTACCAGCAAGAACAGATCAGTATCCAAGACTCCAGTCCAGAAAAAAAAACTATCCCGACTGGTAAAATTATTGGGGTGTTACCCCCAAGCAAAATTCACCCAAACCCCTGGTTACGTTGACCACCATGTTACTACCGCTTGAAAAAATTTCATTTGAACCACAGTATTTTCTCAGGGTTTTTGCACATGTGTATTAACATCTTCCTTTGGCACGCCTCATAGGGTGCATTCATTATCGGGTTGTTTTGAAACTTGGTAAGCTCATTCCGGGTGCGCAAGATGGGAGCTACGGATTTTCTTTTCATTTCCATCAAAAACTGTTCCTGTTGGCAACAGCCTTTGAATTTAGTGCATTTGTACATCAACATTCTTCTTTGACATGGCCTGCAAGTCATATTTATCGTAGGATTGTTTTTTACCTTGGTGTGTCGTATACATGAACGAGATCTACATTCCGTCCGTCTCATAACTTCTCAATGGTAACATTGTATGTCAACCGTAGATAAAGACTCATCCTTTAAACTTCGCCCTGATTTCCACAACACGGATTTTTAAATTGACACTAATCATTTAGTACATTTCTGACTTTCGTATGCAATATGGGTCTTCTAAATTAGGATATTCAATTAGGGTCTGCCAAGTATAACATACGGTACGGAAGTTGTCCCTCTAAACCAGACGGCTGTTAAGAGCTTGGAAATCCTGCAGAATTATGCAGGCCAATGGATAACAGGGTCGAGTAATGCCACAGCGCTAGAAGCAATCAGGCGTGAGCCTGGGTGGATGAGGATCAAGGACAGGATAAACCTATTGAAACTCGGTTATCTTGATTATTTGGTAAATCTCCCCGATAGCCGATGGTGTAAAGTAATGTTTCTGAGAACTTTCAACTCAAATATCAAGACGGGGTGGATGGTCCAAGTGAGGGAGCTAGTAAAAAAACTACTCATTGGAGATCTCGGACCTTGACGTTGGGGCAAACCAGGGTAAAAAGATCGTCAGAGAAAGGGTCATGGACGATTGTAACTGTAATTGGCGAGAGGGAGTCAAATCAAAGAGATCTTCGGGTGTCCTGCGTGATAAAGAGAAGCCTGGTTTTGAAGAGTACCTTGATGGCACCTTTAGGGGGGGGGGGAGAGGGGTCACTGTTCTTCAAGCTGAGGTTGCGGTCCCTGGACATGAAGGGAAAAACAATGAAAAGGAGTGCCAGATGTGTAATTTGGGCGTGGTGGAGAACCTGGAACCTAGTATGCCTAAAATACCAGTCTAAAAGAACACGATACACGGGGAGTACAGTGGGAAAGTGGGGTGGGAGAAAGAAGGACGTGTGGTTAGGGGGCGACTCAAAGGAGAGGGTTAATATGCTAATCGGAGAGATTGGGAAGAATGGGGCAAGGGATGTCATCAAGCAGTTCGTCCCCGAGTGTTCGGAGGAGAGAAGAAGTGTGGGAATAGTGAGGCGGTTGGTAAAACAGGGGTAACCAAAGCCTTCTCATACGAGAACCGCGACAAATCAGCCGCCGGCCAAAGTGTTATTATTAGGCTTTTCCCTCTGGAAAAGACTATTGTTTTTGTACGGATTATTATTTTTTTTTTTTTTTTTTGGGGTTTTTTTTTTTTTTTTTTTTTTTTCCACACATTTTTGTCCGTACGATTCAGAAGCCATTTTCGAACCGATTTTTACACAATTTGGCACACGCATAGAGGGGCAAAAAATCTAAAAATGTACCGAAGCGGAATTTTCGATTTAACCCTTATTTTGCCAGAATTGGCAAAAAACTGCCAAAATTGGGGTTTATCGGCACTTTCTCGAAACACGTCTTTAGGATTTTTTTTAAACATTCATCATTTCTAGACCTGCCCATGTCACGACCTTTGATACACACCACATATTAGGCGATGCATATGGTAACCCTCCACAGGCTGCCAAACATCGAAATTTTGATGAAATGGGCCGGTTTCAGGCCCCCAGAGCACCCAAACGATACAAGATAGATAAACATAACTTCCTTTATTTGAAGTGGAATTCACCGGAGATCATTTTTGTAAGTAATAATGGTGTTCAAAAAACCAAGCATTAACCCGTTTTGGGCTGGTTAAACAGCAATACCCCCAAAAAGCTAAAAAATTCAGGTTTTCCGTGGATTTCTCTAAACGAGTCTTGTAGATTTTCATGAAAAAATTGTCATTCCCAGGCCTTGATGTGACAATAGAAGTTGCATGGACAAAATACTTCGGTGAGCATTTGTTAACCCTCCACGGGCTGCTAAAAGTCAAAATTGTGATAAACTGGGCTGTTTTTGGACGCCAACGGCACCTAACGGGTACGCCACAAAGAAAAGTGATTTCTTTCATCGAGCGCACAATCTATAGGGAAACATTTTTGTAAGTAGTAAGGGTATTCAAGAAACGAAGTCTTAACCCATTTTGGGCAGGCTAAAGAGAGAGACCCCTTAAAATCTAAAAATTCCCATTTTCTGTGGATTTCTCTAAATACATTCCATAGGTTTTCAAGAAAAATTGACTACTTGCGGGTCTTTGTGTGACATTACAAGTGGCATGGACAAAATATTCCGCTGAGCGTTTATTAACCCTCTACAGAATGCCAAGCATCATAATTTTGTTGAAATGGGCTGTTTTCGGACACACACAGCACGCAATGTATGTCCGAGAGTTACACATAATCTCCTTTGTTGGAAGTGGAATTCACTGAGGACCATTTTTGTAAGTAATAAGGGTATTCAAAAACCCAAGCGTTAACCCCTTTTGGGGTTGTTATTAGCGATACCCATCAAAAGCTAAAAAAAAATTATGTTTTCCGTGGATTTCGTTACAAACATCTTGTAAGTTTTCAACAGAAAATGGCCATTGATAGGTCTTGGAGTCACATTACCGGTTGCAAGGATAAAATATTCCAGTAAGCATTTGTTAACCCTCCATGGGCTGCTAAATGTCAACATTTTGAAAAAATAGTCTGTTTTTGGACACCAACAACAACAAATGGGAATGCCACAAAGATACATAACTTCTTTTACCGGATGCAAAACTGACAGAGAAAAATTTAGTAAGTAGTAAGGGTATTCAAAAAATCGAGGTCTTAACCCATTTTCGCCTGGTTAAGATGTACCCCTTAAAAGCTTAAAATTCCAGTTTTCTGTGGATTTCTCCAAAAAATCTAGTAAGTATTCAAGAAAAATTGACCATTTGCAGGTCTTGGAGTGACATTACAAGTTACATAGACAAAATATTCCGGTAAGCGTTTGTTAACTCTCCAGAGATGCAAAGCATAGAAATTTTGAGAAAATGGACTGTTCTTTGGCACCCATTGCACGCAATGTGTACCTGCGAGATAACCATAACCTCCTTCTTTGGAAGTGGAATTCATCAGACCAAGCATTAACCCGTTTTGGGCTGGTTAAACAGCGGCACCCATCAAAGACTTAAAATTTCATGTTTTCCCTGGATTTCTTTAAAAACATCTTGTAGATTTCAAGAAAAAATGGCCATTCACGGGTCTTCATGTGACATTACAAGTTACATGGAAAAAATATTCCGTTGAGCATTCGTTAACTCTCCACGAGCTGCTAAACATCAAAATGTTGATAAAATGGATTGTTTTCAGACACCAAGAGCACCCAATGGATATGTAACAGAGAAATATAACTTCTTTTACTCGCGTAGAATTCACAGAGGATCAGTTTTGTAACTAGTCAGGGTGTTTAAAAGAATGAAACTTAACCTATTTTAGACTGGATGAGGAGAGATACCCCTTAAAAGCTTAAAATTTACATTTTTTGTGGATTTCGCTAACTGCTTGTTGGCGATTTTCAAGAACAATTGGACATTGGCAGGTCTTACAAAGTGCATAGATAGAATATTCCGCTAGTCGTTTGTTAATCCCGCTACAGGCTGCTAAACGTCAAAATTTTGATAAAATCGGCTGTTTTCGGGCAGCAAATGGGTATGTAATAGGTAAACATAACCTCTTTTATCAGACTCAGAATTCATGAGGGATAATGTATGATAGTGTTAAGGGTATTCAAGGGAGCGTGGTGGCTCAGTGGTAGACTGTTGTACTTCTATGCTAGAGGTCCCGAGTCCGATCCCCGTCCGGGACGACTCACGTTGTGTCCTTGGGCAAGGCACTTTAGCCCGGTTGCCGACATGGGGGCACGATGACGCCGTGTACTAAGGCATACTGCACGTCGATGGAACATATGTCTTCACCCTCTGTAACCCTGCTTGAGCGGAGCTTGAACAGAGTTAGAATGTTGAGGAGCTGACAGTTGCTCGTCGTTGCTTGGTGGTTCTCTCCGTGTACTCCGGCTTCCTCCACCTATAAAACTGTCACGGTCACGATTAGCCATTGTGCATAAGTATGTGACCTTAAACACCAATAAATAAATAAATAAAAAAATAAATAAATAAATAAATAAATAAATAAATAAATAAATAAATAAATAAATAAATAAATAAATAAGGGTATTCAAAAAGCCAAGCCTTAACCCTGTTTATAGGATTAAAGACAGACAGCCCATGCGGTGTACGCTGCCTACATTACTTGTAAAATCGACACCCCCACTAAATCTACTTCGAGGTGCGGTGTCGGACCCGACCACCTGACGGTTCTGACCTCATTAGATAACACTCCTTCGTTGTATTTAGCAGCATGGATTTCCCCAAGAAGCAAAGACAAAAATACGTCTGCGGAAAATAATGGCAAATATTTTATTTAGTCTGTATTTTGTCCGTATAGAAAATGTCTCGCCCACATATACCTAAACATGATTCAATGATACAATACAGCGTCAGTCTTTGATCTCGTTTGGGACGATCAGTGATTAACACCTTTTCGACAAGAGCCATCGAAATTGAAAATAAAAAAAACCCCAAAATTTCACAAAAACCTTTTGCAGAATCGTTTTTTTCAGAAAACTCTTTCGCGATTGCATGTGTCGTTTTCAAAATTCCGATCAGTAATCACGAAATTATAAATATGTTGTTGTCAATAACAAAATTGAAAGCATGTCCGTCAAACTTGCATGACGTCAGAACTCGACTCGGATGAAATACTGCAGTGATGCAGTGAAAGTTCGAGAGTAATAAACGCTGATATCGCAGTAGGCTTTAAACTGTCCATGGAATGGTCCTAAAATCATGTTTATATTTGCAGCTTTACTGCAAATAGGTTTCCCGTTGTTTCTTGTTGAAGTGTTGTTTCCGTCAAGGCCAAGTACCATAGAAAATTTGGAACACCGAGCAGTGGGCCTGCCCCATGAACACCTGCCTGTTATTAAAATTAATTAGCGGGGACATCTGCCCCCCCCCCCCCTTCCTGCTGTTTTTTTTTTTTGCCTAGGACACCTGCCCCCTATTGTTTCTTTTACCTAGGCCACGTGCCCCCCCCCCCCTGCTGTTTTTCACCAACTACACCTGCCCCCGTTTGTTTGCTAACGGGCCCCTCCCCATTGACCTTTCTATCTTTAGAAGCACCCGGGCCGACGGGGAGAGGGCGTGGTTGTGAGCATGGCTAGATTTCGCTGAAGGAAGGTACCCTCAAATCTGGGTCGAAAGTGGCGAAAATGACAAAAGGCTACTTCAACGTATGGTAACGGTATAAACTTCAGACGATCTGGGCGATGTACAGACGAAAGATCATACCTTGGAGCCGGTTAGGTAATTTGGCACACAAAAAAACTCCGATTTTATGCTCAATCGCTGCTCTACAGTAGTCTACAATAGTGCCCAATTCCATTCCAAACTGATAGACTCGGGACGAATAGTACTCTCACTTTCCACGCGATGCGTGGTGTTCTCCACGCGGTCTTGACACTTGCAACAGATGCCAAAATGTCGGCCAGGGTGCGTAGAACAAGTTCTGAAAATTAGAAGTCGCTGCCGTCGGCGGTCTGGACACGGTTCGTGTTTGTGAGAAGTGCAATTTTAATGTCAAATTGGCAAATTTTCGTTAATCGTTTACTGCCAAAACACCTACTCACCGCCGATTTCTTTTCACTGCAACTTCTTCCGATTATCTAAGGTTTAAAGATAGTGTCAGGATACACCCCCCCCCCCCCCGCCCCGCACCGAAACCTTGGACTTTAAGCTCAATCGCAGCTCCACAGTCGTCTACAACACTGCCCATTTCCATTCTGAACTGATAGAGTCAGGACGAATAGTACTCTCTCCTTCCAAGCGATGCGTGGTGTTTTCCAGGCGGCTCGGACGCTCCAAACAGATCCCAAAATGTCGGCCAGGGTTCGTAGAACAAGTTCTGAAAATTTCAAGTCGCTGCCTCCAGCGGTCTGGACACGGTTCGTGTATGTCAGAAGTGCTATTTTAATGTCCAATATGCAAATCTTCGTCAATCTTTTCCTGCCTGCCAGAAACCCAATCACCGCTAAGTTCTTTTCATTTTAAACTTCTGACGATTCTCTTAGGTTTAAAGGTTGTGTTGGGATCCCTGGGTGGCGGTCTTAAAGAAGCAACTTCCATTTACAGAGAGGGGGGGGGGGGGGCTCTAATGGAGCCTGCGTCCATTCACGGCGTCTTTTTTTCGAACTGGCTTGAAAAGGAAGGACCAAATTCAAACAGTTACCTCCTCTCTTCAAAACGCTATATCCCAACCAATTCTAGGCAGATTTCCATGAACTTTTCACTCTTTGTTCATGGATAGTTGCGGCATCACTTTCCATGAAGAGCGGTACGAATTTCGCATTTCGTCACGTCGAATTCGAAAAGAGCGCATGCGCATGGATTTCTCTGAAAACATCTTATAGATTTTAAGTAAAAATGGTCATTCGCACTTTTTGGTTTGAAATTGCAAGTTGCATGAATAAATATGCCTGTTAGCACATGTTAACCCTCTACAATTGGCCAGACATCAATATTTTGGATACATTTGAGATAAAATTGACCATTTTCAAATAGACAGAGCACTCAAAGGGTATGTGTCAAACAAACATAACTCCTTTTGTCGGTCATTAACTTGTGGGACGACGATATTGATATTAACCCACTCTACCATTAATGATGGTTTTTACCTAAACAATTTTTTATAAAACTGAGTCATTTGAGACTACTGTAACCACCTTTCTCATAACATCAGTGAAAGAACTTCAGTGAGACAGTTAAAAACAATTCATCAGACAGTGTGAGGGCATCAAAAATCAAGGAATCTCATCGGGAAAAGCCATGATTCTCCAGAATCATAAAGTCTAGTTATTATATGTTTTGGTGCAAAATCCAATTATTTCCACTGTAATACATATTTGAAGTTTCAATTCTCGCTCTGTAATAACTGTTATTATTTTGTGATGGCTTTATTTGTCTCTTGATAGTTGGAACAAGATATAAAATTCTTCAAATTAATTATCAGAATATATAACTATATCTGTCGCAAACTACATCATCTTTACTTTGATATACATATATTCCCAACTAGTGTTTTCAGTCGCGAAATACATATTTAATGTACTTTACAACTGTTTCCATTCTATTTGCTCAGTTCAAGTATATTGTTTTCAGTGAACAGATATATAGAGTCACTTTTCTCGTAATCCCACGTTAATCAAGAAATTGATGGAATTATTAAAAGAACGATTCACAGTCAGTCGGTTCCCATGGGGACCCAAGAAGTGAATCAGTGGGGTGGGGGGGGGGGGGGGGGAGACCGGGGATAATTGTGTGTTGTACACTGCAAAAAATATAGGTTCTCTTTAGAACCCAAACTGGTTCTAATTTTGTCCCTGAGATGGAGCCAGTTCAGTTTAAACAGTATTTAATTCAAATCAAATAAATTTATAAAGATTAACATTAAATATTAACAGAATTAAACATAAATTGAGGGGATTTCAGCCGTAAGTCTAGAGCTTATACGAGTCTTCTTTGTTTCAAAATGTTAGGCGACTGCGTTGAATAAGCTCCAAGTTTACTGCTGAATCTACTTCAGTTCGTGTAATATTTTGTCAAAATTGAATGCTAATCTTGGTAAATTTATTTGACTTGAAATAAATACTGCTTAAACAGAACTGGTTCCATCTCAGGGACAAGATTAGAACAAGTTTTGGTTCTAAAGAGAACCTATATTTTTTGCAGTGTACTCACTTCACTTTCCTGTTTAAATATTATGAAATTGTTATTTGCGAAAGAATCGCAGACTTTCTGTGGTCACCCTCGCTATTACAACTGTCTCCGTATCGTGTCCAGCTGTAACCCCGGTAAAAAGAAACAATGTTGGTGATGGCTTAACATAGAGACACGGTTTGATTTTCATTCTAAAAACTTCAACCCACTACAGCGTTGGAGGATAACAAATCAGATTATCGACTTGGCACCTTAAGGTTCAAGTCATCAGCAATGAGACAACATCATGACTGTGATGAAAATGCCGTGGTGAAAAAAAGACAAAACCCTCCAAAAACAAGCAAAAAGAGAAAACAAAGTACTGGTGCTATGTACAGTTTCAATGAGTCCGCGCCTCTCAAATTGGGTTCATATTCACTCAACCCAGTCGATTTGGGTTGATTTTTAACCCAACCGATTTTAGAGTGTATTTAAAACGCATGCCCCCCAATTGAAAGAGAATTGTATAAGGCTAAACAAAATTAATCTTTTAATTCTCAGGCAGGGGCGCATTCGTTATTTCGGTCCGCGTTCATCGTATTTATTTCTGAGGCAAAATTCAAAATGTATAGAACTATCATAGGGTGGGATTTTAGCGGTATCGCATCACGATTTGCGATGCAACATGTCGTATACATTTATACAGTATTGGCATTCTCTTCGTAAATGCGACGCTATTCTCATATGTCTTTTATTTTTCTCATTTCGTGACTGCTGAGGATAAATTGATATAAAAAGAAATAAAATGTTTTATTTAATGCTCAGGCATCAATTCACCCTGAAAAATTAAGTCATATTCCCCTGTCGGTCGGCAAAACGAAATATCAAAATGATATTTAGAAATCGATATTTCATCGTAGGTTCGGATGACGAATCACATGTACTTTAAACGAGTCAGCACATCAGTAATGAATTCCAGAGTCCCAAATACAAACGAATTCGAATAATTGATAGTGACAGTGACTAAATCAATTCATTAAATCAGCGGTTTCAAAGTTTAACTTTCTCATTCACCTTCCAGCGAAAAGCCGAAATCACTTTCAAATTTCTTCAGTTCAACTTCACACGTCTTCAGTGCATTGAGTTCAAAAAAAATAAAATGACGTGTCTTGTTATTGAAAATAAGAAAGTGGTGTTTTTTGTTATTGTTCTATTTCTTCGAAACACATTGCGATTATTTCAATTCGCCAGCCTTGGTAAATCGTAAAGTTAGGGGAGAAATAAGACGGGACTACTTTTTGTGCGGATATTCACACATTCCAATGGTTGGAGTTTGGTTGTTGTAATTTTTGTATGGACGCCGGTTCGGCACATAAATTTTGCGCCTTAATGGCAAATAAAGGCCACAAATTGGAGAGTTTGTAGTCGTCGAGCATTAAATAAAAAGAAAATTCACGAAAATTTGATGAATACCGAAAATATCTCGTTCGTGGCTACAAGAAATATGAGGATCTTCACTCGCGACTGCGTCGCTCGTGAAGATCCTCATATTTCTTTGTAGCTACTCACGAGATATTTTCGGTATTCATCAAATTTTCGTGAATATCCTCTATGTCGTACATTTTCATAAATGCTTGAATGCCGGATGCCCAAATCTGAGCTCTAGTGAAAAGTCCTGGTTCTGCAATCAAAAGGCTTCATATTCTGTAGGCAGGGGTGTGGATATAGGGGTCCGGTGGGAGGAGGGGGGCAACCATTGTTTTCTCGGAAAATTTTCGGTTATTCGGAACAATTTGAGACCTTTTGTTGATAGTATTTCACTAAATGCAAAGACAATTATTGAGACCTTTTGTTGATAGCATTTCACTAAATGCAAAGACAATTATTGATATTTTGGTTAAAAACACACTTTTTCAGTTTGATTTTCAACAACTAATTTTACGTGTCCAATTGGTACAAATGTGGTTGCTAGATATGAAATCTGTCGACAATGTTTTTGTTCTGTCGGAATATTTTGGGCTTCCACCCACCTCCAACGACAAATTAGTATCTACGTTCATTATAGTTCAGTTGGTGTGCTTCATGTTCAGTTGAAAACAAAACTACTCCACTCAAATGAATATGTTGTCACTATTTATTGTAGAGCGCACGGAGACACGCTCCCAAGGGCGACGGGGGTGTGGCGAGACACTGCCCTTGCCCTAAGGCTGGGGGGGGGCAGCGCATGCCCTTTTTCATCAGAAGTCTACTGCACACGCTCCAATAATTTGTAACAAAACTATTTCTTATGAATACATTTTGACCTGTGAAAATACCTTAGCACTTGACCTGTTGATGTACGAGAGTATTTCTTTCTCAACCACCACCTACCTCCAACCACCCAACCCCCAACCACCCAGCCTCCAAGAACAACAAAATCAAAATAAAGAAACAAACAGACATAGTTAACAAACAAACAAACAAACAAAAAAGAAGAAAACAAAAACACAATGACTCTTCGTAGCTAAAATTGGTACCACCGACGGTACCCCATCCTTCGCCCAGGCTCATGGATTAGTCCACTTTCGTTTAACTTTCATGATTGCTTCTCCGACGTTCTCAACAACATCAAAAAACCACCACTGAAAGGGTTTCACGTTTGGGTACATTTCTTTAAAGTCCCCCTTTGGAACATTCAAATTGGATTCGGAACAATTCCAGTTATACCACCAACCGGATTTGAATTTGTCAGCGCACTTGTTGCAGTCCCGATCGTATGTACAGAAACCCTGGTCCTTAATACTCATATCGGGCTCTCCTCGACCAAATCCGTTACTAGCCCTGTAAGACGTTGTTGGGTGGGTATAGTAATAATGGTACCATAAACGATATGAGTCCGATTCGTTTCCAACCAGTTTAAACACTTTGTAGTAAGCGTGGCCATTACGGGGAATGAGATGGACGTCCAGTATATAGTATCCAACTTCCACATTCATGAGGCGATACATTTTTTCCAAACCAAGCCAGTGTTCACCTTTCAGGTCTCCAAATCCATATTTATAGTCAGACCAGGGTCGATAAAAGTCGGGTGGGTTGGCACTGGTGTTTGATCTCATTGATAGGTAGGTGTACCCATCATTTTTCATCCAACAGTATACGTCCATGGGCGCGGCTGAACTCTTCGGCCATATTCGATAAAGTCCGTAATCACGTTCACCTTGTCCGTATCCATCAGTGCAGTCTGAAAAAAGATAAACTGATGTATTTGTTTCATTTATTCAGGGACGACATGGGTGTGCTAATGCAAATGAAATCAAAAATTGTAATCTTTCAGATAGAAGTCAGCAAAATAAAAATTTTGGTCAGTAGACAAAAAACAAAACAAAACAAAACAAAAAGTTCTTCAAACATTGTAATAGTACTTCATTTTCACGAAACGGCTTGTGTCGGTTTAACCCTTTACCCAGCGTAACGGCCAAAACCGGCCAGCGCTATTCACAAAAGTCGCCAATTCATTTTCATTATTTTTTTCATTTTTTGGCTCCTTCCAGTGAGGGTCATAACCTATATTTTTGAGACAAACAATGAAAAAAGATAGTTATTCAAAAATTGTTTTCATGTTAGGTAGAGGGTTAACCTTTGCACAACTGAAAATGTTAGTGTTTTGCCTAAAAAATAGCTCGTGGCACCTTATTGGAACGAGCTTTGTAAGCTCGTTCCAATGAGGGGTCATAAGGTATGTTCTGAAAGAGAAAACTTAGAAGAAAAAAAATCTGAATAAGGTTGTTTGTGAATAGTACTGACTGGGTTACATTGGGCGAATAGTCGATAAATGAACATTCTATATGAATACTTTATTTCGCAGCATAACAGTATAACAATGTGCATATATTAAGACAGAATAAATTGTATTATACAGCGGGGTGACTATTATTCTCCCTGGTGGGTGAGGGTGTGAGATGGGGAAATCTCACCCGAGGGCAAGATATTTGGGCCAGACACGAGGCTTGCGAGTGTCTGGTCCAAATATCTTGTCCCGAGGGTGAGATTTCCCCATCTCAAACCCGCCCCCACCAGGGACAATTTTTCTACCCCACCAAAACAGTCTGACGTTATCAAAAGTAATTCAGGGGCACGTGCAGCTATATCGAACAATTTTGTTGTCCATTTCTGAAAAAAAAAATTGATTTGCTTAACGGAAAGAGCACACGAAAGTTCTGTATATACCACAGGTAGGTATATACCGCGAAATTAAATACCAACGCCGGCAAGACCGGGATCAAAGATTTGTAGCGAAATGAACATTGATACATTCCGATGACGTCATATTATGAATTCTACAATGTATTCGCATAACTTTTCGACGGGAATTTCGTGCAACTCGCTCCACTCATAATGGCTTTCATCCAAACATTGAGATAGAAGAGTCAACTGTCCTTTGGTTTTGCGGTGTGTGATTTTATTTCTATTTTCTTCGACTCACGCTCGTCTGCTAATATTTCCAAAACGTGAAACCATGTCGTTTGTTTACAGGAGAACGTGCAATGATTGAATAGTCCAGCGTTCATTAAATATGCTAATTAGCCAATATTGGTTGGTCACGTGAGACAGGCATATCTCTCCCAGCTGTCTCGCCCGACTTTATATATGTCTCAGTACCTGAGTGGTGGGAGAAAGCATAGTCACAAGGACTTTTTTCCTGCTATCTCCATTCTAAGCCCGAAAGTAATTTTCACAGCACATTCTGTGTTCAAAATAACAATACTAAAGCAAATCTATGCAAACCAACATCTCGTCGCCTGAGTTCTAGAATGTTCTATGTCCCATAGGGGACAGAGTACTCCCATAGGGGACAGAGTACTCCCATAGGGGACATAGAACATTCTAGCACTCAGGCGATGATCTGTCGAAACAATGTGAGTAAAAGTTCTCATCTTAGAAATAAACCCTCCTCAGAAGGCCCCAGGGCCCATTGCTGGAAAGCCCTGCAGTAACTTTAAAAAATAGAATATACACCGGGAGAACACCGTGATCCACAGTGTTACTCGATCTCAGGGTAAATCAATTTAGCACTTGGAGAGACAATATTCAAGGGTTTGTCCTTTCCGGAAATCTGCCGCTCGTCCACTCATTTACCTAACACAACCCGTCTGGTCATTTGCCTTAAGCAACTGGAAGGCGACTCTTGAATAACCAAACAATAGTTCCTTTGTCTCAAACCATATATAGCTCATCGTGTATCATTGGTACTAAAAAGGAATCATGAGCCATGCTGTGGGGCAGAAACGTGAAAATAAACAAATCTGAACGACGATTTTGAGAATAGCGGTGGCCGTTGAGTTAGGTTAGGTAAATTTATTTATTAAGGTTTAACGACACTTTAACAGCCAAGGTCATATCGCGCTGGTGACAGTGTTACGGGTGGAGAAAGCCGGAGTACCCGGAGAGAACCACCGAACAACGACAAGCAGCGCAGCTGCCAGCTCCGCAACATCGCAACTCCACACTGCCGCACAGGCAGGGTTAGATTCTTTTCAAGGATTTTTTTATTACGATAAATAACGCACTAAAAAATCTCGTACCGATTGACGTCATGCATACTTATGAAGCTCGATATTGCGTACACTGCAGTCGTAAATAGTAACAGTAGGAGTTTTTGCCGATTTGAAACTGAGTTGGAAATTTGGGAAGTAAAGGAGACATAAGCATCACCAAAGAAGCTCTGTAATCCAGACTAGTAGATGGAATTGCCAACTACTCATAACTTGCCCCCGAATTTCCAACTATAGGAAATTTTTGCCAGGAGGATGGGGTAGGGGACACATTCCCCCTATCGCCACGTCCCTGCAGATAAATACCTCTCCCCACCCCCCCCCCCCTAGTGTCAGCCAGCACGGTTAATTCATAACGTCTGGAGAATAGAGGTGTTCATTTTTACAGTGTGTTGCTTACAGTTTGGGCGTGTGTTTAGATCAATAAGATTGAAATAGAATGGAAATGTCCACTTCTACCGGTAAATCCCAAGCCGAGAGGTCCTCGGTTCGAATCCCACCTGCGGCAACGGCGTTATGTCCTTGGGCAAGACACTTCACCCCCATTGCCCACTTGGGGGCACGGTGACGTTTTGTACTAAGGCGTACTGCACGTCGATGGTGCACCTGTCTTCAACCAATGCTAACCCTGCTTGTGTGGAGTTGGTATGTTGGGGAGCTGGCAGTTGCTCGCTGTTGCTCGGAGGTTCTTTCCGGGTACTCCGGCTTCCTCCACCCGTAAAACTGTCACGGCCATGGTTAGCCGTTGTGCAGAAACATGTGACCTTAAAAACACCAATAAATAAATAAATAAATAAATAAATAAATAAATAAATAAATAAATAAATAATGGTAAATCCTTTGGTTTAGATGTTGTTTTTATAACAGTTACTAAATATCACGTTTTTATTGAAATAAAACCTCTAGCTCCCAATCAGACGTTAAAAGTATTATTTGCTTAAACGTATTCATTTAAAATCAACATATATGAAGTTTGAGCCACGGCAGAGTGGTAACTTTGGCCTCATAGAAGAAATGAACGGAAGAAACTATTGAAGGAGAACAACTTCCTCGACTCGACCTGAATGCACAGTTTTAAAGGGATTTGTTTTGAACACCACTTTTAAAGACTTTTTGTCCAGAAAGAAGGGAAAAAAACGTGAGTTACTTGCCAATTCAAATTCTTATTAATTTGTGTATTTAATCAGATATTTTTTTATTTATTTTGTTCCCACATAATAGTATATAGAGGATATTGGAATGAGTGTTTTTCTCATATAATATTTATGAAACGAGTGTAAGAATTTTCCGTTTAGGCGAGCCTCTGGCGAGCCCAAAAGGAAAATTCGGACGAGTTTCATAAATATTATATGAGAAAAACACTCATTTCATATTCCATTTATCATATGACACAAACACGTACAAATTAGCCACTTAGTATGACTTTTAACCCATCACCTAACTTGAGTTGCAGACCGCACTTGGAAAAAACATCCTCGTATAACTAAAATTTTTCATTTTTTGCTTCCAAAATATAGGTTATGACCCCTCATTGGAACGAGCTCGACGAGCTCGTTCCAATGAGGAGTCATAACCTATCTTTTGGAAGCAAAAAGTGAAAATATAAAAATAAATGAATGGCGTTTTTCTTGTAGGTAAAAGATTAATAGCATATAACCCACCCTAAATAGGACAGATAACGTAAATTCTCCCTACTGAAATTATGCAAATGTGACCCAGTTGTATTTTGTTTAGCCAATCAAATTGTCCAGTTTTGAAATTCACCAATGAAAGTTCCCAACTCTAATTATGCAAATTATGAAAATGTGGCCCAGTTGTATTTTGTGCAGCCAATCAAATTGTCTAGGTTTGAAATTGACCAATGAAGTTGACGGAAGGCTTTATTTATCACTGATTAATATGAAAGCAAAATATCAAATGTTTTAAAGTGAACAAAACGGACGAGTCATATGATAAATATTATTACGTAGGAACAAAATTAAGAAAATCATCTAATATGAAAACAAACAAATTAACCCTTTACCTAACACGGAAGCAGACGACACTTGCAAAAAAAATTCTTGAATAACTATTTTTTTTCTCTCAAAAACATAGGTTATGACCCCTCGTTGGAACGAGCTCGTTCCAACTAAGGTCATAACCTATGTTTTTTGAGACAAAAAATGAAAAAATAATGAATTTTTTTTAGAATAGTGCTGGCCAGATTTAGCCGTTACGTTTGGTAAAGGGTTAACAGAAACTTATTGTGGAGGACGGTTTGTTTCTCTGACGGCGCGGCGAAAATTGCGTGTCAAATACAATCGCGTGCGCTTTGATGCGTAAAAAATAATGGTAGATAACTCGAAATTCTGGCCCTTGCTACAGGGGTCGAAATAGCTCAATATGCGGGTACACATATCCTGCATGGGGGTATGTTAACCTTAGTTAATAGTTACAGACCTCTGCACCATCATCTATGAACCCCATGTACTAAAGGTTTCCGAACGAAAATATCTGACAGAGTTGCACTGACAAATCCGATGATGTTTTGCGACATTAATTACAGACTCTTATAAAAGACGTCATTGATTAAAGCACAATTAGAAGTGCTCCTTTAATGTAAACACTAATTAGTGACCACAACATCATTATAAGGACTTTGTTTTGCCCATGATTTGTTTGGAGATGATTTTTTTTTGACAATGTGATTCTATATTCAATTAGCACGAAAGTCTGTCAGTCTGTCAACTTATAAATAAAGAAAATATACTTGAGTTACCACACAAGACTAATTGGTCATATTGATCTAAGGGTATTTAACCCTCGCCCGCATCCGCCCGCGTAATATGCAAATTCAGCAGTTGAAAAAATATTATTTTTCAAAAAATTTCAACAAAACCATATCATGTGACCCTCGTTGGAACGAGCTCGTTGAGTATCGACAATGATACATAACTGTGAATCAAGGATCGCAGTACTAATTCCGTAAATTTCAAGCAACGGCACTCAGCGGCCTGGATGCATTTTATTTTTGTCCGACGCTACTATTTGCATCATCTTTAGTGTCTTTTTTGCCTATTTACACATTTTTCGACATTATTCCTACAACGAAATCTGTTGATTTTTAACTCCTAGCGATCATCTAAGTGTTTTAGGCAGCGTCGGAACCCACTGGTAAATGTCTTGCAGAATCAAGTTTTACTTAGTAGCTTCCCTGCACCAGTAACAGTGAAAAACAAACCTTTAGTGGCAGTATCCCATTACGGGGGCGGAACCAGCACATCCCCATGTCGTTTCGTACCAGCTAGAAAAACACCAAATTTCCTTTTGGCAGGTTACCTGGTGCATTATAAGGCGACGGACTGCAAACAAATTTGTTAAAATCATCCAGTTATCATACTTTCATGTAATACATGGAAGTATCTTGACATCTTTAAAATTTCAGTTCCTTTTAATTTTCGAGGGGTATATTAAAATCAGGTTCTACCGGGAGTTAGGACTTTCTAGAATAATTTTTAGAATTTGTCTTACAGTATTTTTTTTTTTATCTTTTGCTTCTACCTTTACCCCGGTTTCCTCTCTTTTCGGGTTGTATTACACCCGTTCAGTCAGTATTTGGCTTACGAGAACTTTTATCGCCATATTTAATTTCTTTCGTAGTCTGTAGCACGAAGTATATCCATCTACCTGTTTTACATTATAGTTGAAATATTGTTATAAAAAGTGTATATATATTATTTATTTAATTATATCTTTAATGATTTAAGTACAGAAATGAAGATTTTCTTTGTGTTTGACATTATTTTTTAGCTTTTGAATACGATAACCATGGAAAAAGGATATTATTGGTAAAAGAGGAAATTTTTCAAATTTGCCAAAAAGTTGACAGAACGAACTGGTTCAATATCGAGTATGAGACCCATTACTGTTAATTACAGCTTGACAACGTCTTCTTATGCTCTCAGTCAGGTTCCTGATGGTCCTTTGTGGGATGTTGTTCAATTCTTGGACCATCATGGCACCAAGCTCCTGGACACTTCTTGGCTTGACTGGACGGGCTGCAATTGCAAGCTGCAACTCATTCCAGACATGTTCAATTGGATTGAAGTCAGGGGATCTTGCTGGCCAGTCCATACGCTCAATCCCATCCCCCTGTCGGTCCTCCCAGACAGCATAGGCAACATGAGGACAAGCATTATCGTCCATCACAATAAATCTATCACCCACTGCACCTGCATACAATCTGACGTGGGCATCCAGGATATCATCAATATACCGCTGTGTAGTCAATGTATCACAGTCAAGGACACAGAACTCCGTACGTCTATCCCAGCCGATGCCGCCCAGACCATTATTGACCCTCCACCATAGCGGTCATGTCCAGCAATGTTGGCTGCATGGAATCGCTCCCTTGGACTTCTCCATACCATAGAACGCCTATCTGTATAGTCTACGCAGTACATTGACTCATCTGTAAAAAGGACAGGTCGCCAATCTTCTCTGGTACACCCAACGTGGTCTATGGCCCATTCATATCGTGTCTGGCTGTGGTTCTGTGACAGCGGAATGCGAATACATGGTCGTTTCGATCGGAGACCACCTTCGTGCAACCTTGCCCGGATAGTCTGCGTCGAAACATTTACCCCGGATGCATTCTGGAGTTTACTGCGAAGCTGGGTTACTGTTGCAAAGCGGTTCCTACGGGCCTGAATGATCAAAAATCGGCCTTCAGCCGCAGATGTTGTCCTGTCTCTGCCACCACCATGCCGTCTTACTCGTGTTTCATACTGCCGAACTCTTGCTCAGGCTCTGGTGATCAGCGTATGGTGCACACCAAGGGCTTCACCAACCTGACGATGCGTAGCCCCTTGCTCCACCATCCCAACAGCCTGCCACATTTCTGCTTCAGACAAATGTCTTCTTACATTTGCATTCGCCATATTCAATCATTATATCACAAGGGTTTGTGTTAAAATGAAGATTGAATACCCTACACATGTCATGTACATGTAGACAGTACAGGAAAACATCATGAAAATCAAGGGGTACATGCTTTCCACGACTGACACGAAAAGTCTGCCTGTCGAGAGAGCTAATGTAAACACTGGGGACCATCTCAATACATTCCTCAATCATATCCACCAAATATATCGCAAATATGTCACGAGCAAATTTCACAATGACATGTCAAATATGTGGTGCTTAGCAAACTTTGAATAGTATATTTTATCTTGTTGTGTCCGTACCCCGAAGACGGTCTTCATCAGACTGAAAGCTATTTCCTGTGCTGTTTGAGCATTATTTAGAGGAAGTTCTTTCGCTTTAGGCTCTTGCATCTCTCAGATCCAGAACACTTGAAACAGATTTGTTTTATCAGAATACTGACCTTTTTTTATTTGGGGCGGGGGTGGAGTGATGGTGGCCGAACAACTGAAGTTTTGTGATTTGTTAATCCTTTGAACCCGAGCGGCCGCTTTTCCTGCCAGGAACATGACGTCATAACGTCATTAAATAGGATGGCTGTTCAGTAAATGTGTGGGGTAGACCAATCAATATTTTCAACGTGCAGCCCCGAGGCTGCACGTTGAAAATATTGATTGGTCTACCCCAAATGATGAATATGGACTCTTCTAATTGCTGCCATTGAACTGGTATGGAAGACACCACTAGAGTTCAAAGGGTTAATTTCTATTTACTCACAACCAAAGTTCAGTCTGTCCAAATAATTATTAATTGATAGTAGAATTAAGACAACTGTATCTTTTGGACATCCGGGTTTTTTTTGAAGATGTTTCAAAGTTAATAGGTGTTTGTCCTCTTAATGTTGGTAATCTATCATGATACCATAACCCTGTATTTGCGACAGGCTGGGGCAAGGAGATATTGTTTTTTTGTCTGGGACATTTACACCACCTGTTCGGGGTAAAAATCAAGAAGCAAGACTGATGAGGAAAGCAATTTCATTTTTTTTTACCCGAAACAGGCCCATCAGTCCTGATCACTTGGAGTGGATATCCTTTTCCCAAATTTCCCCATTCTAGCGTCAGCTCCCAAAACAATGGGTTGAGGAGGTTGACCATTGATGGGATACCGGGTGGGGGACAGGGTAACTAACTCCATCATCTGTGTTGGGAACATTAGCCTCAATGTCGAGAAATGCACCACCCCCGAATGACTCATTACTGATGTACGTGTATAGTTTACCTTCATAGCACACTGTACATTTGTTTCCTGTACAGCCTCTCGGACAATTACACGACTGCGTTCCTTCGTCAAATACCATTCCAACATCACATGGCTGCAATAAAGAATAAACACACGATAATACCACGTGATTAACTCGGAAAGGCATGTCGGAAATTTCTCCCGTTAAACGAATGTTTATTTATTTATTGACGCTTAACGGCACTTCAACAGCCAGGGTTACCTCGTGTCAGACAGTTTTACGGGTGGGGGAAGGAGAAAACCACCGAGCATCGACAAGGGACTGTCAGACTATCTGATTTACTGTCACAATCGCCAGTTCAGGCACGTCATGAACTGTGATGCTTGGAATCTATGATATATTCTGAACGTGTTCTTAACCCTTTACCTAGAACAAAAAGCAGACGACGCTTGCATACAAAATTTTTGAATAACTAATTGTTTTCCTTTTTTGCGTTAAAAACATAGGTTACACAGTACAAGTCAAAATAAATTGTAGGATAACCACTATAAACAATGTATCTTTCTCTTCCTACACTGATAAGACCAGAAGCATGAATCATTTTCTGGAAAGCTCTCGCTGATAGCTTTCCAGAAAATGATGGCAGATTCTGATCTTATCAGTGTAGGAGCAGCAGTATACTTAGTTTATTAGGGTTATGGTACAACTTATTTTGACTTGTACTGTATGACCCCTCATTGGAACGAGCATAACGAGCTCGTTCCAAAGAGGGGCCATAAGCTATGTTTTTGAGACAAAAAACGAAAAATTAATGAAAATTAAATGGTGATTTTGGCCGATACGTTGGGTAATGGGTTAAACCTTCCAGGCAACATACATGGACATGAACAGAGAGACTTGAGTTTGTACAGGTTTGTGAATTTTAAACAATGCTGGTTACTAAATAGTGGTGGATAGAAGCATTGTATTTTTTGTTAGATACAATTCGGATGGGTTTCTTTTGTAATTTAATAACATTGGAGCAGATGACGATTGACCCCAGATATGTATACCATACTACATGTGACTATGGATCAGAGAGTAATATAATGATTTCGGGCACTCTTTCGACAGAATTCTCTTCACCTTTTAAAATGGCATAAATTGCTCTGGACATACTGAGATACGGTTCTCAAAGTTCAAATTTTCATCCACGTGCATTCCTTGGAATTTTACAGATTTCTCCTTATGATTATTTGCTGGAAGAGATATGGTTGAATTGTTAGGCACAACTCTTTTGCTTTCTATCGAGTATAGGTCACTCTGAAGGTGATAAATAAATAAATTTTGTTTTGCTCTCATTTTGACCACGTTATAGTATAGTTATTAAGTTCGTTGTTAGTTAATTCTGTAATTATATCCAAGTTAGTACCAGCTGTATAGGCAGCAGAATTGTCTGTATATGATACAATTTCCAGAAATGTTGAGTTTAAAATATCGTTGACGTAAATTATAAAGAGAAGAGGACCAAGAATAGATCCTTGTGGGATACCAATTGCTATGTGCAGGAAATCGGGACTAACCTTTTGGGAAGGATACCGACTGAGATCTATTGTGAGATCATCATCAAACCAGGAGTGTTCATGGCCTCGTAATTTATAGAATTCTAACGTTTTTAGTAAGATCTGGTGTTTTAGTTAACCCTTTACCGAACATGAAAAGCAGACGACACTTGCCAAAACAATTCTTGAATAACTGATGTTTTCATTTTTTGAAAAAACATAGTTTATGACCCCTCGTTGGAACGAGCTCGGCGAGCTCGTTCCAACGAGGGCTCATAAACTATGTTTTTAAAAAAAATGAAAATATAATGAAAATTAATTGGCGATTTTTGAGAATAGCGCGGACCTATTTGACCCGTTTCGTTGGTTAAAGGGTTAAAAACATTAATTTCTGACAACATTTTCTTTTCACAGTGGAAAGAATAAATTAAAAAACTTCATCTGAAATAAGTTTTCAAATATACAGACTGCAACTCAAAAAACAAAACATAAAAACAAAACAAAACAAAAACGTAGCTGCAATTTTAGAAAACGTTTTCAAATGTTGCTCATGCTTAAACTATAGTTTAATTCGCAATCGAACGTGAGTAGCAGACGACAGTTGTAAAACATTTTCTAAAAGAACTATTTATATTATTGTTGCCTCAAATCCAAGGCAGAAACTTGTTTTTTTCTCCTTTGTGACAGGTATGAATGAGTTATCTGTTACTATGTTGTGCAACAATGCCTGGCGAGCCGTCCTGGGGAGAACTATTCTGTGTTCACGCAACTCAGTGACACGTACGTCATTTTCTTGAATGTGCTCGCACTTGCTTACTTTTGATCGGTATTTTTTTCCATACAATACTAATCGATTCTATTTTAAGTATTGAGGACACAAGTTTAGTACTGATTGATTGTCAATATGTTATCATTTAGTTTTTCCTTTTCCTATCACTGATGTCAGATTATTGCGCATTGTTTCACCACTTAATGTGATTAAAGGTGACGGTTGGGGCAGTGCCATGAATGCAGTTAGGCTGCGTTTTGGATACGTATTAATTAGGCTGCAGGTTTACTGCTGATTACCTGGGCAGTGCCCTAGAAGAACATGTAACCACTTTGCTCTTGTCAAGTTGTACATTATCCGTTTCATTGTGGGCTGACTGCTTGAGCAGTGCTTGTTTTTTGCATCATATCCAAGTTTTCATGGGCTTATTTGTTAGTTTAATTGTCAGTAGTAGCATTGTTACCTCAGACTGGGATAACAGCCGTTTGGTGTAGGGTCATATAGCACCGGCCTAGAGAATTAGCAAATTCAATTTTTACTTCGCAATAATATGTGCTTACTGCTATGTCGACTGTTGGGACGGGGCTTTGCTTCCTTTATTTTATGTAGGCATGGTGGACATTATTTTCGCGCTCTGTTTCACTCTCGCTATACTTCTCGCAGTTGTTCGTTGGGCGAGATGGTGCTGCTGGCACGTCTCATCTTTGGTGAGTTTTGGCCCAAACTATTTCAGTATCTTTATTATTATTGCTTGTAACTGTGTGTAATTGTCGGCTACACTGTCCTATGAGCCATCAGAGTCTCCTGTTAATAATTTAATAAATATCAGTGCAGGCCTTATCGCAGTGTTGTTTTATTTCCCATTCCCTCCTTTCACAAATCCATGACAGAAACTTGTTTTTGCCTCTTTTGTGACAGGTATGAATGAGTTATCTGTTATTTTGTTGTGCTATAATGCGTGGCGAGCCTTCGTAGGGCGAGCTATTCTGTGCCCAAATAGCTCAATGGCACGAACAATATTGCTAACTTCATATCGGTATTCTTTGCCATACAATACTAATGGATTCTGTTTCAATTATTGAGGGCACAAGTTTAGTACTGATTGATTGTCAATATGCTATCATTTGGTTTCTCCTTTCCCTATCACTCGTGCCAGATTATTACGTATTATTTCACTACAAAAGGTGAATAACCCTATAGAACAAGTGGTAGTAATTAGGGAACTAAATTTTATGGTGTCCGATAGATAGATCTTTATTTTGCAGGAAACTAGTATATTGATTACAAAATAACATTACAACAAACAGGAACATAAGCTAGTATACAGCATGGAAATGGCATAGCCTGTAAGGCTGTCTTCCTGCCATTCCCGTAAAAAGAAAGATATCAAGTTTCTTTGGCATCAGTGTATCGAAGTGCTTTCCCCAAGACGGGGTTGTCTGATCTTTTATTTGTAATTCAGGGAGGGGGGGGGGGGGGGGCTAGAATGTATTTGAGAATTAAGGGATGGGAAGAGGAGGATGAGATGTCAGAAGATTACAGCTGGCGGATGACACAGTCGGGACACGTTGGGTTGTCACATTTGGAGTTAGGACGCAAATAATTATTCAAGGCTTTATAATTAAACTTTTTTTCGGTTCATGCGTTTTCAGATAAAACGATTGGCTCACACGATTCTGTTTTTTCTTTTCATAACTCAATGAACCGAAAAAACACAGTTAGGTCCGCCTCCAGCCACGCCCCTAAAATACCAGTCTTCGGAGTTGCAACATGGTGTCAAATCAGTAGAAGTTAGAACACTGACACGTTCTAAATGTGAAAAAGAAAAATAAATTTATATTACTAATTTATCACCATGAAATTATTTATAAAATATTTAAATGACCGTGGTGGGTCAATTTTTCTTTTTCTCCACAACTGTATTTATTTGACATTTCAATTTTTACGCACACTGGGTGATCGTCTGCGTTCATCGTTTTACCAAAATCGATTGTAAACAATGGCTGGTCACGACGAATACGGCAATTTTGACATTGAATTCAACTAATTTCATGTCACCTGGCTTTATATCTAACTCCACTTTTACAAACTGTGTTTTTCAGTTCTCGGGAAACGGTCAAAACCAAAATACAATGTAATACTGATGGCCTACTTCCACCTACTACGAAACGGAACTTTTACGTGAAGTGAACAGTTGAATGAAATTTGGGAGGCGTGGTTTATAACGTTTTCTTTGCATTACGTAATTCATTGGCCAATAAAAAAATTAATGACATAAGTGCATTTGACTTGGAAAGTGTGTCAATTGCTACCTGCATTTCAATAATATGCGCCCTCTTTTATGCCAGAAAAATAATATGTCTACCAGTTTTAGTTTTTAAGTGTTTGTTCGTTGAAGTAGAGGACGACTAACACTATTTATTTATTTGGGTCGCGAACGTTTAATTATAAGGAATGATCGTTTCTTTTTGTCTATTTCTTGAGTTATGAACCCCCCAAAACAAAGTCCACACTGTGTAAATGGGCTACGCCCATTTACACAGTGTGGACTTTGTTTTTTGGGGTTCATAACCCAAGAAATAGACAAAAAGAAACGATTATTCCTTAAATCAATTAGTGTAATAATATCATCAAGTGTAATACTTGTCGTTTTATCTCGTCCTAGTCTTCAAACCAGTAATTTACTGCTTTGGTCCAACATAATTTTAATTTTGGCTGATTTGTTTATACATTTCATCCCCTGATTTCCGATGTGTTCTATGTGCCAGTAGGCACATAGAACACACTAGAACTCGGGGACGATTTGTTTTTGTATTTTATTCATTCATACTAATACTGTTTATTCATGTTATTTCATTTACAGGTTGTTTGTTACCTAACACGAAAGACAGACGACACTTCGAAAATAAATAGAACAATTCGTGGTATAATTGGAACTAAACTTTATCACGAATTCCTTGTCGTTTTATCCTCGTCCCGATCTTTAAACCAGTAATTCACCACGTGTAGGCTGCCTTGTTTCAACATACTTTCCCTCCCACCCAATTCCTTCCCATGTGGTTATCTCCCTATTGGTTTCATGGGAATGGGAGCTTGATCATCCACTCAGTCATTACGTTTTCGTATTGTTTGGGGGAGTTTTTATCCAACCTTTTGAGGAGCTTTATTACTATTGCTTGTAACTGTGTGTAAATGTCGGCAATACTGTTCCATGAGCATCTGGAGGCTTCTATTAATAATTTAATAAATTACAGTACCTGCAGCCCGTTCTTTCCTTTCACAAACATAGAGCGTGATTCCTCACTGGAACGAGATCGACGAGCACGTTCTAATGAGGTGACGTTATTTATTTATTAAGGTTTAACAACACTTTAACAGCCAAGGTCATATCGTGTCGATGACAGTTTTACGGGTGGAAGAAGCCGGAGTACCCGGTGAAAACCACCGTGCAACGACGAGCAGATGCCAGCTCCCCAACACCACAACTGTGCACTGGAGCACAGGCTGAGTTAGATTGCATGGTTGAAGACATGCGCACCATCGACGTGCAGTACGCCTTAGTACACGACGCCATCGTTCCCCCATGTGGACAATCGCAGTTAAGTGCCTTGCCCAAGGACACAACGCGGGAGTCCTAATCGATCGTTCACCCATCCATGGACTAACCGGGCTCGACGTTTCTTAACTTCGGTGATCTGACGAGAACCGGATACCGCAACGCCACCACGCAACTAATCAGGTGTCATAAGATGTGTGTTGGAAACAAAAAATGAAAAAATAATAAAATTTGAATGCGACTTTTAGAGAAGACCTCTTACTGGATATTCTCGTTAAATTATTTTTTCAATAATGAAATTTTGACAACGCTAGAGGAACCGAAAGGATGTGTACAAATTAATCTCTATCTACAGTGAAATGGTGAGGGTCAAGCGGAGGCGTCTTTTGATAGTAATTTAACAGTAGTATTTTTGGCCGGAAGTGCTTTTAAGCAATGCACGTTCCGATCAATTAACTTCCTGCAAAAGCTTCCTAATTTCATCCGGTATGTTACCTTTTAATGTCTGACGATGGATAATTATTAATCGTCACACAGGAAGAAAAAACAAAGCCCTTTACATTCTTACAAATATTTAACAATTAAATCGATTTCGTAGAAAATGACTTCTTTGTTTTATTCGGGCAGGCGTACTTTCTATTAACACTCCACCTAACGACTCCGCCGCATCCGATCGGAAATTCTGCGGTTGAAAAAAAACAAATTTTTTAAAAAGGTTCAACAAAACCATATCATGTGACGCTCTCATTGGAACAAGCTCGTCGAGCTTGTTCCGATGAGGGTCACATGATATGGGTTGGTTGAAATTTTGAATAATTTAAAAAAAATATTTAAAATAACAAATTTTGATATGGTCCGTGTTCGGTGAATGTTTGATACTTTGTCTAACGACACACGTCGAAAAATCCAATGAGTGCTAAGCAGAAGAAATAAAAACGCCCTTCGAAGTTTGTTTAATCCCCATTTTGTCGAAACCATAATTTAAACACTCTTCTTGAGACGAGCTCGTCGTGTCCGACCCGCTAATGGGCCATAACCCGGAACTTGTTACGAAAGGGGCAGGCGCGGGAGACAGATGGGTGTGCTCTCCTCACTTTAGGTGAAAAATGGTTTTTAAACAGTATTTTTATTTCATTCATTTGAAATCGGGTTTAGCGAACGGGCTAGGCCTATATTAACGCCGTACCCTTACATAGTACAATTACACTGTATGGTGCTTATGCAGCTGTGCAAAAGTGACCGAACATCAGGTCCCAAAACATATTTCTACATTAATGGAAAACTTAAGTACATAGCCCATATACTCGACCAGAGTGATACATAAGTATGCCGCTGACCGATTGACCCTTCAAGTGTGGATAGTGTCGGGTCTTCAGAAATTGATCATTCAACCAATCATTTTGTAAAACTAGTGCAATGAAAGTCCGGGTACTCCAGCTTCTTAACCCTTTACCCAACGAATCGTCCGCATCCGCCCGCGTAATATGCAAATTGAGCAGTTGAAAAAAAAAATTTTTTCAAAATATTTCAACAAAACCATATCATGTGACCCCTCATTGGAACGAGCTCGTTGAGCTCGTTCCAATGAGGGAGCACATGATATGGTTTTGTTGAAATTTTTTGAAAAATTAAAAAAAAAATTATATTTAAAATAATAAATTTTTATATCGTCTGCGTTGGGTAAAGGGTTAAATAAATAAATAAATAAATAAATAAATAAATAAATAAATAAATAAATAAATAAATAGTGTAATGAAAATTACCACTGATAACTGACGCAGGCAGTGCATATAAACCGACTATGTTAAAAAATTCAAACAAAAGTCAGTATTCCGTAAGAAGTGTGTCTAGCACCTTTCACCTCTAGGTTGTATTTACCTGGGCAGGACCCAGAAGTGACGTCATGTCTCGTGACTCAGTGGCGCCATGCTGGGTTGTCATGGTAGCCAGTGTAAGCGGTCATCTCGTGACATCATTACCATAATGTAATATGCTGTCAGTGCGCATGCGCAGTGCGTGTTGTTAGGGCGATACGCGTTTCCATCGTCCTTTTGTATACTGGAGGCTGCCATCTTGGTTTCTACAGTAGTACGTGGTTGTTATGGGTCTGAAAGGCTTCTTATAGGAAAGGGGGTATGTTTGGAGGGCTTGTTCGATTTAATAGGAGTAAATATAATTATCACAAACGACCCGAAAATTCCCCAAAGCACCCAAAACTGTCTTAAACCACCGAAACGGACTTGGCGAAGCCCCATTTTGGGCTTATAATAGAAGCACGTAGTGCTATAGTGTGCGTTCGATTCAATTTGAGTATACTGCAGTAGATTAGAAGAGCCTATCAGTTGGAACACTTTTGTTCAAATATTCAGAATATTCAATATTCAGCTATTCTGGCCTGTCCAGGCTAGTTCTAACCCTATCCTACCTTCTCTTGTTCTTGTTTCATTTATCCAGACCATCTAATCAGTTCACTTTACTGCAGCTAAAAAAACAATCTTTCAATCTTTTTCATCATCATCTTGAAATCACCAAGTGACTACCATCTCTTTCCAAATTTCAAGAAACACTCACGTGGTCAAAGATTTCAAGATGATGAGGAACTTACTGCTGCTGTGGAGGCTTGGCTACAGGACCAGGATATGGACTTCTACAGACGTGGCATCCAGGACTGGCAGACCAGGTGGAACAAGTGAATTGAATTACAAGGGGACTATGTTGAAAAATAAATAAGTTCTGTACCGATATTCCTGCTTTATTTATGTTAGGCTCAACACTTTTTGACATCCCCTCGTACATGTTACAAAGGTGAGATGTAATGGTGCAGAGATATTAACAATGGTATCGTGCTTTTTTTACAATATAATAAATAACATGCATAATATAAGGAGGCAACATAGCCAGATTGGCTGTCTTCCTGATGCCTCATGAAGAGTAAAGATGGAAAGAGAATGATGAAAAGGGGAAAATGAGGAGTCGTTTATGTGAGATGCAGTATAGGAGTTAAAACACGGAGATAATTAATAAAGAAACATAAAGAATGTATTCAGGACAGACTGGTTCTCGAGCGACGACGTGTATTGCTAATATTTTGAATACTCCACTTTGTACGAGCCACGTGACTGCATTACCCTCTTAACCCTTTACCCAACGCCGACGATATCAAAATTTATTATTTTAAATAACAATTTTTCAAATTTTTCAAATTTTTTTAACAAAACCATATCATGTGACCCCTCGTTGGAACGAGCTCGACGAGCTCGATCCAACGAGGGGTCATATGATATGGTTTTGTTGAAATTGTTTGAAAAATAATATTTTTTCAACTGCTGAATTTGCATATTACGCTGGCGGATGCGGCCTATTCGTTGGGTAAAGGGTTAATCATAATTGTTTCAAAAGCAAAGCTGTTGAGAAGCTTTGCAATTGTCTCGCCGCACACTAGTGGAAAGAGCAGAAGTCACGCTGCTCTGCAACACTCCACTGGAAAGTACTCCAGGGGCCGTTTCCAGTAGTGAGTAACACAACAGCATAGTGCAACAAAGACCCTGCTAAAATAAAATGTGTGTCGGCCTCACAGATTATTTTGTGCAGTGAACCTTTTAATATGTAAAGCTATCACGAGTTGCATAATATAATCATGTTGTGACTGGAGTTTGATCAGAAGGTGAAAAATGTCAACCTTTTATTCATTAACACTTACGCTGCCGAAAACAGCTGTTGTCAGCTATTTTATGATGGTTATCTGTACATTCTGGTATGCGCTGATCAAACCTACCATCTGCTCAATTGTTGGAAAGGGCTCAGAGAGCATTTTCCAACAATTACTCAGATGATAGAGTTCCAGGTATGGTCCACGGTTCGATCCCCTCCAGGGGTAAGTACCTTGTGTCCTTGAGCAAGGCACTTAATCCCGATTGTGTGGGCACGGTGGCACTGTGGACTAAGGCGTAATGCACGTCGATGGTGCACCTATCTTCAACCAATACTAACCCTGCTTGTGTGGAGTTAGTTCGTTGGGGAGTCTGGCAGTTGCTCGCCGTTGCTCAGTGGTTCTCTCCGGATACTCCGGCGTCTTCCACCTCCACCCGTAAAACTGTCCGACACGAGGTGACCACGTGACTCAGTGGCGCCATGTTGTGTTGTCATTTTAGGTCACATAGCAACCACGTGCTACCATAGAAACCAAGATGGCGGCCTCTAGTATACAAAACGGACTATGGAAACAAGTATCACCCTAACAATACACGCTGCGCATGCGCACTAGCATCACTATGGGAATGACAACACAACATGGCGCCACTGGGTCACGTGACATGACGCCACTTTCGAGGTCATCCACCGAGGTCATCCAACAAGAGGTGAAACATACAAGACATACTACTGGATATTTTGGGCAAGAGTTCAGTTTTGTGATGGTGTGGGTTTAGTAAATAATGCCCATTAGTAGTGGTAGGGCACAATAATCTGTTGATGGTCTGTGCACTGTCAAGTGCATTTCAGTTGGAGGTCAAGGTCACACAGGAGTGTTTAAAAAATGAATAAGAAATCCATATGTTTTTTCTTTGTCAGAATGTTCCTCTTATGCTGTAAATTCCTCACTATATTTATAATATAGTTTTATCGCTACCGATGCACGAAAATTGGAAAAAAAACATTTGACCCATTTTTAGAGCAATCAACTGTGTCATTCAGCTGATAGTATTTGAGTGATATTGTAAGATTTTGATTGTGTGCAGTTTTATCTAGGAGAGCTTCCAAGGAGATCCGGTAAAATATTTATCAGGTGCGTTTTGAACTCGTCAATGAACAGGGCGCCTTCCTTCTTCCGCCGCCCATAATAAGGTCAAGCATTAATCACGATTGAGAGAAGGATAAATGCAGAGAGTATTCCGCGAGAGTGGACCCGGAAGTCTACTGGGGTGAACTCTGTTTCTACTTCTGCTGTGTCACAACTATTGAGACGAAACCGCCACTTTACGAGTCTCATTGTACGAAATCTTCCAATAGAAAACTCTGTGATTTGCCCGCTCGACGGCAGAGAAGACCCCTGTTGTACTTGCGTGGCCGCACCCAATGTTCAATTACATTTACGGACAAAGTTATGGCCCAAATATAGTTAAACTAAGCACCCATGAACCAAACATGTTCTCCACGTCTGGATAATAAGTAAAACTAGACTGAGACAGATTTACCTAGTTTATTTAACTCTTCACCCAGCACATGATTCACTTCCATCCGAGGTCCACGCTTTGATCCCCATCTGGGGTGACTGCGTTGTGTCCTTGGGCAAGGCACTTAAACCCGATTGCCTACGTGGGTGCGCGGTGGCGCTGTGTACTAAGGCGTACTGCACGTCGATGGTGCACTTGTCTTCAACCAATGCTAACCCTGCTTCCGCGGAGTTAGTACGTTGGGGAGTCTAACCTTTGCTCGCCGTTGCTCGGTGGTTCTCTCCTGGTTCTCCGGCTTCCTTCACCAGTGAAACTGTCCGACACGAGGTGACCAGGCTGTCGAAAGTGTCGTTAAACCCCAATAAATAAATAAATAAATAAATAAATAAATAAATAAATAAATAAATAAATGAATAAATAAATAAATAAATAAATAAATAAATAAATAAATAAATAAATAAAGAAATAAAGAAATAACAGGTGGCTCACATTATTCTATTGAACAGCTAAAAAGTTCTCTCAACAACGTAGCTTATGACTCTCTGGAACGTGTTCTTTGAGCTCGTCCCAATAGGGTGGGGAGGGGGGGGGGCGTAAACTTTGGTGGCAAAAATTAAAATAATTATAAAATTTGAACAGATATTTAGTTAAAACTGTATTTATTTCCAAAGTATAATGTACAAATTAAGCAATACAAAAGTGCAAACAACTCTTAACCTGTAGAGAGCTATATTATTTTTGACCATCAAATCTTGTACACATGTCTTTGCCTTGTTACAATTTATGGGAGAGTGCCTATGGGCACTCTCCCATAAACTGTCACAGGGCAAACCCTTACAGACTAAATAATATCAGTTCAAAGATAATACAAAGCACATCCACTGGATATGAGCCTTCAAGCTGTGGTACCTGTACTTCAAAATAAAGCCCAAATATGGGCTTCTATCAGTCTATCAGTTAGGGAACTGGATTCAGCATCAAGCTAAAAGCTTCAACTGTCCCCAGATGAATATTTTGGCAAGTGAAACAACATAAACAATAAAAACCCTGTTACATTCATACACGAATGGATATTTCTCCGGATATGACGTACCCTAACGAAGAATTTCAAAAAGGAAATATATTATTCTTTAATCCTTACCCTACCACGCCCACTTTAGCTATATATGGAGGACCTCTATGTACGCCTGAATGCGAGGAAATGTAATAAAATTTATAACATACTTGAAACTCTATCATCTGATTAATTGTTGGAAAGGGCTCTCTGAGCCCTTTCCAACAATTACTCAGATGGTAGGTTAGATCTGCGCATACCAGAATGTGCAGATTATCATCATAAAATAGGTGAAGTTAATCGCCTTCGGCAGCGTAACTGTTAATAACACATCAGGCTGGTTATTTTTGTGTTAGTTACCATTTTGTGATGATTCAATGGATGAAGTCATATTTTGGATGTCTTTTGATCCATCACGAGACACAGATGACCACGAACTTTTCTCTTGAATAGTTAAAAAATGTCCTCATCTACATAGCTTACCAATGAGGGGGTCGTAAGCTAGGTTTTGAGGGCAAAATTAGAGAGGGGGTATAGGAATTTTGAGTTCGATATCGGTTTCGTTATTATTATTTTTTTTTTTGGGGGGGGGGGGGGGGTATCGGTTCGGTGTTCGGTATCTGACTTGATTGAGATTTGCTGTTATTGATAGTAACAACGGGGAATTCACACCAGGAAAGTGCAGAATAAATTGTTCTTGTAGCAATCCACCAGAGCGCCACAAACGCCATTGCCAATGAGCTCAACATTGGCATTCTTTTGCCAATATAAATCATCGGTAGTTTGTGGCATGTTCCAAACACACCTTAATCTCCAAAGACCAGGTTGTTGCGACCTCATGACATGAGCCATTAACATTACATGATTGCGGGGGGGGGGGGGGGGGTGGAGTCCTGTTGATATTAGATATATCACCTGAGCACTGATTTCTAGACATGTCTTGGCCTAATGTAAAGGCAGCCAACACTTAACTAGAAATCATTCCTAAGCAACTGGGCATGATCAGGCTATTGTCTAGTGGGAATTCAGGACAATAACCCTTCTTCTGCTATCAAGCCTCAACAAGGCCCTATGAATAACGAATGTAGGAAAATATGAAAATTCACACAGCTTCGGTATTCAATGATGGGCTCGGTTTCTCGGTATCACCGTGACATCGGTTTCGGTTCGGTTTTTCGGTATATTCCCCCATCTCTACAAAAAATTTAACCCTTTGACTAACACGAAAAGCAGACGACACCTGCAAACAAAATTCTTGAATAACTAATTTGTTTCATTTATTGCGTAATAAACATAGCTTATGACCCCTCATTGGAACGAGCCCAATGAGCTCGTTCCAATGAGGGGTCATAAGCTATGTTTTTTTTTAAACAAAAAATGAAAAAGTAATGAAAATTGAATGGTGAATTTTGTGAATAACGCTGGCTGGTTTTTCTCGTTATGTTGGGTAAAGGGTTAAATAATTATAAAATCTGAATGAATATTTCTATGGATATAGCGTGCCGTTACGCAAAAGGTTAAAAAAATAAAAAAGCACAGATAATTTTTTTTAATAACACCGAGCTGATTATTTTTGTGTCAGTTGCCGTTTTGTAATGCTTCGATGGATAATGTCACATTCCGGATACATAATAATTACCTAAATCCACCCGTGTCTGAATTTAGAAGCTGTTTGTAAGTTTATGGGGTGTAATTTAAAATCGAGACAGTGTAAATAGTTACCATTATATATACAATGTTTTGCCGATCTATTATAATACCATGCACCTATTCATGTCCATTCATCGCAGTTAATTATTGTTTTGACGAAAGAAACCCGCGTTTGTGACCCATTAACCCCCTGCACACTGATGCCGATATATCTAAAGTTCAGGGTGCAAATTTTTCCCATAATGCAACTAGAAATTTAACCAATTCAATCTTGTTTGACAGAGCTCAATGAGCTCTGTCAAACAAGATTGAATTGGCTAAATTCCCAGTTGCATTATGGGAAAAACGGCTACTTGACATCTGGATATTTTGACATCAGTGTGCAGGGGGTTAATATACCACAACTATTAACAAATATATGAAGAGAAATGGATTTTTGAAGCCGGTGAGTTGTTTTTTTTTTTGAAAAATTTGAAAGCAATGAATTATCTGCTTAACCTTGTGAAATCAAAAGTCATAGGTTGATCCAGGAAGGGAGGAGGTATTTGGGGACTGAAGACAGTGGTGATTTGGGGATTAGAGGGTTCTTGTGGGGAATATTAGCGGATACCTTTTGGAAGATAATGTCCCTCACCTTCTACCTCTGCCTCAACATTCTCTACCACACTACAAACCTTGTACCTCTAATTTCTACCCTACTACTAATCTAATATTCCCTTAGCTATCTGTAATTCCTGCTTCTCAAAGGATCTATCAGCCCTTTACTTGTCGCCCACTACCATAACCACTCACACGACTAGTATCTTCTACTGATGTTCTACTGATGTTCCTACGCGGGGCGCTTTAAGCACTTCAGGGCAGGGGGATCAGACCCCGGGAAAAGGGCATTGACTCACACTATCAGGCCCGTCATAACATGTATGTCTCGGAGGCCGAATGCCCGAGATGGAGGAGTTTGAGAGGGGGGTGCCCCCTCACATGAGGAGGTGGCACCTCCCCCCAAACTCCTCCAACCCCCCTTCTGAATTTTGAAAGCTCCCATAACGAATTTGTGGTGCATTTGAGCTTTAGTTTGAGAGTAAATCATTGACAAAAATTGAGTGACGAACCTGAGAAGGGCACTGTCTGCCTCTTCTCGCCCCCGTGGTCCATGTGCAGAGAAGACAGCTGCCCCCTCTTCCCCCGTGCTTCCGGCGCCCCTGTTCCAACGAACACCACTACGTGGGTTCACGGAATTGGACAGGGAGTCCATTTATGGAATCCCCCTTAACCTAATCCCTTTTTAGAATACGTCTGTGGTTACAGACACCCCTTTTCGTCCTATGAGGGCATGCGGGCCACGAGGAAATCCAGCAGTGAGGTATAATGTACGATCTAGATAGATCCCATCTCAGTACTGAATGGTACTTA